>SKCR01018446.1:0-478809 GCA_019454045.1 Zanthoxylum bungeanum | reverse complement strand
TCACGTTCGTGTGGCGTTTGTGAATGCGTTCGAACAGAAATGAGATCTGATGCATGATAAGCCAAAATGCATGCACGTTCGAGTTGCGTTCGTAAACGCGTTCGAACAGGGACAGACCTGATGCATGAAATGGGACGCAATACATAAGTGACAAATAGTACAAGCGAGGCACGGCGAAGCATTGTGGTAAAGGGCTTTAGCCCCTCCCCATAGGGGATATTTTATTCCACTTACTAAGCCCATGCGCTCGATCGCATCATGCATACAAACATAAAGACAATCATATCAAACTAAGTATGCCCGATTGAACACATCTTACATTCAACCGGACACACATCAACCGGCGCGGCAAAGCATCGTGGTAAAGGATTTAACCCCTCCCCATAGGGGATCTTTCATTCCACTTACTAAGCCCATGCGCTCGATGAACTATGCATAAAAACATAAAGACAATCATATCAAACTAAGTATGCCCGATTGAACACATCTTACATTCAACTGGACACACATCAACCGGCACGGCAAAGCATCGTGGTAAAGGGCTTTAACCCCTCCCCATAGGGGATCTTTCATTCCACTTACTAAGCCTATGCGCTCGATTGAACTATGCATAAAAACATAAAGACAATCATATCAAACTAAGTATGCCCGATTGAACACATCTTACATTCAACCGGACACACATCAACCGGCGTGGCAAAGCATCGTGGTAAAGGGCTTTAACCCCTCCCCATAGGGGATCTTTCATTCCCCTTACTAAGCCCATGCGCTCGATTGAACTATGCATAAAAACACAAAGACAATCATATCAAACTAAGTATGCCCGATTGAACACATCTTACATTCAACCGGACACACATCAACCGGCGCGGCAAAGCATCGTGGTAAAGGGCTTTAACCCCTCCCCATAGGGGATATTTCATTCCACTTACTAAGCCCATGCGCTCGATTGAACTATGCATAAAAATATAAAGACAATCATATCAAACTAAGTATGCCCGATTGAACACATCTTACATTCAACCGGACACACATCAACCGGCGCGGCAAAGCATCGTGGTAAAGGGCTTTAAGCCCTCCCTATAGGGGATCTTTCATTCCACTTACTAAGCCCATGCGATCGATTGAACTATGCATAAATAAGCAACATACAAAATTCAAATGACGAGAAATAAATAACTCAAAGCAACACAAAATAAGAGAGGGTGCCGTTTACTCAAGTGATTCGTGGAGTTGTATCCCAAGTACAGACCGCACTACCGTCCATTCGGATTCGGCTATGGAATTTACGTCTGGGTTTCCATCCTATATACCACAAGAGGCGACACTCTTTTATTCATCTAATACCCACAACATGCATCATATACACAACAAATGCCACAAATACAGAAAATATAATCAAAGTAAATGACCAGAAATTAAATAGAAATAAGCGTGAAAAATACCCTCAGGCCTAACCTTTTTAGTTGTCCTCGGACTTGCGTTTCGCGGAGATCGGAAGGGATGAAAGCTCCTTACTTTTCCGGTTCACTAGCTTCACGTTTTGGCTCGCTGTTCCACTGTTTTTCCCACTGACTTGGCATCATTTTGCTGCTGTTTTCGCTGTACTTCTGCTCACTGTTTCAGCTCACTGCTTCAGGTCCTATTCTTCTGTTTTAGTGGACTGTTCTGGGTGTTTTTTTAAGACTGTTTGTGCAGGTTTGTCTGTGATTTTTTAAGGGTTAGATATGCAGTTTTTGGCTCACTGGTTTGGGGTATTTTGGGGGCTGTTGGAAGGGCTAAAGCTCGGCAAAGGGCTGCTGTTGGTGGTGTTAAGGGCTGTCGCAATTCGGTAATGGAGGGGGGATGGTGGATGTGTTGTTCACGGCCAAAGGTGAACATATGAAGAGAAAAGCTTTGCCTTTGCTTCTAGTTCTTGGCCGTGAGGTTGGTATCTCCTATGGTTTGTGGCTTGTAGTTTTCGTGTGATATGTAGAGTGTCTTGATGTCTTGGGCGTGTATTAGAGAGAGTCCAGCCAGGAGGTGGCTAGGTTAGTGCATGTTTATATAGAAGAGAGCTAGGGGTTGCCCTTGTCTCACAAGGAAGAGATCTAGTTTCCAAATTAGGAGTGATAGGAATGGTATATACAAGATTGAGGGGGGACAAAATATTTTAAATTAGGAAGTCAACTAATCTAAATTGGTAGATGTCTTATTAGATTAGGAAGTCAAATATATGATTGGCTTTAATTGGTTAGGATTGATTTTAATTAGGCATATCTTATTTTAATTTTAGTATATGAATTGTTTAAATTAGGCATGATTTTAGTTTAAGTTGGTAATTGTTTATTTTATGTTTGGTATTGTTTTATTTTATTATTTAATTAATTTAGTTATTATCTTATTTAGTTAATTTTAATTAATATTTATTTATTTAATTTGGGATGTGTTTTATGGGCTTTGGGGGGCTAATGGGCTGGGGTGCGAGGCTAGTAGCAAAACCAGAAATACCGACTCCGTTCGAATGCCAATTCGAACGAGGTACGAACTTCCGCAATCTGCCTGACGTTCGAACGAAGTAACGAACGCAGCACCAACGAAGACAGTGAACTTATGAAACGAACTTGATGACGCACTTATTCTGAATTTCCCCTTTCGACCTCCGTTTCCCGCAATATCCTTAGCTAAAAAAAGTTGTGCCTCCAACTCATCATCGGGTTTCACATGCGAAAATGCAATGCCTACAGTACTCCAACTCAGTATGGGAACTTGTAGACCAACCTGATGGGGTGAAACCCATAGGTTGTAAGTGGATCTATAAGAGCAATAGGAGAGCAGATGGGAAAGTACAGACCTTCAAGGCTAGACTAGTGGCCAAGAGTTATACCCAGAAAGAGGGAGTTGACTATGAGGAAACGTTTTCGCCAGTAGCCATGCTAAAATCCATCTTCACTCTTTTGTCTATTACCGCATATTATGACTATGAGATTTGGATAATGTACGTCAAGACTGCATTCTTGAATGGAAATCTTGATGAGAGTATCTATATGGTTCAACCAGAGGGGTTCATAGCCCAAGGTCAAAAGCAAAATGTTTACAAGCTGCAAGGGTCCATTTATGGACTTAAGCAGACATCTCGATCTTGGAATATAGGATTTGATACCACGATCAAGTTTTATGACTTTGAGTAGAATGTTGATGGGCCTTGTGCATACAAGCGCGTCATTGACGGGAAGGTGGTTTTTCTTGTTTTATACGTCGATGATATTTTACCAATTGGGAATGACGTAAAGATATTATCAGACGTGAAAACCTGGCTAGCTAACCAATTCCAAATGAAAAGATTTGGGAGAGGCCAGTTATGTTCTTGGGATTCAGATACTTCAGGATTGCAAGAAATGACTGTTAGCTATGTCTCATGCATCATATATCAAAAAGATCCTTGTGCGATTTGGGATCCAGAATTCCAAGAAAGGCAATTTCCTTATCGACATGGAATTCACTTGTCAAATGAACAGTCTCCTAAGACACCTCAAGATGTTGAGGAAATGAGACATATCACATATGTCTCAGCAGTTGGTAGTCTCATGTATGCTATGTTATGCATGAGACCAGACATCTATTTTGCAGTGGGAGTAGTCAGTAGGTTTCAGTCTAACCTAGGATTAGATCATTGGGTGGTTGTGAAACACATTTTCAATTATTTTAAGAGAACGATAGATTATATGCTTGTATATTCCAGTGAGGGTATGATCCTAAGGGGATATACGTGTGGGGAAGCGGCCGCGAGTGCGCAGCGTAAAATTAAAAATTATGATGCCGCTATCCCTTTGCCCAAGACCCATTTGTTTTGATTATTCTACAAGCCTATGTTATTATATATTCTAAGCATAAAAACTCATAAAACATGCAAAGAACATAAACCTAAACATGTTAACTATCATAAGAACTCTAATTAAAATGAAGAAAGAAAAAGACTTACTTGAACCGAAGACTCCTCCAGTCCTCCCTCTAATCTACAAGCTTTTCTCGAACTCAGCAAGCTCTTTCATGTTCCAAAGAGCCACCCAAGTGTGTGGCCTCCAAAGGTACACACACCAAAGCCAAAACTCAACGGCAAGACTACGCCTTGAGTGCACGAGTATTTTGCCCTTGGTGCTAGCCTAGGCAAATACCTCAAAACTTTTAACTTGAGATTCCTCTAGTCAAATAGACTTAAGGATCCTCAAAATTAGTGGATTACTCTTAAACTTTAGAGTTGCTCACTTATATAAACCCAAGATATGAAAGGTTTTGGTGTAAAAATTTGTAACAAATTCTTCGGGTTTATATAGGTTCTCCAAAGACAACAAAATTAATTAAGAATTCGTTGTGGGATAAATGCTAATTTAATCTTAGCCATTGGATCTTAATTTAGTGGTTTAATGAGAGTTTGGGCCGAATTGGAATTCAAAACAAATAAAAAAATAAAATAAATTTACTATTCACATTTTTTTTCTTATTCATTTTTCCAATTCTCAAAGTGCCCCAATCATCATTCACCAATCCCTAAGCCACTTTGGAATCTCATAAATGATCTATTCAATAATTAAATACATTGAACCATTTATGAACAATTCCTACAGCAATCATATATGCTGTTAAATTTGTACTGTGCACTGTTAACCATTGATTTCGACTTTGTTGTGTATGACCTTTTGGGTTCCCCTCAATTTGGACTTGAAATGAATCGTGATAATTTAATCGAACATAAATTATCCTCTGATCAGATGGTCGTTTGATTTCAATGACCAAGGTTGACATCTAGCAACATGCCAAGGCCCCCAAATGAGAAGGAAAGATATATACCCATTTTGTATGCGATTTACATATGATACGGTCTCTCGCCTCATTGTATCCCCACTGTTTGACCTAGGGTATGGAAAGTGTCTACCATATAGTCAAAAGTATGATGTTGATAGTGTCATGAATTGTTCTAACCCAAGAATATCACATGATTCTTCCACTGCGGCCACAGTCTCAAGCACTGATCACACATATCAACCCACGAACTGGAATACTACTCTTATAAGAAAATATTATCCGATAGAGTGGTGATTCTCTGTTGTATCTTTACAAACTTCATGTGTTTCAACAAATGACCCAATCATACCCTTATGACCGGATCTTTTGAACCGGGGAAGGAGAATGTCAAAGTCATTTGATCCACACATAAGATTGTAATGACCTCAAGTCTAAGGACTAGTCATACAATCGATACATGAAAGTTCTCACATAAACATAGTTTAAACACTTCATGTGAAAACTTTCGGCGGTCAGTTTGATGGACACGAGCAACTCATGCATCTATGTGATACACCAAGCGGACGGATCTCCCATAGTAGCCTATGAGATCGGCTACCCCACTTAAGGGCGGATCATATCATCATGCTAGTCTCTCCGCTTTGTGAACGCCCAGATTATACATAAAACAATGACTAGGAACGTTTGAGAGTAATGATTCTTATAAGGCGTGGAAGCCATCATCTTATTACTCCAAGGGCTTTATTACAGTGTTTGATGATTCATATAATTTATGTAAGACACGTATAATAAAGATTGTCATTTTTTTAATTAATGAAAATATTGAAAATACATGTACATATAGCCCATCCATAAGTTGGGTATAGGGCATAGCCCTAACAATCTCCCACTTGCACTATAGCAAACTTGTATGAATATAGACACCATACTCTTTGGTGTGCCTATCATGCTTTTGTTGAGTCAACCCTTTAGCCAGAGAATCTGCAAAATTATCTTATGTGGGTATTTTCTCTATAATAACTTCTTTTCTCTCAACAATCTCCTGATGAGATGAAATCACCTGAGTACATGCTTAGATTTCTGGTGGGACCTTGGTTCCTTTGATTGAGCAATGGCGCCCGTGTTGTCACAGTACATCGTGACGCCATTCTTTATCGGGGGAAGCACTTCCAGCTCCGTG
This sequence comes from Zanthoxylum bungeanum, assembly GCA_019454045.1. Classification (NCBI taxonomy): domain Eukaryota; kingdom Viridiplantae; phylum Streptophyta; class Magnoliopsida; order Sapindales; family Rutaceae; genus Zanthoxylum; species Zanthoxylum bungeanum. Next base: position 472,847 of record SKCR01018446.1, on the reverse strand, counting down.
ATGAACTTCTTTATCCAGACTGCTTCTTTAGCTGCCTCAAATGCTGCAATATACTCAGCTTCAGTGGTGGAGTCCGCTATAGTTGACTACTTTGAGCTTTTCCAACTGACAGCTCCGCCATTCAAAGTAAACAGATATCCTTCATCTTAGAACAATCTCCGTATGTCAAAAACACATCCTTAGTTCTTCTCAGATACTTGAGGATTGTTTTGACAGCTGCCCAGTGTTGCTCATCAGGATTTGCCTGATACCTACTTGTTATTCTAAGAGCATAAGAGACATAAGGTCTTGTACATAGCATGGCGTACATGATCGATCCTATTGCTAAAGAATAAGGGATCCTACTCATACGCTCTCTATCTGAAGGAGTATGTGGACATTGCTCCTTAGATAATTTGATTCCATGACAAGTAGGTAAATTACCTCTTTTGGAATCTTCCATTTTGAATCTTTTCAAAACTTTATCTATGTACGTAGATTGAGAAAGTCCTAACAACCTCTTAGATCTATTACGGTAGATCTTAATGCCGAGGATGTAGGCTGCTTCTCCCAAATCTTTCATGGAGAAATTCTGAGATAACCATTGCTTGGTGGCTTCCATCATGGGAATATCATTCCCGATGATTAATATGTCATCAACATATAATACAAGAAATATAACAGCACTCCCACTACTTTTCCTGTAAACACAAGGCTCGTCTACATTTTTTATGAAATCAAATTCTTTTATTGTCTTATCTAATCGTATATTCCAACTTCTGGAGGCTTGCTTGAGTCCATAAATAGATCGTTTAAGCTTGCATACTTTATTATGATCATCCTTAGATGCAAACTCCTCAGGTTGTGTCATATAGACTTTCTATACGAGGTTCCCATTAAGGAAAGCTGTTTTGACATCCATCTGCCAAATCTGATAATCAAAGTGTGCAGCTAGTGCCAGTAAAATTCGAATGGACTTATCATTGCAACAGGCGAGTAGGTTTCGTCATAGTCAATTCCTTGGATCTGTCTATAACATTTTTCCACCAACCTTGCCTTATAGGTTTGGATGTTGCCTTCTGCATTACTTTTACTCTTGTAAATCCACTTGCAGCCTATGGGTTTTATCCCTTCAGGTGCATCCACCAAGTCCCATACTTGATTCTGATACATAGAGTCTATTTCGGATTTCATGGCCTCAAGCCACTTGACTAAATCAATGTCACGCATTGCTTCATCATAACTGGTGGGATCGTCATTATCAATGACCTGATTATGTTCCTTATCAATATGGAAACCATATCTTTCAGGCTCATATCTTTCCCTACCAGACCTTCTAAGTTCATAACCTTGTGGTTGTTCCGTCGCTGCCCTTTTGAGGTGCCTGGGGTTTAGTTCTATGTTAGTTTGTTCTTCTCGTACCTCATCGAGGTCAAGTCTACTCCCACTATATTTCTGGAGAAGGAATTCATTCTCTAGAAATTTAGCATTTCGTGAGACAAATGTTCTTTGTTCATTTAGGACGTAGAACACGTATGCTCTTGAGTTCAAGGAATATCCTACAAACTTACATTTAATTGCCTTATCATCCAATTTGTTAGTTTGTGTGAGCTTAACATATGCGTCACATCCCCAAACTCTTAGATAACTAAGACTATGACGTTTCCCAGACCATAACTCATATGGTGTTTGACTAACAGTCTTGGAAGGAACTTGGTTTAGTAGTAGTGTTGCAGTTTCTAAAGCAATACCCCAAAATGAAAGAGGTAGATCCGTGTCTGGCATCATTGATCGGACCATATCTAATAATGTCTGATTTCTCCTTTCGGAGACCCCATTATGCTGTGGAGTTCCCGAATGAGTCCACTGGGAAACAATGTCATTTTCTCTCAAGTAATCTTGAAATGCGTCGCTTAAGTATTCACCACATCGGTCAGACCTTAGTGACTTAATACTTTTATTAAGCTAGTTTTCTACTTCAGCTTTAAAGTCTTTGAATTTCTAAAAGGCTTCAGATTTGTACCGCATAAGGTACACATACCCATATCGCGAGTGATCATCAATAAAGGTAATGAAGTAGGAGAATCCACCTCTAGCGGTGACTGACATTGGTCCGCATACATCAGAGTGTATGAGTTCTAATGTCTCCGCTGCACGATGTCATTTACCTTTGAAGGGTAGTTTGGTAAACTAAGTAAACAAGACTCACAAGTTCCATAAGGTTCATATTTGAAGGGTCTGAAATACCCATCCTTATGTAGCTTAGTTAATCTTGTTTCATTGATATGACCTAAGCGACTGTGCCATAGAAGTGATTCATTGAGATTATTCGAATTAACGTTGTATATATTAGAGGTTGAACATTCTTTGTTAGTTTATAAGACATAGATACCATTATTCAAAATAACATCTCCATATTTTATTTCATTGAAATAAATAGAACATTCATTACAACTTATTAGGCATGAAAAGCCTTTATTACATAAAGAAAAAATTGAAATGATGTTATTTACTAGAGAAGGTACATAAACACAATCTTCTAAGTCTAAAACTAAACCATTCTGCAAAACTAATGAATAAGTCCCCACGCACAATGCAGCCAGTTTTGCTCCATTACCCATGCGTAAGTTAACCTCCCTATGACGGAGTCTCCTACTATTTCTCAGGCCCTGCACATTGTTACACAAGTGAGTCCCACAACCGGTGTTAAACACCTAAGTAGAAGTTTCAGAGTTTTGAGAATATAGTTCAATCATATACAACATACCTGAAGCATTGGGCTTCTTGGCCTCTTTGGCTTCCCTAGCTTCCTTGTCTTTCAAGGATCTGCAGTCTTTCTTCCAATGACCCTTCTTTCCACAAAAGAAACATTTCCCTTTTCCCTTTTTCTTCTCCACCTTACCATTGGGCTTTAGGTGATCTGGAACCTTGGCCCTGCCCTTATTTTTCTTTGGGCCTCGTGGCTTAAGGTCCGTACCCGTAAGCATGACGGAGGTTTTAAGCTCCGGTTTCAAGTCATTCTCTGCTTTCTTTAACAGATTGTGCAATTATGCTAAAGTAGCTTCTTTATTAGACAAATGAAACTGCATAATAAAGTTAGAGAAGTCTTTTGGTAAGGACTGAAGAATTAGATCGTGACCTAACTCATGATCTATGATGAACCCAAGGTTGGCCAATTTTTCAATGTGGCCAATCATCTTAAGCACATGTCCACTAAAATATCCTTCCTCATACCTTGTTTGGAATAAGGCACATGACACTTGGAATCTCACAGTATGAACGGAAGTTGCATACAACTCCTTCAAGTGAAAGATGATGGTTTGAGCATCCATATCTTCGTGAGCTTTCTGAAGTTCGTCCGACATAGAGCCAAGCATTATGTAAACTGCTTGCTCATCATCATCGACGTGTTTCTTCCAAGCATCAAATGTATTTTGGTCAGTGACAAGAACTCACTTGGGTTGGAAACCAAGCAAACCCCCAAGCATCTTTCTCAAAACCCCAAGAACTTTGAATACTGATTTTGTAGGAACAAAACCCAACCAAGATCATACCCTAACCACCATGAAACTCACGTCCATGATAACCACAAGCATGAAATCAGATTGTATTTTGCTAGCAATGGAGACGCCACTAAGTTGCCAAGCTTATATAAGTCAATTTGAAATTGAAAAGGGGAATCCCTCCCTCACAAGAAATTTAGCCAAAGCCAAAGCTTAAAAGCTTGAAAGTTTGATGAAAATGTCGTGAATGTTATTCCAAAGAAGAAGAAAAAAAAGTTTAAATAGGTTACAAAGAGAAACCCTAAAGGTGTGAATGGACAAAAATGTCCCAAAAGTGAAATTACCAAAATACCTAAGAACTACCCAAAGCTTTCACTCAAGCACGTCCCCAAAAGTCTTTTCCCACGTAAAGTAGTTTAAAACAATTATTAGAAACTAATCTAACTTAGGCTAATTTGAGGTGCTTACATCAAATAGTAAATTGACGTGCTTACTCAATAAGCAAGGTTCTAAGCATAATTAACCCTAATTACATGGTCAAATAGCTTAATTACATCATAAATAAAGTCAACATGTCGAGCACAAATGACAAAAATGCCCCCATTTGGCCGAATTCAACATAGTCCCAAAATAGGTCAAATCGGGTCAAAAGGGTGCTGGTGCTGAAGCTTCTCTGCTATGCTTTAGTCTGAGCTATTCTGGTTCAAATGAAATAGCTTGGGGACCTCTCTGGTTATGCCTATATGTGTCTCTGGTGTGCACTTGACTTGGTTGCTGCAACTGGTCACATAGCTCTGAGCTAGTCCCGCAAAGGCCTCTCTGATCTTCTTTGCTCTTTGGCGTGTGATTGGACCTGTTTTCAATTGCATGGGTTCCTCCAAGTTTTTAGCTGCATCATGTAATGTCTCTGGTGTGGTTGGACTCATGTCAGTCAGCATCTTCTATGGGTTCAGGGGGAAATGGTCTTTCAAGAACATAGAAAATCTTTTCTTGTCATAAGATAATTTTAAGGTTTCTAAACCAGTCATTATAGTTTTCCCCTTTGAGCTTATGCTCATCAAGGATGGAACGAAGTGATATTCTGTTTGTCATTTGAATGTTTGTGAAATATTTTTACCCACCTGTTAAGAGAGAATGTTAAAATTAGGAATATGTTTTCATTAATGTTTCATAATAACATGGTGATATGATCCAGGCCGAAAACAAAGCAAAAGACCCATTACAAGTACCAGAAGGGCCAATTACGAGGCAGATGACCAAAAGACTCAGAGAAGCAATGGCGGGATTAGTTTAGAGTTTTATGGCCGATTGCAAAAAAACAAATAGAGACGCATGTGGGCTTCAATAGAGAGGGCCCAAAGCCACTTCACTAGGCCCAAATCAGCTTCAAAGGCCTTTGAAGACTTGAAGACTTTGGTATTTTTGTAATTTAGCCTTAGGGGGCATTGTTATCTTTATGCCTTTAGGGTTTCTCTTTGTAACACTATTTAAGCTTTCTTTCTTTTTCATTTTGAGAACAATCAACGAAATTTGTAACACTTAAAAGCTTAAAGCTTTGGCTATGGCCGAATTCTTGTAAGGGAGGGATTCCCCTTTTCAAGTTTGAATCGACTTATCTAAGTTTTGGCAAACTTAGTGGCATCTCCATTGCTAGCAAAACACTACATGGATTCATCTTAAAGGTTCTCAAGGGCAAATTCTTTGTGGGTCTTCTTTGTGGCCTTGAAAGGGTTTTGTTTCTACAAAATCAAATTCGCGGTTCTTGGGGTTCTGTCTGTTGCTTGGGGTTTGCTTGGATTTCGAATCCAAGTGGGTTTCTTGTCATTTGGTATCTAGAGCTCAGGGTTCCAAGGTCTGATTTTTCCTATCTTTTCTTTTTGTTTGATTCTGTTTTTATTTTCGTTCTTGTTATTTTCGTTTCAGTTCTTGTTGGATCTTGTTTATGTTTTCGTTTTGTTTATTTCTGGATCTGATTTTGTTGTGTTTTGCATATCAGTTCATCTTTTATCATTTTCCAGTTCTGGGTTTTTGTTATGTTCTTCATATCAGTTCGTCATATACTTTCTGTTATTTAGCATATGTTGAAGAAATAAGCATGTTCTTTGGCGGCTATATGATTTGTTTCTAAAACCCTAGTGAAGTTTGAAATCAGACTCTAAAAACTTAGCCTTTGAAATCTGACTCTGAATTCAAACCCTGAAACTCAACCTCTGAAATCAGACTCTAAAAACTTAGCCTTTGAAATCTGACTCTGAAATCAGACCCTGAAACTTAGTCTCTGAAATCAGACCCTGAAGATTAGCCTCTGAAAATCAGACTCTAAAATTAGACCCTGAAAATTAACCTCTGAAATCAGACCCTGAAAAGTAACCTCTAAAATCAGACCCTGACCAGTAGCCTCTAAGATCAGACCTTGAAAAGTAGTAACCTCTGAAATCAGACACTGACCAGTAGCCTCTGAAATCAGACCCTTACCAAAAGCCTCTGAAATCAGACCCTGAAAATCAGCCTCTGAAATCAGAAAAAAAAAAAGGGGACTTGAGTGATAGTGATCACTTGAGCAAAAAAAAAAAAAGAGTAAAAAAGTGAAATTTTTTTGGTTGAATTTAGTTTGTTCCATATTATCATTTAGGTGACCGTGGAGGGAATTCCATCAAAATTTCTATAGAGGTGCCAAATTTTCTCACGAAATTGCATACGACCGTGAATTTGCATGCTTATTTTTTTTTTTACATTGTGCTAATTATTTATTTCCTTATTCCAAATACTCTAGTTTAAGTATTATTGATTGAGTCTTCGTCATTGCTATTCATGTTCACATTTTGTTTCCGCCTGCCCTATATATATATATTATTAGGTCCGTTGTGTTTCATGCTAGCTTGAGGACTACACTTGGTTTTGTATTCTTGGATTGAGTGTGATTCACATTTGAATTGAGGAAGAACTCAAGAGTGGTAAAAGGCAGTGATTGTGAGCACAGTATCCGGTAAAAGCCAATAGAGTGCAAACACGAGTGGAGTGATATCATTCGAGTGTAAACACGTGAGATTGTGAGGATTTACATATTTTCTTTACTTTCTTATTATTTCTAATCTGTTTTTTTAGTGTTGAGATGGCAGGTCTAACCACTGATGAAAAGCTTGAGGCTTTGGATAGGAAATTTACAGATATGATGGAGAACATGAATACTGCTTTGGAGAGATTGACCAAGAGTGTAGAGAGTATTCAAACTGGTAGCGGTCCAAGAGCACCACCACCTCAGCATATACCACCACCTCAGAATGTACCACCACCACATTGACATGAGTCCAACCACACCAGAGACATTACAGGATGCAGCTAACAACTTGGAGGAACCCATGCATTTGCCAACAGGTCCAATCACACGCCAAAGAGCAAAGAAGATCAGAGAGGCCTTTGCGGGACTAGCTCAGAGCTATGTGACCAGTTGCAGCAATCAAGTCAAGTGCACACCAGAGACACATATAGGCATAACCAGATTTCATTTGACCCAGATCAGCTCAGACTGAAGCATAGCAGAGCAGCTTCAACACCAGCAATCTTTTGACCCGATATGAACTATTTTGGGACTATGTTGAATTTAGCCAAATGGGGGCTTTTTTGTTATTTGTGCTAGACATGTTGACTTTATTTATGATGTAATTAAGCTAGTTTACCAGGTCATTAGGGTTAATTATGCTTAGAACCTTGCTTATTGAGTAAGCACGTCAATTTACTATTTGATGTAAGCACCTCAAATTAGCTTAAGTTAGATTAGTTTCTAATCATTGTGTTAAGCTACTTTAGGTGGGAAAAGACTTTTGGGGACGTGCTTGAGTGAAAGCTTTGGGTAGTTTTTAGGTCTTTTGGTAATTTCACTTTATGGACATTTTTGTCCATTCACACCTTTAGGGTTTCTCTTTGTAACCTATTTAAACTTTGTTTTCTTCTTATTTGGAATAACATACACGACATTTTGAGAAACTTTCAAGCTTTTAAGCTTTGGCTATTGCTAAATTTCTTGTGAGGGAGGTATTCCCCTTTTCAAGTTCAAATTGACTTATCTAAGCTTGGCAACTTAGTGGCGTCTCCACTGCTAGCAAAATACAATCTGATTTCATGCTTGTGGTTATCATGGACGTGAGTTTCATGGTGGTTAGAGGCTGATCTTGGTTGGGTTTTGTTCCTACAAAATCAGTATTCAATGTTCTTGGGGTTTTGAGAAAGATGCTTGGGGGTTTGCTTGGTTTCCAACCCAAGTGAGTTCTTGTCACTCATAATGTGCCACCTCGACGTGTACCACCACAATATGTACCACCAGATGAAGAGGAAGCTGAAAATGAGTTTGATGATTCTGATGGTCTTGATGATGTAGAGGAGAGATTTCAGCATGGGTATGATAGGAGGCCTAATAGGAGGTTTGATAGGAGGAATGATAGGAGGGATAGACGGTTTGATGATAGAGGTGCATTTGATGCTAGAATAGGGGATTATGATAGGAGGGAATATGGTAGACGAAGAGATGTAGATGGTCATCTAGGTAGCATCAAGATCAAGATACCAACATTCCACAGAAAGAATGATCCTGAAGCTTATTTAGAATGTGAAAGGAAAATAGATTTGATTTTCAACTGTCATCACTACTCAGACAAGAAGAAGATCAATCTGGCAGCGATTGAGTTTACCGATTATGCTATGATTTGATGGGATCAGCTTGTCTCTACTCAGAGGAGAAATTATGAGAGACCGGTTCAGACATGGGCAGAACTTAGAGGTCTCATGAGAAAGAGATTTATACCCAACCATTACTATAGGGAATTGTATCAGAAACTACAACATTTATATCAGGGGACCAAGAGTGTTGATGACTATTACACCGAGATGGAAGTTGCAATGATCAGGGCAAATGTAGTTGAGGATGCAGAAGCTACTATGGCACGGTTTCTAGGGGCCTTAAATAGAGAGATTGCAAACATGGTGGAGTTGCATCACTATGTTGATTTGGAGGATATGCTTCACATGGCTATCAAGGTAGAAAGGCAACTCAAGAAAAAGTCGACATCCAGATTTGGCACTCAGGCTACTTCTGCATGGAAGGGGAAATGGGTTCCAAATGAGAAGCGAGATGGAGGCTTTGACAAGCCTAGAGGCGATTTCAGTGGAGGCTTTAATAAGCCTAGGGTCGAACCTAGTGCCAAAGGTAAAGAGGCTGCAGAACCGAGCAAAATTATACCAAAACCTGAGGGTGCAGCTATTAGAACTAATGATGTAAAGTGTTTCAAATGTTTGGGCATGGAACACTATGCCTCACAATGTCCCAATAGGCGTACCTTAGTGATTGATAAAAATAATGGAGATGTGTACTTTACCGATAGTGAGGTTGGGGAGGAGATGTCAGAGTTGAGGATGCTAGTGACCATGAGGGAGTTGCATACCCGATGAATAACTTATCCTTAGTTGTCAAGCATGCTTTGAGTGCACATGTTGTAGAGGATGAGAGTGTGCAGCAGAGGGAGAACATATTCCATACTATGTGCCGTGTGAATGGCAAGGGGTGTAGTATGATCATAGATGGGGGCAGTTGTACTAATTTTGCTAGCACGGCTTTGATTGAGCGTTGGGGTTGAGTTTCTTGAGACACCCGAAGCCTTACAAGTTGCAGTGATTAAATGATTGTGGGGAAATAAGTGTGACAAAGCAGGTATTATTGAGCTTTACCATTGGGCCATACACAGATGATGTCCTATGTGATGTGATACCGATGCATGCTGGGCATATTCTTTTGGGCAGGCCGTGGCAGTTTGATAAGAAGGTTATCCATGATGGTTCAAGAACAAGTATTCTTTTCAGCATAAGGGAAAACCCATTACATTATACCTACTTACACCTGTACAAGTCCATGAAGATCAGGTTAAGTTGCAACTTGAGCGTGACAAAGAGAGAGCGAAGGGAAACACCACCTTGGGTGAGACTAGTGAGAGTGATGTATCTGGTGGGAAAAATAAGGCCAAGGTCGTGGGAGTGAACGTGAGGGGGAAACAAAAATGAGAGTTAAAAAGAGCTTCTACATGGGTGAAGGTGAAGCGAGGAAAGCGTTCAAGGCTATCAAGCTCATGGTATTGTTAGTCTATAAGGAGCCTCATATTTATTTTACTAACACTGACCCTTTGTTTCCTGTGTCTATTTCATCTCTTTTGCAGGATTACTGTGATGTACTGACAGAGGACATACCTAGTGGGCTTCCACCCATTAGAGGTATTGAGCACCAGATAGACTTCATACCTGGAGCAGTCATTCATAACAGACCGGCTTATAGGAGCAATCCCGATGAGACAAATGAGCTACAAAGGCAAGTACGGGAGTTGATGGACAAGGGGTATGTAAGGGAAAGCATGAGTCCTTGTGCAGTATCAGTGCTTCTAGTTCCTAAGAAAGATGGGACGTGGCGTATGTGCGTTGATTGTCGAGCTATCAACAATATTACGGTAAAGTATCGTCACCACATTCCTAGACTAGATGACATGTTGGATGAATTACATGGTTCCAAAATTTTTAGTAATATTGATTTAAAGAGTGGATACCATCAAATTTGCATGAGAGAGGGAGATGAGTGGAAAACTGCATTTAAGATTAAGTATGGCTTGTATGAATGATTAGTTATGTCATTTGGTCTTTCAAACGCACCTAGCACATTTATGAGATTGATGAATCATGTTATTCGTGCATTTTTAGGTAAGTTTATTGTGGTTTATTTTGATGACATCTTAGTTTACAGTAAAACAGTAGATGAGTATGTTATGCATTTGAAGCATGTTTTTGATGTGTTAAGGCAAGAAAAACTGTATGCTAACTTTGATAAGTGCACTTTTTATATGGATAAAATTGTTTTCCTTGGATTTGTTGTGAGTGCAGATGGCATCGAGATAGATTTAGAAAAGGTGAAGGCAATTCAGGATTGGCCAACACCAACAACAGTGACAGAAGTCAGAAGCTTCCATGGATTAGCAAGCTTCTACCGTAGATTTGTTAAAGACTTCAGTAGTATTACAGCACCACTGACTGAAGTAGTGAAGAAGAATGTTGGCTTCAAATGGGGTGAAGAGCAGGAGTGTGCATTTCAGGATATGAAAATGAAGTTGTGCAGTGCACCAGTCTTGGCACTACCCAACTTTGAGAAGACATTTGAGATTGAGTGTGACGCATTCGGGATAGACATTGGAGCGGTTCTTATGCAAGAAAAGCGACCAATAGTTTACTTTAGTGAGAAGCTGAATGGAGCAGTTTTGAGGTACCCCACATATGACAAGGAGTTGTATGCGCTAGTGAGAGCCCTTGAGACTTGGCAGCATTATTTGTGGCCTCGAAAGTTTGTGATCCATGCAGATCATGAATCATTGAAGCATCTAAAAGGCCAAGGTAAGCTGAACAAACGACACGCAAAATGGTTAGAATTTGTTGAGGCATTTCCTTATGTAATCCGCTACAAACAAGGTAAGGAAAACATTGTCGCCGATGCACTATCGCGAAGGTATGCTTTACTTACTTCATTGAGTGCAAGAATGCTTGGGTTTAAATTTATTAAAGAACTTTATGCTAGTGATATTGACTTTAGTACTATCTATGCTTCATGTGAAAAGTCTGATTTTTTAGTAAATTCTACCAACATGATGGGTTTCTGTTTAGGGAGAATAGATTATGCATTCCTGTTTGTAGTATGTGTGAGTTGTTAGTGAGGGAAGCACATGGGGGAGGTTTAATGGGGCACTTTGGCATTGCCAAAACCTTAGGAGTATTGAGTGAACATTTTTATTGGCCTAAAATGCGGAGAGATATTGAGCGTTTGTGTGATAAATGCTTAACTTATAAACATGCTAAATCTAAGGTTATGCCTCATTGGTTGTATACACCATTGCCTATACCTAGTGAGCCATGGGTAGATGTATCGATGGACTTTATCTTGGGTTTACCTAGGACTAAGAAAGGTAGAGATTCCATATTTGTAGTGGTTCATAGGTTCAGTAAGATAGCACACTTTATAGCATGTCATAAAATTGATGATGCCACTAACATTGCTGACTTGTTCTTTAGAGAAGTAGTACGACTCCATGTGATTCTACGGAGTATAGTTTCAGATCGTGATGTCAAATTCCTTAGTCACTTTTGGAAAGTTTTATGGGGTAAGTTGGGAACTAAAATTTTGTATTCTACTACTTGCCACCCCCAAACTGATGGCCAGACCGAGGTTATTTGTTAATAGGACTTTGACTCAGTTATTGCGTACTATTATTAATAAGAACTTAAAAACTTGGGAGGATTGTTTGCCTTTTGTTGAATTTGCATATAATCGTAGTATTCATTCCTCTACATCTTACTCACCATTTGAAATTGTTTATGGTTTTCAGCCACTAACTCCATTAGATTTGTTACCTTTGCCTGTTGATGAACATGCAGGTCTAGATGGAAAAAGGAAATCCGATTTGGTGAAGCATATACATGAGAAAGCAAGAGAGCAAATACAGCGAAAGAATGAGCAATATGCTTCTCATGCTAATAAGGGAAGAAAACATGTGGTATTTCAGCCTGGAGATTGGGTTGGGTACACATGCGCAAGGAAATATTTCTTGAACAACGTAAATCTAAGCTACAACCGAGAGGGGATGGTCCATTTCAAGTCTTGGAACGGATTAATGACAATGCATACAATCTGGATTTACAAGGTAAGTATAATGTGTCTGCTACATTTAATGTTTATGACTTAACTCCTTTTGATGCAGATACAGATTCGAGGTCGAATCCTTTTCAAGAGGGAGAGGATGACATGATCCATGCCGACAACAAAGCAAAAAACCCATTACAAGTACCAGAAGGGCCAATTACGAGGCAGATGACTAAAAGACTCAGAGAAGCAATGGCGGGATTAGTTCAGAGTTTTATGGCTGATTGCAACAAAAAAATAGAGACGCATGTGGGCTTCAATAGAGAGGGCCCAAAGCCACTTCACTTGGCCCAAATTAGCTTCAAAGGCCTTTGAAGACTTTAAGACTTTGGTATTTTTATAATTTAGCCTTAGGGGGCATTATTGTCTTTATGCCTTTAGGGTTTCTTTGTAACACTATTTAAGCTTTCTTTCTTTTTCATTTTGAGAACAATCAACGAAATTTGTAAAATCAAAAGCTTAAAGCTTTGGCTATGGCCGAATTCTTGTAAGGGAGGGATTCCCCTTTTCAAGTTTGAATCGACTTATCTACGTTTGGAAAACTTAGTGGCGTCTCCATTGCTAGCAAAACACTACAAGGATTCATCTTAAAGGTCTCAAGGGCAAGTTCTTTGTGGGTCTTCTTTGTGACCATGGAAGGGTTTTGTTTCTACAAAATCAAATTCGCGGTTCTTGGGGTTCTGTCCGTTGCTTGGGGTTTGCTTGGATTTCGAATCCAAGTAGGTTTCTTGTCATTTGGAAAAGGTGAAGGCGATCCAGGATTTGCCTACCCAACGACAGTGACAGAAGTTAGAAAGCTCCATGGATTAGCAAGCTTCTACCATAGATTTATTAAAGAATTCTTTGGGTTTATACAGGTTGACATGAATCCAGCAACTCAAGGAACATTGATCCTTTGCAATTGCCAACAGGTCCAATCACACGCCAAAGAGCTAAGAAGATCAAAGACGCAATGGCGGGCTAGCAAAGAATGTCATGGTCGAGTGTGACAGACAACTCCGGGGCATATTGGCGTCACATGAGGGCTTCAATGGAGTGGGTCCAAAGCTATTTCACTTGACCCAAGTCATACCAGAGTAACACACCAGCAATTCTGAAGCCGAGTACATTTTTAACGGATCAAGCCGATTCAAGCCCGACACAAATATTCGGCCAAGACAAGACTTATTAGACTTTATGACACATCATTATGCCTTTATACATGGAAGCCACGAATTTGGAGGACTTTTGGTGCAAGGAAACAACTTTAGACAAATTTGGAAAAGTTTTCCACATTTGTTGACTCTTAGGATTTTGTGTTTTACTTTAGACTTTTTTGGAAAGTTATTTATTAAGTCTTTGTTTGTTATTGATTAAGTCTTTGTTTCTTTTGACTGTGTGTTGTTATTAAATGTCTATTAAGGGCATGGCCATTTAATAGCCATAAGTTAGCAACTTAGGGTGTTTTGGTCATTTTTCACCCATTAGGGTTTCTTTCATTATACTATTTAAACTCATTTCATCTTAATGAGAAGCTAATCATCAAATTTCGAAATTCATCTCCATTGAGAGATTGGCTTTGTCCAAAAATTGCTTAAGGGAGAGATTCCCCTTATTTCATGCAATCGACTTATCTAAGGCGTGGCAACCTTAGTGGCGTCTCCGTGCTAGCAGAACACCTCAAGGAATCATCTTAAGGGTTCTCAAAGACAAGTTCTTTGTGGGTCTTCTTTGTGCTTTGGAAGGGTTTTGTTCCTACAAAATCAAATTCGTGGTTTTTGGGGTTCTTTCCGTTGCGAGGGGTTTGCTTGGCCTAATCCTCCAAGTGAGTTCCGCGTCATATGTGCTCCAAAGACAATAAAATTAATTAAGAATCCGATGTGGGATAAATGCTAATTTAATCTTAGCCATTGGATCTTAATTTAGTGGTTTAATGAGATTATAAAACCCTAATAAGAGTTTGGGCTGAATTAGAATTCAAAACAAATAAAAAAAATAAAATAAATTTACTATTCTTGTTTTTTTCTTATTCATTTTTCCAATTCCCAAAGTGCCCCTATCGTCATTCACCAATCCCTAAGCCAATTTGGAATCTCATAAATGATATGTTTAATAATTAAACACATTAAACCATTTATGAACAATTCCTACAGCAATCATATATGTTGTTAACCATTGATTTCGACTTTGTTGTGTGTGACCTTTTGGGTTCCCCTCAAGTTGGATATGAAATGAATCATGATAATTTAATTGAACATAAATTATCCTCCGATCAGATGGTCATTCGATTTCAATGACCAAGGTTGACATCTAGCAACATGCCAAGGCCCCCAAATGAGAAGGAAAAATATATACCCATTCTGTATGCGATTTACATATGATACGGTCCATCACCTCACTGTATCCCCACCGTTTGACCTAGGGTATGGAAAGTGTCTACCCATATAGTCAAAGGTATGATGTTGATAGTGTCATGAATCGTGCTAACCCAAGAATCTCACATGATTATTCCGCTGCTGCCACAGTCTCAAGCACTGATCACACATATCAACCCGCGAAGTGGAATACTACTCTTATAAGAAAATATTATCCGAGTGAGTGGCGATTATCTGTTGTATCTTTACAAACTTCATGTGTTTCAACAAATGACCCAATCATACCCTTATGACCGGATCTTTTAAACCGGGGAAGGAGAATGTCAAAGTCATTTGATCTACACATAAGATTGTAAAGACCTCAAGTCTAAGGACTAGTCATACAATCGATACATGAAAGTTCTCACAGACACATGAGATAAACACTTCATGTGAAAACTTAATCTTAGCCATTGGATCTTAATTTAGTGGTTTAATGAGATTATAAAACCCTAATAAGAGTTTGGGCCGAATTGGAATTCAAAACAAATAAAAAAATAAAATAAATTTACTATTCACATTTTTTTTTCTTATTCATTTTTCCAATTCCCAAAGTGCCCCTATCGTCATTCACCAATCCCTAAGCCACTTTGGAATATCATAAATGATATGTTCAATAATTAAACATATTGAACCATTTATGAACAATTCCTACAGCAATCATATATGCTGTTAAATTTGTACTGTGCACTGTTAACCATTGATTTCGACTTTGTTATGTGACCTTTTGGGTTCCCCTCAAGTTCGACATGAAATGAATCGTGATAATTTAATCGAATATAAATTATCCTCCGATCAGATGGTCATTCGATTTCAATGACCAAGGTTGACATCTAGCAACATGCCAAGGCCCCCAAATGAGAAGGAAAGATATACCCATTCTGTATGCGATTTACATATGATACGGTCCATCGCCTCACTGTATCCCCACCTTTTGACCTAGGTTATGGAAAATGTCTACCCATATAGTCAAAGGTATGATGTTGATAGTGTCATGAATCGTGCTAACCTAAGAATCTCACATGATTCTTCCGCTGCGGCCATAGTCTCAAGCATTGATCAAACATATCAACCCGCGAACTGAAATACTACTCTTATAAGAAAATATTATCCGAGAGAGTGGCGATTCTCTGTTGTATCTTTACAAACTTCATGTGTTTCAACAAATGACCCAATCATACCCTTATGACCGGATCTTTTGAACCGCGGAAGGAGAATGTCAAAGTCATTTGATCCACACATAAGATTGTAAAGACCTCAAGTCTAAGGACTAGTCATACAATCGATTCATGAAAGTTCTCACAGACACATGAGATAAACACTTCATGTGAAAACTTTCGGCGGTCAGTTCGATGGACACGAGCAACTCATGCATCCATATGATACACCAAGCAGACGGATCTCCGCTAGTAGTCTATGAGATCGGCTACCCTACTTAAGGGCTGATCATATCATCATGCTAGTCTCTCTGCTTTGTGAATGCCCAGATTATTCACAAAACTATGACTAGGAATGTTTGAGAGTAATGATTCTCATAAGGCGTGGAAGCCATCATCTTATTACTCCAAGGGCTTTATTACAGTGTTTGATGATTCATATAATTTATGTAAGACACATGTAATAAAGATTTTCATTTTATTAATTAATGAAAATATTACAAATACATGTACATATAACACATCCACAAGTTGGGTATAGGGCATATCCCTAACAATACGGACTCTGATTTTCAGACAGATGTTGATTCTAGGAAATCAACATCTGGATCCGTGTTTACCCTAGGTGGTAGGGCTATAGTATGGCGGAGTATAAAGCAATCTTGCATTGCTGACTCCACCATGGAGGCTGAATATGTAGTAGCTTGTGAAGCAGCTAAGGAAGCAGTCTGGCTCCGTAAATTCTTGGGAGATCTGGAAGTTTTTCCAGATAAGGATAAACCTCTCACACTTTATTGCGATAATAGTGATGTAGTGGCAAATTCAAAAGAATTGAGAAGGCACAAGAGGGAAAAGCATATAGAGAGGAAATATCATCTCATCAGGGAGATTGTGCAGAGATGAGACATTATTGTTACAAAGATTTTATCAGCAGAGAACTTGGCTAATCCGTTTAAAAAGACCTTGTCGGGTAAAGTGTTTGAAGGTCACCTAGATGGTCTATAATTACTTGACATATCCCATTTGCTCTTGTGCAAGTGGGAGATTGTTGGGATATATGCCCTAGAGCTTCATGTAATGTAAATGGTTTATATGTTATGAAATAAAATGATGCATTATTCATTTATCAAAGCGTTTCTTTATATTTCACATATTGTAAATTATCTTCATTATCCTAGATTACACATATATCTTCAGACTTAGCGTATAAGTGTCATACACAAGAAGATTTAAGTCTGAAGTTGGTAATCTAAAATAGTCAATAGAGAGCAAACAAAATGGGTACTTTGTTTGTGGTTTATCTATTGCTAAGGTCCATTCTATAGTTATATGGCGACCTTGATCCGGGATCGTCCATGTGGAGACATGAAAATAAGGCACCTTGTATGATGTGATAATATAGGACTGGACCCAAATAGAAATGACTTTCTTATAATATCCGTTAAATAAAGAAATTCATTTCGATCTACTAGATGGTCATATATGGATTGATCTTAGTCCTAAGTGTACTACGAACTCCTACATGGCAGGTTATGTCCTTTAATTTACAAAGGTGAGGTTGATGTAGCAGTCCCGGCCAATATTATGTACTTTGGGGGCATGATCTAGTGTGTAGCTGGGGACATTTTACATAGGCATGGAGTTCACTCCTTCTTGCGAGAAGTAGAGAAGTATCTTTGTTAAGGGTTGATCCGGTACTTGAACGGTTAGAACGCTCAAGTCTTTCTATTATGAATAGAAAGATTAAAATTCATATGGTTATGAATAAATCATTCATTAGAGAATCAATGGTACTTAAGGTAAAAATAATTAAAGGGGTATAACAGATATTATGACCCGACTCTAATTACGAGATACTCGTTAAGGGTTAATCTATATATATTGATGGACACCGACTTGGTTCGATTTAATATACTATTTGCGGCAACGAGAGTGCAGCTTCAGGTTTTTAGTGGAATAACCCGGAGTTAATATTTCGAAATATTTAATTAAGAGCTTAATTAATATTTCAAGATTGTTGGAGCTCGGAACCGTAGCTCCATTTGGTCCTCGTGCTAGCTCGATATACTATAACAGATTTAGTATAATTAGAAAGTCCAATTATATGCTCACATATGTATAAATATTATTAACATGATTAATAATGTTATTTTGTCACACTTGAAACTTTATAATAAAGTTTAATATATGGTTTTATAATAAATGATTATATGATAATTATTTATTATTAATTATTAAATTATATATGATATAATTTAATGGAGGTCAAATTTGGAATTTCCAAATTTTGGGTTTTGGAAACCCTTTGAGTGTTTTTGGAAGTTACACCTTTTTAAAATGTGACAACTCTTTAAATTTGTAACACTTTTTTTAATTATAGTAATTAAGGATTTGTTGTTAAATAATTAACAATAATGCTCTAACATGGCCGAATTTCAAAAGAAGTGAATGGGAAAGGGTTTTGTGGTTTTTGGAAACAAAATAACCTAAGTATAAAAGAAAAATTGTTTTTTCTTTTTTGCAAGAAATTCATTCTAACCCTAGCCTTCATCTTCTTCCTCTTCATTCTCTCAAGTGTTGAGAAAACCAAAAAGAAAAACAAGAAGAAAATCAAATAAAAAAAATATACAAGTGTGATTCTATCTCTAAAACGTTTAGGGATTTAATATTGTGAGTCTAGCCCACATTAGTTTCCATTGGTAATGAGATATAGCTCAGAAGACTTTATGGTGTCGAACAAATAATCATCTTCATCTTTTTCTTGTTTGGTACTCGGCAGTGAGGCTTATTTTGCTCACTACCGCCCCTTATTTGGTAAAACGGAACTCGGTTCGGTTTTGTTTTAATCCAGAATTTTTGGGGATCATATATGGATGTTTTGGGCCTGTGTTGGGACTGTTTTCAAGTGAAATATCAAAACTGAAATACAGCCACTATCCACGCATTTCAGGGGCTATTTCGGCAGTGCACTGGGCGCGAATTGGGTGCAAAACAGTCCAGTTTTTATGCGGCTATTTGGGGCTGTTCGGGGACTGTTTCAAGGCTGGAATTTTGTCTAAAACAGAAGAAAATTTCCAGTGGTGGTACTAGTTGCATTCGGCCACTCAAAGGTAAGGGCATAAATTTTTTTCAAGTCTGATCCGTGTGCCTAAGCCGTTTTCGTTGCTCAAGGAAAGCGTTTCCTACATTCTCTCCTTTGAACTTGTGTGAATATTGTAAAAATTCTAACTCAACAATTGATTGGAGTTGGTAGAGATTATATTCTCTTACATAAGCCAACTACCTTTGTCATTAAGCATTTAATGCTTTCTTGCAATAGCAAACACATTAATGTGAAAGCCATATCAAAGCATAAGAAATGTTAAGCTAAAGACAAAGCCATTAGGTGTATTCATGCCACCTTATAGACATAATAAGTTGGAGAGCATGGTAAGCCATGTGGCTTTGTCTCCATGGTAAATAAAAAATCATTATCTTAATAATGATTTAATTACCCAAATGATGATGTAGTGATTATCTCATAATTATTACTAATTTAATTATCTTATAATCATGATTTGGTTATCTCATAATCAAATAATTCTAGAAAACATTAAGTTAAACTAATTTAACATAGTTTTCATTTGTGACAGAAAAAATATTATTAATCTCATTAATAATATGTAAATATAATGTGAGCATATTATTAGACAATATAATTATATTAGGTTTTCTATAGTTAATCGAGCTAGCACGAGGACCAAATGAACCTACGGTTCCGAGCTCCAATAATCCTGAAATCTTAATTAAACTCTTTAATCAAATATTATGAATTATTAACTTCGCGTTATTCCATAAAAAACTCGAAGTTGAACTCTCGTTGCCGTAGATAGAAAATATAAGCCGAACAACATTGGTGTCTATCGATATAGTCACTACATATGAATATAGCCCTTCACGAATATCTCATAAATAGAGCCGGGTCAAAAGTCTGTTATACCCCTCTAAATATTTTGTCTCTTAAGCACCATTGACTCTATAATGAACAAGTAATTCATAATAATTATGAATATAATACTTTCTATTCGTAATAGAAAAGATGAGCGCTCAAATTGTTCAAATCCCGAATCAGCTCTTAAAAGATATATTCTTCTACTTCTCGTAAGAAGGATTGGGTTTCATATCTATGTAAAACGTTCTCAGTTATACACCAAACCATATCCCCAAAATACGTAGTTATTGGTCGGGAATGCTACACCAACCTCACCATAGTAAATCAAAGGACGTAGCCTGTCATGCTGGAGTTCGTAATACATTCAAGATTAAGATCGAATCCATATATGACCATCTATTAGAAAAAATGAATTTATTCGGTTAACGGATATCATAAGAAATTCATATTTATATGAATCAAGTCCTATATAATTTCATCATACAAGGTGCCTCCATTCCCATGTCACCACATGAACGATCCCGGATCAAGGTCATCATACAAGTATAGAATAGACCGCAGCTATAGATAAATCACAAACAAAGTACCTTCTTCATTTGATCTTTATGGACTATTTAGATTACTAACTTCAGACTTAAATCCTCTTGTGCATCAAACATACACTAAGTTTGAAAGTACAAGAATAATCAAGGTAAACAAGACAATTATACAATATGCGATTTAAATCAAACAACTTCGATAAATGAATAATGCATTTATTATTATTATAATAATCAATTTCGTTTACAATACATGAAGCTCTAGGGTATAAATCCCAACAATCTCTCACTTGAACTAGAGCAAATGGGACATGTCATGTAATCCTAAACCCTTTAAGTGACCTTCAAAAACTTTAGCCGATAAGGTCTTTGTAAATGGATCAGCCAGGTTGTATGTGGATGAAATCTGCGTGAAGTGACATCTCTTCTCTGCACTATCTCCATGATGAGGTTATAGTTTCTCTCAATATGCTTACCCTTCTTGTGGCTTCTTGGTTCTTTGGAATTCGCCACTGCACCACTATTATCACAATAAAGTGTGAGTGGTTTATCCATATCTGGAACAACTTCAAGATCTGCCAAAAACTTACGGAGCCAGACTGCTTCCTTAACCGCTTCACAAGGTGTTACATATTCAGCCTCCATGGTGGTGTCAGCAATACAAGATTGCTTTATGCTTCTCCATATTATAGCCCCACCATCTAGGGTGAACCCTGATCCAGATGTTGATTTCCTAGAATTATCCTCTCAGGATCATATCCTGACTAGAATGTACAAGCATATAATTTCTCATTCTCCTAAGACACTTGAGAATATGTTTCACCGCCACCCAATGATCTAATCCTGGGTTGGATTGAAGCCTACTGACTACTCCCACTGCAAAACAGATGTGGACTTGTGCATGACATAACATACATAAGACTTCCAACTGCTGAAGCATATGGAATATGTTTCATCTCCTCAACACCTTGAGGTGTCTTAGGAGACTGTTCCTTAGACAAATAAATTTCATGCCTGAAAGGTAAATTACATTTCTTGGAATTTTGCATACAAAATCGCACAAGAATCTTATCGATTTAGAATGCTTGAGACATTGCTAACAATCGTTTCTTATGATCCCGAATGATCTGGATCCCAAGTACATAACATCCCTCTCCCAAATCTTTCATTTGGAATTGGTCCCAATTAGTAAAATATCATCGATGTATAACACAAGGAAAACCACCTTACATCAATGATGTGCTTGTAGACACAAGGCTCATCGATGTTCTGCTCAAAGTTATAAGACTTGATCATAGTAATATCATACCTTATTTTCCAAGATCTAGATGCTTGCTTAAGCCCATAAATTGACTTTTTCAACTTGCAAACTTTTTGCTCTTGACCTTGGGTTATGAACCCCTCTGGTTGTACCATATAGATACTCTCATCAAGATTGCCATTCAAGAATGCAGTCTTGACGTCCATTTGTCAAATCGCATAGTCATAATATGCGGCAATGGAAAGAAGAATCTGGATGGATTTTAGCATGGCTATTGGCGAGAGAGTTTCTTCATAGTCAACTTCCTCTTTTTGGGTATAACTCTTTGCCATTAGCCTAGCCTTGAAAGTCTGTACTTTCCCATCTATTCCTCTTTTTCTTTTGTAGATCCACTTGCAACCTATGGGTTTTACTCCATCGGGTTGGTCTACAAGTTCCCAGACTGAGTAAGAGTACATAGACTCCATCTCAAGGTTCATGGCTTTGAGCCATTCCTCTTTATTAGTATCTTCCATTGCACTACGATAGGTCAATGGATCATCTATACCATCACAAGATGTAACAACTTGAATCTCTTCATTTCCTGGATAGCATTGAGGTTTGCAACCTTCCTACTATGTCTAGGTGGTATGGTATCCTGATAAACTTGTATCTGACTCTCAGATGTAGACGGTGTTATGTCTTTGTCAATATTTGACAATGGTGTACTGGTCGTACCAGTAAGTAACTCCTCAAATAACACTTTACTTTGAGATTTGAACTCTCTCATATAATTCTCATCAAGAAATGTAGCATTTGTCAGAACAAATACTTTATTATCTTCTGGATTATTAAAGAATCCACCCTTAGTTTCCTTAGGATAGCCTACAAATAGGCACACCTGCGAACGTGGCTCCAAATTAGTAGTCTCATTCTTTAGCACATGTGCTGGACACCCTCATATGCGGAAATGTCACAAACTAGCTTTACGACCATTCTACAACTCTAAAGGATTCTTAGAAACAGACTTAGAAAGAACTACATTCAGGATATTTATTGTTGTTTCCAATTCATACCCCTAAAAAGAACTAAATAGAGTTATATAACTAAACATTGATCTCATCATGTCTAGTAGGGTCTAATTTCTCATTTCTGCAACACTATTTTGTTGTGGTATTCTAGGTGCTGTGAGCTATGAAACAATTCCACGTTCAACTAAGCATTCATCGAAATCTTTATCATGGTATTCACCTCCACGATCCGATTATAGAATTTTGATGCTTTACCTAACTGGTTCTCATATCTTGAATAATCATCAATAAAAGTGACGAAATATTCATAACCACCTCATGCTTTTACATTCATTGGTCCGAAAATGTCCGAATGTATTAGCTCAAACGGTTTTTTGGCTCTTATCCTTTTTCCAGTAAAAGGTCTCTTGGTCATTTGTCCTTCTAGACAGGATTCACAGACTGGTGAAGTACCAAGTTTTAACTGGTTTAAACCTCCGTTCTTAATTAGTCTATCTATTCGGTCAAGGTTAATATGTCCAAGTCTAAGATGCCAAAGATATGTGTCATCATAAGAAATCTTTTGCTGTTTTGTTTTAGATTTTTCAATCTTAAATATTTCAATATTAAGTTGTGATTCATGCATTAATGGCCTTAATACATAAAAGATTACTCTCGGAGTTTCCTATGAATATTGTTAATCCATTTCTACTAATAATAACTCATTTATTATTAAATGAAATAGAAAAACCACTTTCCATGAGTTTTGTTACAGAAATCAAATTCCTGCAAAAACCAGGAATATAAAGCACATCATTTAAACATAGATAACTATTATTAAAGTTTAATTTGGAAACTCCCACTACTCTAGCTGAAACAACATCCCCTATCTGTCCCAACTCTCATGGTAAAACTACCTTCAACAAAGTCCTTCCATGAATCAAGTAGTTGCAAAGAACAACAAACATGGTTAGTGGCACCAGAATCAATAATCCAAGAGGATTTATCATATTCCACTAAAAGAGACTCAATGACAAGTAAATCGTATTTACCTATATTTTTCTTCTCTTTAAGCTCAGCTAGGTATTTCGGACAATTCCTTTTCCAATGCCCTTATTGTTCACAATGGAAACATTTTCCTTTGGCATTAGTACCTTTAGAGCCTTTATTCTTCTTTTTTTCCATTGTAAAATATCTAACTCAACAATTAAGTGGAAATGGTAGAGATTATATTCTCTTACACGAGCCAACTACCTTTATCATTAAGCATCTAATGTTTTCTTGTAATAGCAAACACATTAATGTGAAGCCCATACCAAAGCATAAGAAATGTTAAGCTAAAGATAAAGTCATTAGGTGTATTCATGCCACCTAATAGACATAAAAGGTTGTAGAGCATGGTAAGCCATATGGCTTTGTCTCCATGGTAAATAAAAAATCATTATCTTAATAATGATTTAATTACCCAACTTATGATGTAGTAATTATCTCATAATTATTACTAATTTGATTATCTTATAATCATGATTTGATTATGTAACATCTTATGAACCTGACGACTTGTACAATACTAGAGCCTGACGACTATTATAATTCAGAGACATAATACTTGATATAAATTATGGCATTTGGGACATTCAGGAGATTCCTTGAAATTTTAACGCGAAACTTAGTTTATGTTCTACTTCGAATAGCTTTTAGTAATCGGGTAAAAAAAATTTCGTATGATCTCTGATTTTTATGAACTTTATATCTTCGGAAATCTTAGAACAAGAGCTACAACTTATGCGTTAAGAGTTTTTCCAAATTCATATCTGAAATGGGCCAAAAATCTCATTTTCCGCGACTACTACAGTAATTTCAAGAATCAACTAGGATTTGGTGATGTGGCAAAATGTGGACCATTCATTTGCAACACAAAAATCAGCCTTTGCTCTATAAATAGAGCACCATTCATTCATCCTCCTTATAAGCTAAAAACATGAGGGAGATGTGGGAAGCTTTCCCCATTTTTTTTCTTTTCTTTTCTTCTCATGCCACTTTCGGAGTAATTGATAATGCTTTCAAGCATATCATATGACAAATCAACGCAGGAACTACAAGTTTCACCAGCGAAGTGAAAAAAGACTAGCGGAACTCCAAGACTGTGAGTGGACATTACCCTTTTAAAATAACTTCATTTTGTTATTTTTATATATCAGACTTATTTTTATGCTTTAGGGCGTTAGATTATTATAATTTTTATTATTTTTACAATCATTTCATTAAAGTTTATGATTTGAGCTTTATATTGAGAAATAAACTTTTTCAGAAAATGGTTTATGTTTTTCGAGGCATGGGGGAAAAACTCATCTCAGTATGCAACTTGATACAAACATGGAATTGACGTATAACATGTGCACATGTAGAGGACTGAGGGGACGGTGATACGTAACGCCCCCATATCCTAGTTCAGGACTAGGGATGATAGATGCCCCTAGATCCTAGTTTTAGAACTTGGACGGTAGCATAGATCCGCACCCTCAGTTCTAGTTCAGTGGCTTGGGGGACGACGATACGTAACGCACTAAGACCACTAGTTTCAGGGACATGAGTGGCATGCTTTGGGGGACGGTGATACGTAACGCCCCAAAATCATGTATTTGCACTCCTGGCTATAGTTAGGTACGTAGGGAGATGGTGATACGTAACGCCCCCATACGTCAGATTTTTAGAGACAAATATCAGTTTTAGAAACAGTCTTCATATACCGTTTTCAGAAAAATTTTCAGAAAAAGGTTTTCAAGAAATAAAGTTTTCAAAGAAAGCAGTTTATAAGAGATTTCCAGAAAAACAGGTCTTAGAAAAGTTTTCCAGAAAAGAAAGAAGTTGTTTTCAGTTAATGAAGAGACTTTCTGCGAAGATAAGTTTTACAAAGAGTTTTCAGAAAAGATTTTTCAGAGGAGAGTTCAGAGTTTTTAAACCAGAAAAGACTTTTTCATATTAAGTTATTTTCTGAACTGTGGATTTAAAACCAAATGTTTTCATAAAAGTATTTCAGTTTTCATGTTAAATCGTCCACTCACTTAGATTGTTCGAACGATCTAACCCCCACCATAATGTTTTATTTTACAGGAGCTCGGGAGGATGGATACTGATGGCAGTCACTAGAGGGTTTGGTCTACCAGGTCGAGTCAGAAATAGAGTTCAGTTAAGTTGAGTAAGGTTCAGTCTTAGATATTTGTATATCAGAGTTAAGTATGAGTATTCATGTATAGAGCTGTAAAACATATGGTATTATCTATTCAGTCAATGTATATTATATTTTGAGCTATAATGTGAGTTTGGGTATTAGTCCCATTTATGAAAGTATGTTGAGAAAGGTATCAGTATTGTTTGTAGTTAGATAATAAGTGGCTTAGGGGAATAGTACGGCCTATTCCCTACCGGTAACATCTCCGAAATTGGGGATGTTACAAAGATGGAATCAGAGCATGGTCTAGGGAATCAGTGACTGCAGTGGTCAGAGTGTTGGGGTCTGGTATACACAATATGTTCGAGATACCCATTTACGAGGCACTACCTCTATAGTATCTCATCCTCGAGTATGTTCTCAAGCTTCATAGATAGGTTAGTAAGCATTCCCCAGGCTACCTAATCTGCTTCTCAATAAGTAACTCTAATTCCGACTCTAGTTTGGAATCATTCCATGATTATTCGGAATTATCAATACAAAATTTAGTTAAGCCATGAACTTAGTAAATACAAGTACTAAGAATAGTTACTTAGTGGAGTGGGAATAGAAAGCTATAAGAAAGGAAGAAAAGATATATTGAAGCTTAAATAGCCAGAGACATAAAGGTAAAGAGATTGAAAGAAATAGTAAAGATTTAAGGATACCCACCCAGGAAAGCAGGAAGAGAAAGAGAAGGATATGAAGGAAAGTAAGCAAAGATACATAGTTGTTCAACTAACTAGAGACAGTAAATGGAAAAGGTACAGAAGCATATGATAAAGAGAATACCATAACCAATAACACTAAGAAGGAATATAGTAAGCTTGGGTAAGAGAAAGAATGTCAAATAGACCTATATAAGGTTTCTTCATTTCTATAATAATCATTCATTCCTTAAGAAGTTCCTTCAAGGTAAACCTATAGACAATGAATATCTTGTATAGATAACAAGTAACCCGAATAGCAAAGAATAGTAAGAAGCATAAGAGAGGAAAGAAATCAGAAATAGATATGGTAGTTCCAACGAATATGAGATGCAAAAAAAAAGGATTTAGAGAATTCCAGATTTTCACATTCACGCCCATAAGCAGATAAATGGAGGTCATTAATAGAAATGCTTAGTTGTTTAAACCTAAGGATCCGATAGATAAAGCCCTGACATATCTAAACTTTCATCCCTTAGTTATACAGGTTAAGGAAGCTTCCCTCACGGAGCTAATCTCATACTTATCTCGCATAAATAATAGACCCTATCAGGATACAAGTTTATTAGAACAAGGAAGCTAATACCTATTGATATATGGATTCCTCTCATATTCTTAATCAACTTAGATAAAGTAATCGTAAAGAAAACCCAATACCTATAATACTGTATTTTGAGATAAGGACAACAGATCTTGAGGAGTGGTTTATCCAAAAAGGAATCAATGAGGATTTAAGGATAAAAGGGGAAGAATTTGACACAAGTAAAAGTTGACAAGATTCTAGTACTATGAAGAAATCCATAATCAGATCAATACTAGTAGAAGTCTACGTAAGTCCAAAGGGACGGACGTATGAGATAAAAGAGATTCAGGATTTAATAACGAGTACCTGTGTGGATAGGAAGACTAGATAGCAAAGTTGTGGTTTATAGCTGGAGTAGTGAGCAGAAATCTAGAAGTAGTCATAAGAAGAAACCACCATTTTCCTTAGTAGCATGGCTTAGAGCCAAGAGGTAGACTATGAAAATAGTAAAAAGGAAATAGAAAATAACATGAGAATTCAGTATGTATAGTGACATAGACAATGTATCTTAGAAACAACAATGAAAGTGAAGACCTCAAAGTGATTGATCAAGATAAAGAAATTGTAAGACATGGAATAATACATACAACTCCTAGTAGTATGAATGGTAATTCCTCCTTCCAGTAACCCTACTTCAGTAAGTATATGGTCACTCAATCAGGAGTGGGGAGCATGCGTATGCCCCTTGACTTGGTGCTTAGTAAGGATTTGAATAAGTAAGGGCGTGGGATAGGATGGATGGATCATGAAATAACTAGATAGTTGAAAAAAGAACAGATAAACCCCAAGAAAGTGAAGGTTGCAAAAGAGTAAGGAATTAAAGTAAGTAACATATGGCAATACAAAGGTAAGATACCTGACTTATACAGAGTTTCCCATATTTTAGATACCCAACTTATTCAGAATTAATAAAAGTGTAGTATCCAAGCCAATGAATTGGTAGCGATGTCGTAACATGTATTTATATATGGAGTTTCCAAGGAAGTGCAGACTTAGGAGATCCAAGAAAACAAGGTAAATAGGAAAGTTAAGTAATAGAGCAAAATTTAGAAAGGCAAGACAACAGTGGGAGTATGGTAGAAGTTTGAGAGAGCATGATCCTTATGGAGATTCTTAGTAGTAAGTAGTATGATTTATAGTCAGAGGTAAATTATGAGTAAAGCTGAAAAAGATATTTCAAATGGCCTTAGCAGAAGTACCTTAGTATGAGAGTTAACACTAGGTATTCAGTTAAAAAGAGTCCTAAGCTCATGGATAAACAGCACATGCAATCGCAACATGGGTAATCAGTGAGAACACCGCAACCAAAAAGCTCCAGGACAAGCCCCAACCTCCCAGCCCTCGATTCATAACGGCAACAATGATGGACCTTGATGTCTGCCTCAAGATATTCCTAAAATCAAGTGCATGTGTAGTGAAATGAGATCGAAATATAAAGCTTTTGTATACAGTACAAGAGTAGAATAGAATAAGAAAATAGCCCAAAGTAAAAGATTTAAAAGAAAAGTTGATTAGATGAGGCGATGAATAGATAAAGTACTAGTTTACTAGTAATGATATTCTTATAGTAAGGAAATAAAGACGTAGATCATGAAACTTCTGGGTCTAGAGGGAGATTAAAAGAGAAATTAAGAAGGTCAATAGGTCAAGGGTTTAGAGGAGAAATGGTCAAAGCTCAGCGATAATAGTAGAGAATATTGAGTGAACAATGACAGAAGTCTATAACAACAAGACTTTTTAGTATTGGAACCAAAGAGATAAGTTCACTTCAAGGTTGTTTTTGGTACATGTGTAGTATAGTATGAAAATGAAAAGATAAGTTATTATAATGTTACATTTAGTACAGTGGGTGAAATTCAAGCTATAAGTTACGTAAGTGGTCATTGGATAAGGATCGAATTTACAAGTTTGTGAGTATCTGGGTTATGATAATAAAGGGTACAAGACAGAATATGAACTATAACTAGAACCAAATCGCCAGAAATAACATTGCGAAAGGGAATACAATTTAAGCAAAAGTAGGTATACAATTAAACTTAGCTTAGGAACTTTGTTTCTAAGTCATTAGTCGAATAAGAAAGATTCCAAAGAAGCTACCTAGAGTTAACCTTCCTATTACAAATCATTCAGTAAATAACACTAGTTAGCAAGAGATACAAAAAGAATTTGACATTGTTCTATGAAGTGCTAAGCTCTATAAGTAACCAGAGAAATGAGAACTTAGAGGAACAGAACCCATAAGTGTTTAAAGCTTAGTGAGAAAATAGACAGTTAAATAGTTAAGTTATGACGATGAACGATAGTAGTTTAAAGAAGTTCGAAAGTACATGTTGGAAGAACAGATGGAGACAAATAAAGTTAGCCATAGTTAGAAATCGAAGAATAAGATTTCCGTAAGACGTAACAATGGTCGTAGCTTAACGGTAGTATTGAGTACTCAGTAGAACTCTTACAAAGCAATGGCAAGGAATTGCCATTTAATCAAGAAATTCAAAAGGTATCATGCGTGGAACAGATATTAAGAGATGAAGAAAAGTAATGCATACTTATGAGCTTTAGAAATAAAGTAAAGTATCAGGCCATGCAGACATAAATAGAGTATCTTATAGGTTACGATTCAATTGTTGAAGCGAAGTAAAGAATGAGTATGTAGACGGTTGTAAGTTGGTGACCTAAGAAATAACATGTGAGTTATGTAACTTGCGATAAGATGTTCGGCATCAAGATTCTCGGATCTAGGCAAACTCCAGGATTTCAGTCTTAAATAGGATTTGAGGATGAATCCTAATTAATGAGGGACGAATTTATAACATTCGGTGAACCTGACGACTTGTACAGTGCCAAAGCCTGATGACTATTATGATTCGGAGGCATAATACTTGATATAAATCACGTTCGAGCAAGTACGTGCTCATAAAATGGCATTTGGGACAATCAGGAGATTCCTAGAAATTTTGACGCGAAACTTAGTTTATGTTCCATCTCAAATAACTTTTAGTAATCGAGCCATAATTTTTTCGTATGATCTTCGATTTTTATGAACTCTATATCGTCGGAAATCTTAGACCAAGTGCTACAACTTCCGCGTTGAGAGATTTTCTAAATGCGGATCAGAAATGGGCCACAAATCACATTTTCCGTGTCTGCTATAGTAATTTCGAGAATTAACTAGAATTTGGTGATGTGGCAAAATGTGGACGATTCATTTGCAACACAAAAATCAGCCTTTGCTCTATTGAGAACTATTCATTCATCCTCCTTGGAAGTTAAGAACGTGAGGGACATGTGGGAAGCTTTCCCCATTTTTTTTCTTTTCTTTTATTCTCATGCCACTTTTGCAGTAATTGATAATGCTTTCAAGCATATCACATGACAAATCATCGCAGGAACCACAAGTTTCACCAGCGAAGTGAAGAAAGACTAGCGGAACTCCAAGACTGTGAGTGGACACTACCCTTTTAAATTAACTTCATTTTGTTATTTTTATATATTAGACTTATTTTCACGCTTTAGGTGTTAGATTATTTTTCTTATTATTATTATTACAATAATTTCATAAAAGTTTATGATTTGAGCTTTATATTGAGAAAGAAATGTTTTCAGAAAATGGTTTATGTTTTTCGAGGCATGGGGGAAAAACCACCTTAGTATGCAACTTGATACAGATATGGAATTAACGGACTGGGGGGACAGCGATACGTAACATCCCCAGATCCTAGTTCAGGACTAGGGATGGCAGATGCCCCTAGATCCTAGTTTCCGAGCTTGGAGGGTAGCATAGATTCGCACCCCCAATTCTAGTTTAGTGGCTTGGGGGACAGCGATACGTAACACCCCAAGACCACTAGTTTCAGGGACATGAGTGGCATGCTTTGGGGGAGGGTGATACGTAATGCCCCAAAATCATGGATTTGCACTCCTGTCTCTAGTTAGGCGTATAGGGGGACGACGATACGTAACGCCCCATACGTTAAATTTTTAAAGACAAAGATCATTTTTAGAAACAATCTTCATATACGGTTTTCAGAAAAAGGTTTTCAAGAAATAAAGTTTTCAAAGAAAGTAGTTTATAAGAGATTTCCAAAAAAAAAACAGGTCTTAGAAAAGCTTTCCAGAAAAGAAAGAAGTTGTTTTAAGTTAATGAAGAGACTTTCAACGAGGATAAGTTTTACAAAGAGTTTTCAAGAGAGATTTTTCAGAGGAGAGTTCAGAGTTTTTAAACCAGAAAAGACTTTTCCATATTAAGCTATTTCTGAACTGTGGATTTAAAACCAAATGTTTTCATAAAAGTATTTCAGTTTTCATGTTAAATCGTCCACTCACTTAGATTGTTCGAACGATCTAACCCCCACCCTAGTGTTTTGTTTTGCAGGATCTTGGAGGATGAGCTTGGGAGGATGGATACTGATGGCAGTCACTAGAGGGTTTGGTCCATCAGGTCGAGTCAGAAATATAGTTCAGTCAAGTTGAGTAAGGTTCAGTCTCAGATATTTGTATATCAGAGTTAAGTATGAGTATTCATGTATAGAGCTGTAAAACATATGGTATTATCAGTTTAGTCAATGTATATTATATGTTGAGCTATAATGTGAGTTTGGGTATTATTCCATATATGAAAGTATGTTGAGAAAAGTATCAGTATGGTTTGTAGTTAGATAGTCAATGGCTTAGGGGAATAGTACGGCCTATTCCATGCTGGTAGCATATCCCATATCGGGGATGTTACAAAGATGGTATCATAGCATGGTCTAGGGAATCAATGACTGCAATGGGCAGAGTATGGGGGTCTGGTATACGCAGTATGTCCGGGATACCCGTATATAAGGCACTACCTCTCCAGTATCTGATCCTTGAGTACATTCTCAAGCTTGGAATTATTCCATGATTATTCAAAATTATCAATACAAAATTTAATTAAGCCATAAACTTAGTAAATACAAGTAATAAGAATATATTGGTGTTCTCGTGACTGGATGCAGACTATTATGTGGATGGAGCAGTATAGTAGTGAATCTTTGTGTCATTTACTTGTTCGATTATCCTTTACCGCTGCAGTTTACTTCATATGGAAGGAGAGGAATGCTTGACTACAAGACGAGTCTCATAGTCCATACAGAGTTCTCTTGAACAATATTATGTTTACTGTACGGACTCGTGCTAGTTTGTCAAGAAAGGTGAAGCTTTCATATGATAATAGATGGCTTCAACAGTCTTGGCAACTATCCGACGATATTTTTTGATTTGCTTGTCTTTAGCCTAATTGGCTTTTGTTCTGTAACTAGGAAGGCCTATCTTCCTTAGCTCTCTTGGGTATGCCCATGTGCTTTTGTTATTTCTTTGGTTAATATACTTACTTTATCCACACACAAAAAGTACTAAGAATAGTTACTTAGTTGAGTGGGAATAGAAAGCTATAAGAAAGGAAGAAAAGATACATAAAAGCTTAAAAAGCCAGAGACATAAAGGTAAAGAGATAGAAAGAAATAGTAAAGATCTAAGGATACCCACCTAGGAAAGCATGAAGAGAAAGAGAAGGATAGGAAGGAAAGTAAGCAAAGATGCATAGATGTTCAAGTAACTAGAGATAATAAATGGAAAAGATACAGAAGCAGATGATAAAGAGAATACCATAACCCATAACAGTAAGAAAGAATATAGTAAGCTTGGGTAAGAGAAAGAATGTCAAATAGACCTATATAAGGTTTCTTCCTTTCTATACTTAAATCGTAGCGTGAGTTATATGTAATCATCATAACTTAAGGTGCATGATTTACCTATAAGCTTAAAACTTACTATGCAATCCATAACACAACACTCAATTTCATCCTCATCATTAACTACATCATAATCCCAAAACACAAAGCCAAGTCATCATTTCATCTATACTATTCGACCTTTTGCCCATTCTTAACCTAAAAAAAAATTCTTCAAACCAAGTCATACATAGCCACCATCAATCATCAACATGAACATATTACACACTCAAATTAACTCAAAATTGAAGAAAACTCCCTTCTTGCTCATTCAAGAATTCAGCCAACCTTAACAATTTCTCAAATTGGTAAAACAAAATTACATAATAAATAACCCATATCATTACCTCTTATAAGCATAATTAAACCATTTTCATGTAATGGATTACACCATTACATGTGTACTTACACACTTAAACATACAATAAACATGCAACATTACCACACAAAGCATAAATAAACACTAATCTAATGATTATATTATCAAAGGATCACCAAATTAATCCCCACTTCAACCATTCCAATCGGCCATAACAAGGGAAGTCATCATCCAACTATTTAGTCATGTTATTACACAATGCATAATAATACATTACATGCCATAAATTCAACATATCAAATTCCAAAATCAAGCTGCCATTTTTCCTCCAAAATTTCGACCAAGGTTTCCCTTTTAGGGTTTCGCAAGTTTTCAACAAATTCAAGCTTATTTCGTGTCTTATTTTCATTAAACCCATCAATTATCATCCTGGAATTATTATTTATCCCAAATGGACTCAAATA
Organism: Zanthoxylum bungeanum; assembly: GCA_019454045.1. Taxonomy (NCBI): domain Eukaryota; kingdom Viridiplantae; phylum Streptophyta; class Magnoliopsida; order Sapindales; family Rutaceae; genus Zanthoxylum; species Zanthoxylum bungeanum. The sequence continues at coordinate 439,342 of SKCR01018446.1, read as the reverse complement.
ACTCCAATTCATTCATAGATTCGCTCAAAGAGAGGAAAAACACTCAAGCTTAAGTTCAAAAATTAAAAATGGATGGTAAGAAAACTTACATGCTTGATAATGGGCTTGAGGACACTAGTTCCATTCCATTAATGGCGTGAGAAGAAAACAAGAATGTGTTGTTTGATTTATTTTTTTTCCTTTTTGGAGAAGAAGAATTCGTGGGAATGGTGGTAAGGAAAGAGAGAAGATGAACAGTGAAGTGTTTAGATAGTGACACTATTAGAAAAATAGGCTATCTTGACGGTACCCGCTCCCACTCTATCAAGAAAGGGGTTTATTGACAGAAAACTCAAGTGTCAAGAATTGGGGTGTCAATAATTCTTGATAGATTTTTATGACAGATTATTTCTTGATAAATTTTTAACAGATTTTGTCTATGAATAATTCTTGACAGAAATAAATTTGTCATAAAAATCTATCATTAACACATGACAAATTAATATGACAGATTTGTTTCAATCAAGAATTATAGAAGGGGAATAAAAATTATAATTTACCATTTTAGTGTGAATTTTGGGGGCGAAAATTTAAATATATTTTTAAAAATTCAAATAATGGTAGAATTTTTATTTGAATTTTTTATCATATGATGTTGACAGATATTATTTGTCATGCAAATAAATATTGCACAAGAAAAATGAAACAAAACCTGCATAATATCCATAACTATCAATGAAGTCATTAACAAAATATTATTTTCCAACATATTTTTCCTAAACTTAAGCATTATACCAAAAACTATTATGTTTGTTAAAAAATAATAATTCTATAAGGATTAAAAAAAATTAAATAAGGCATGAAATATAATATGCCTAATCCGAACGAACTTCATCAATCTTATCTGGAGACTAATTTTTTTTTCCCCATTGAACTATAAATATAAAAATCAAGTTAGAGTTATATTTATAAAAAAGATAAAAACAAACATATAATTTCATCTTGAACTCATTTGCATAATTTAAGCAAAAACTAAACTTAATTTCTCTTAATTATATATGCTATAACTGTGAATTATCAAGATCATCATCCGCTTTGCCATGCAATGGATCAAGATCATTATCCAGTTTGCCATGTAGTGGATCCATGAGAAATTCCATAAAAATAATATATGGATATTTGTACGTAATAAATATGTTAATGAGGTGTAATGGTATGACCATCAGAAACAACTATATCATCTATCTCGTACCTGACTACTAGTCCAACACAAAATGTGGAGACATCGGGTCGAATATGTTTCACCGTGTCAAATATGGTCGAATTGGGTTCAGTCTTATTTGTTGAGAGGGAGAAGTTTTTGGGAGGTTCCTTGCCCTACAGATTGCTATTGGAGTTGGCGTAAGATTTTGGAGCTTCGTTCTTAGTCCCGCGGCGGATGAGAGTTAGGATTGGGAATGGTGAGAAGACTTTATTGTGGTTTGATTTTTGGCATCCTATGGGTCCGATTGTGGATTCGTTGGGTGAGAGAGTGATTTATGACTCTGGCTTGGATATGATGGCTACAGTTGCTTCCATTATTTCTGATTCTTCTTGGCGGTGGCCCCCATCTAGGTCTACCGCCCTTGTTGATTTAGCTCGGGCCCTTCTTCCGAATCCGTCTAGCTTGAGGGAGGATGAGCTGGTTTGGGTGGATGATAGTAGAGGGAGATTTTCCGTGGATAGTGCCTGGAATGCTATACGGTCTAGGGGAACCTTGGTGCATTGGTTTCGAGTTGTTTGGTTCCGGAAGGCCATTCCCCGCCATTCCTTTTTGCTTTGGATGTCTATTCAGGGAGGCCTTTGTACTCAGGATAGTTTGATGAGGTTTGGTATCTCTGCTTGCTCGCGATGTATTCTCTGTGGTTGTTCTAGTGAGGATATTGATCATCTTTTCTTCCAGTGCTCCTTCTCTTCTAAGGTCTGGTCAACTGTGCTGGCTATGTGTTGGTTAGATTGGAGTTGCCGAGATTGGCTTCAGACTGTTGAGTGGATGTGTCAGTTTTCTGACGCCTCTTTACGCCATCTTCTTGTTCGGCTGTCTTTTGCCGCGTCAGTTTACCATTTATGGAGGGAGAGGAATGCCCGCACTCATGATGCGCCTCTTCAGCCTGTTTCTGTCCTGTTTAGTGATATTGTTTTTGATGTTCGGAATCGTGCTGGCTTTTTACGGAAGGTGAATCCATCTTATGACAATAAATGGCTTCACTTATCCTGGCACTTGCCTGATGACATTTTCTGTTGATCTTCTTTTGCTTGTAGCATTTCGGCTTTTCTTCTAGGAGGGCCTGTCCTCTATAGTATTCTAGGGTATGCCCCATTTGCTCTTGTATAGTTTTCTTTTGGTTATACACTTACTTTATCCAAAAAAAAAAAAGGAAAACAGTGGAAAGATTTTTTGTATGTGATAAATTAACCAACATTGATTGCAAAATGAAGTTTGTTTCAGTCATCATCCACAAATATCTCAGTCCGCGAGAATCATCCTTTTCTTTTTCCCTCCTAAAAAATACGCATACATGGGTCACGGTGGCTTCTCATTTGGCCAATGGAACCAAGAAAAATAGTGGCACTTGCCCGATGACATCTTTAGTTGATCTATTGTAGCCGTTTGGCTTTCTTCTAGGAGGGCTTGTCCTCTCTAGATCCTGGGGGATGCCCCTTTGCTCTTGTATAGTTTTCTTTTGGTTATAATACTTACCTTATCCAAAAAAAAAAAAAAAAAATATTCTTAACTAAAGATTAGGCCGCCATTAAAAGAAACCTCTTAATACACTAAAAACAACAAAAGCATTTCAAGCTAACAACTTCTCACACATTTGCAGCAACGTACCAACACAAATTTCATTGTGGGTGCCAATTGGTTCAATTAGTAAAACATTTTGAGGAGGTATGATAGGTCGGAGATCTCCGTTTTAAGATTTAGGAGGGGTTTTTATTTATTTTTATGTAATTATTAAAAAAGAGCAAATAATTTGGTAATAAAAAAAGTCACCCAACATAATACGGAGGCAGAGGGTAAAGAGGAATGTGAATGTTCCCGTGCTTCTTCACTTCTTGTCGAGGATCTTCCTAAGTCTGTTTTAGCTGAGTCTCCGCCTTCTGGAACTTATGATTCGCCCACGCCCAATGATAACAGTTTGGCTAATAAGGTCATTGATTCTCAGGAGATCATGAAATTGGTTTATGGTAACAAATCTAGAAAATGTTCTGGTGGAAAGAGGAGTCAGAAACGGCAGTCCCCGATAGGGGGTCGACGGCACTGATTTGTTTGGGTTTGGCTCTACTCTTCTCTGTTTTAATGATTTTTGGTTGTTGGAACATTCGGGACATTCGGGGTCTCAATGACCCGATTAAACAAGCTGAAGTTAGGAGGTTTCTTCGTGATGAGAAGCTTTCTTTGTGTGGTTTAGTTAAAACCAAGGTAAAGGAGGTTAATTTTGTGAATATATCTCGTGCGATTAATCCTTCATGGAAGTTTTTTTTCCACTCTGATATTCTTCCGTTTGGCCGTATTTGGGTGTGTTGGAACCCTAGTGACATTGATGTTAGCATTATTCGCTCTTCATCTCAAGTTATTCATTGTAGTGTGTCTCATATTTATGGGTTGTGGACTTGTGTAGTTTCGGTGGTTTATGGTGAGTGTGACTACGAGAAGCGTCGGGAGCTTTGGGCCGACTTAGTTTCTAGTGGTAGTGTTTTTGATGACTCTCCATGGCTTGTTTTGGGAGACTTCAATGCTATTCGCTCTCCGATTGAGCATTGTGGTGGATCTGTGGCATGGCCGGCTTGGAAAGATGATTTGGGCTGCTGTTTGGGTCAGGCTGGTTTGGATGCAGTTCTCTGGTTGTCAGTTTACTTGGTTCAATAAGCAGATTCAGTCCCCTATTTGGCGTAAGTTGGACCGTGTTCTCGCTAATTCGTCTTGGGAGTGTCTTTTTCTGGGTTCTGCTGCCCGTTTTCTTCCCCCTCGGATTTCAGATCACTCTCCTATGGTGGTTAAACTTGCAGAGCTCCCAAAGAGTAAAATTCCCTTCAAATTCTTTGACTTTTGGGCGGATCATCATGATTTTCTCTCAGTTGTGGCAATGGCTCGGGACATTGATGTTCTCGGTACTCCGATGTTCCGTTTATGTTGTAAGCTGAAGAGTGTTAAGATGGCCTTGAAGAAGTTTAATGTCGAGCATTTCTCTCAGATTCCGAGTAAGGTTTTGGAGATTAGGAGGGAGTTGGATAGTGTGCAGTGTGATTTACAAGAGTGCCCCAGTAACCCCGCTCTGTTAGCTGAAGAAGCTAGTCTTTCGTTACGGTATGGTGACATGTGTCGAGCTGAGGAAGGCTTCAATAGATAGAAATCTCGTATTCCATGGCTAAATCTCGGGGATCAGAATACTAAATTCTTCTTTACTGCTATGAAGAGTTTTCACGGCCGTAGCAAGATTACTTCTATCACTAAGGAGGATGAGACTCGTGTGGAGGATGATGTTTTGGTTAGAGATGAGATTGTATCTTTTTTTGAGACCCTTTTGGGCCCCCAGCATAGTCAGCAGGATATTGATAGGGTTGCACTTAGATCTGCAATTACTAGGCATGTGACAGATGAGCAGAGTGAGTCTCTTATCCGGGAGGTTTCTGATGAGGAGATTAAGGATGTCTTGTTCGCGCTGAAGGACAATAAAGCTCCAGGCCCAGATGGATTTAATTCGGGTTTCTTTAAAAAGTCTTGGAGTGTTGTGGGGGATTATGTCCTTTGTGCTATTCACTCTTTATTTTCCTCTGGGCGTCTCTTGAGGCAGGTTAATGCTACTTCTATTGCTCTGATTCCTAAGATTCCCAACCCTTCCCAGGTTAAGGATTATCGGCCTATTTCTTGTTGCAACACTATTTACAAGTGTATTGCTAAGCTTATTGCGAATATGATCAAGGTTATCCTTCCTTCAGTGATTAGTCATAATCAATCTGCTTTTGTTGCGGGTAGGCGTATCAGCGACAATATTCTTTTGTGTCAGGAATTGGTTCGGAATTATCATCGGACTGGTGGTTCCCCGAGATGTGCTCTTAAGATTGACTTGATGAAAGCTTATGACACTGTTCGTTGGGACTTTTTGGTTGAGGTACTGCGGACTGTTGGTTTTCCAGAGAGGATGGTGGGTTGGATTCAGGAGTGTATGACTTCTACTAGGTTTTCTGTGTCTATTAATGGGGAGTTGCATGGTTTTTTCTCTGGGGGTCGCGGGTTGCGACAAGGTGATCCTATGTCTCCTTATCTCTTTGTCTTGGCTATGGAAGTTCTGTCAGGCTTACTTCATAAAATGGCTCTTAATCAGGATTTCAGATTCCATGGGCGGTGTTCTAAGAACCGTCTCACTCATCTTTGCTTTGCGGATGACCTTATGATTTTCTGTAAAGCGGATGCCTCCTCGGTTTCCTTGATTAAGGATTGTCTCAGGCAGTTCAGTGGTTTATCAGGTTTAATCCCGAATCTAGCTAAAATCATTTCTTCTCTTCTCCTCTGGTATCTCTCCTACCCTTCAGGACCAGCTGCGTCTTGTTCTGGGCTTCCAAGTAGGGATTCTTCCAGTGCGGTATCTGGGAGTCCCTTTGATTTCTACTAAACTCCAGGCCTCAGATTGTGCTTCTCTTGTGGATCGTATTGTTATGCGTGCTAAAAGTTGGAGTAGTAAGTTTCTCTCTTATGCGGGGCGGCTTCAGCTCATTAAATCTGTTTTATTCTCCATTCAAGTTTATTGGTCTTCTTTATTTATTCTTCCTAAGTCTGTTATTAGGAAGGTGGAGACGATTCTCCGTTCTTTCCTTTGAAAGGGTAGTGAGCTCACCTCTTCTGGGGCGAGAGTGGCTTGGAGTAGAGTTTGTTTACCTTCCAAGGAGGGGGTTGGGGATTAAGAGATTGGAATCTTGGAATAGAGCGGCTATTGTTAAGCACATTTGGTTCCTTTGTTCTGGCCAGGTTTCTTCTTGGTCGAATTGGGTTCAGTCTTATTTGTTGAGGGGGAGAAGTTTTTGGGAGGTTCCTTGCCCTACAGATTGCTCTTGGAGTTGGCGTAAGATTTTGGAGCTTCGTTCTTGGTCCCGGCGGGGGATGAGAGTTAGGATTGGGAATGGTGAGAAGACTTTATTGTGGTTTGATTTTTGGCATCCTATGGGTCCGATTGTGGATTCGTTGGGTGAGAGAGTGATTTATGACTCTGGCTTGGATAGGATGGCTACAGTTGCTTCCATTATTTCTGATTCTTCTTGGCGGTGGCCCCCATCTAGGTCTGCCGCCCTTGTTGATCTGGCTCGGGCCCTTCTTCCGAATCCTTCTAGCTTGAGGGAGGATGAGCTGGTTTGGGTGGATGATAGTAGAGGGAGATTTTCTGTGGATAGTGCCTGGAATGCTATGCGGTCTAGGGGAACCTTGGTGCATTGGTTTCGAGTTGTTTGGTTCCGGAAGGCCATTCCCCGCCATTCCTTTTTGCTTTGGATGTCTATTCAGGGAGGCCTTTGTACTCAGGATAGTTTGATGAGGTTTGGTATCTCTGCTTGCTCGCGATGTATTCTATGTGGTTGTTCTAGTGAGGATATTGATCATCTTTTCTTCCAGTGCTCATTCTCTTCTAAGGTCTGGTCGACTGTGCTGGCTATGTATGGGTTAGATTGGAGTTGCCGAGATTGGCTTCAGACTGTTGAGTGGATGTGTCAGTTTTCTGACGCCTCTTTACGCCATCTTCTTGTTCGGCTGTCTTTTGCCGCGTCAGTTTACCATTTATGGAGGGAGAGGAATGCCCGCACTCATGATGCACCTCTTCGGTATATTTCTGTCCTGCTTAGTGATATTATTTTTGATGTTCGGAATCGTGCTGGATTTTTACGGAAGGTGAATCCATCTTATGACAATAAATGGCTTCACCTATCTTGGCACTTGCCCGATGACATTTTTTGTTGATCTTCTTTTGCTTGTAGCCTTTCGGCTTTCCTTCTAGGAGGGCTTGTCCTCTCTAGTAGTCTGGGGTATGCCCCTTTGCTCCTGTATAGTTTTCTTTTGGTTATACTCTTACTTTATCCAAAAAAAAAAAGAATAAATGAATGAGGAAAATGACTGTATAATTCAAAAAATATGACGATTCATTAAAATACTATCGAAGTAGTTAGATATCGAATAAAAACAAAAACTCATATTATAAAATACTATCGAAGTTGTAAGATATCAGTTCAAATACCAACAATATCACATATTCTGGCTCACATGATTGAGATAGAAGTCTCAGCATTTTTTTTCCAAATTTTTCTATTCACATGTGACATTGAGCAGCAATGGGAATGATTGAGACTTAGAAGCCATGAATTTTGTCATATCTTTTTTTATTATTATTATTTTTTTAATCATATTATCAACTTTGGTTGCATAATTATTGCTCACTTGACCCACATTATTGAATTATTCCAAGTGATGTAAACTGTAAGTTATGACGATAATGTAAGGTACTTGTCAAGATTGACTGTGAGATATAAGCTAAGCTAAGAGAAGATGAAGAAGAAGTTCTTACCTAAATACAATTTCACAGCTTGCATGTAGGATCCAATTCGGGTGGGGCCAACCTCAGGATCAAGAAATCTGTAGCAATCAAAGAGAAGTGATGAAGAAACAAAAGTGGCACAAGCAAAGACTATCAGGCATAATGAACTTGCAATCCAACCAATCTCATGTGGTGCTCCATATCATACATAAGAGTAGGCTGAGCAGACTACATGCGAAGCGACAGAGTAGCAACATCACAAATATAGCAACATCCAATGTCAATAACATCATCACAACACAGTAATAAACCAGCAACATCAGCCCCATAAAGAAATTGGTTAATATTAGAAAGCCTAGATAAATAATTAACGTTTGTGTACCTATTCTGAAGACATGTGGTGGAACCCAATTAGTAACATTGGCACGGTTTACTTTTCTGCTATGGTAGGAAACGTTTTCCCTCGCGTAACGGAGCGGCTTTAACACCCAGGATCAACCTTGAAATTTTTTTTATCCTTTTCCCCAAAGACTGAATCTGACCAATCCCTTAACATGCGTAATGTACTGCTTTGGCACTGTTTTTATCAACCCGAAACAGTCCTTGAACAGCCCCACTCTAGCAGTCAAATCTGGATAGTTTCACATGAAACTGAACAGCCCGCGTGCACGGTCTTGTTCACATAAGTTTAAGGCCACGAGGATCAACACACGCACAGCCCACATCACAAGTGAATACGCTGCCCATGTTATTACTTCGGTCAAGCTCATGTGCACATTCCATTGTTTTGATTCACTTGGTTTCAGTGCGCCACTTTACATGCCATGTATTTGATGATCAAATTCAGTTGATATCACACTGCTGAATGCAATGTGTTTCTTGATCTACCATTTTTTTTTTGGATAAAGAGCAAAGGGGCATCCCCAAGCACTAGAGAGGACATGCCCTCCTAGAAAAGCCAAAAGGCTACAAAAGCCAAAAGGCTACAAAAGAATCAACAAAAGATGTCATCGGGTAGGTGCCACGAAAGGTGAAGCCATTTATTGTCATAAGATGGATTCACCTTTCGTAAGGAGCTAACACGATTCCGAACATCAAAAACAATATCATAAAGAGAGCAGAAAAAGGCCGAAGAGGCATATCATGAGTGCGAGCACTCCTCTCCCTCCAAATATGTTAGACTGACGCTGCAAAAGACAGACGAACCAGAAGATGACATAAAGAGGCTCCGGAGAACTGACATACCCACTCAACAGTCTGACACCAATCTCGGCGACTCCAATCTAACCCACACATGGCCAGCACAGACGACCAGACCCTTGAAGAATAGAGGCACTGGAAGAAAAGATGATCAATGTGTGTGACCTATGCATGCATAAAAATTTCACTGTGTTGCCGAGAGATGTGTGAAGGATTGGGTCTACTATGTCAGCAATTTGTGATGGATCGGGTCTACCGCTCGATCTTTTGTGTTATGACTCACCACCAAAAATCCGTGAGAGTGGTCTCGAGGTAACTCACTAGAGAAGATTTTTCTTAGAGAAAATTTTCTCTTATGTTTCCTCTTTTTTCTCTCTTTTTCAATCTCATTGAAAAGATGAGAAAGTGGCTAGGGTTACAAATAGGGATGGTAATTTTACCTGCAAACCCGTAAAAAACCGCCCGCAATGGGTAGGATTTGGTAAATATATTAGTGGGTGCGGTGCGGGTTTGGTAATTTAAAGTAGAACCCGCTGCAGGTGCGGTGCGAGTTTGGTATTTAAGAAAAAAATACGGGTATCCACATACCCGCAATATTATTTTTTATTAATTAATATTTTTAGGACAATATGAAAAAACCTTCATATAAAAACAACTAACAAAATCTAAACCTAAAACACTAATCCACAGTTCCACACTATCACTCAGCCGCAGCCCGCAACTTGCCCAACTGAAGATTTTTTGCATGACTATTATTGTTTTTTTTAATCACACTTGTTAATAAAATTATAATACAAAAATTTGGATTAAGTTCACATGATCATAAACGGGAGAGGAGCAAAATAAGCTAGTGTTTGCTACAACTTCAGTAGCTTTCCTGCTTTTTCATTACACTTACACCACTTGAGCCTTGTAAGCATCAGTGCATCACTTTCATTACACTTAGCATAAAAAATATGACCAAAGGTTGGTGATAACTTTTTAGCTTATTGTCGATTGAGTTGGCTAACTTAGATCATTATAATTATGAAGGGAAAAACTCGTTTTAATTATGTTTATATGAAAAAATAAACATATGGTACTCAGTCTTTCATACATTATGTTATCTATGTACTGTATATACATACATTGCATGTTGTATATGTCAAATGAAAAACAAATGTGAAAACTACAACTAGTAATTAAAAATAAATTATTTAATTAAAAAATTATATTATTAAGAACATAAAAGTAATTCAATATTTTAAAAACCTACAAAAAAATCCGTTGGGTACCAATGCGGGTTTGGTAATTAATTTTTATATGCGGTGCGGGTTTGGTAATGAAAATTAAAACCCGCAATGGGTATGGTGCGAGTTTGGTAATTTATTTACATATGCGGGTGCGGGTTTGGTAATGGAAAACCCGCATACCCACTGTCATCCCTAGTTATAATGTGAAGAGAAAACCTTTATATTTATATCTAGGATTTAGGTTTAAAAAATACTTATACAAAATTAACAATAACACTAATATAAATCTTAATATTTGGCCAATGGCCTTTTTGTCACTATAAAATTATTAATTTCAAAAATTAAATATAATATCAAATATCATTTAATTTGAAATTAAAATTTAACATGTAACTTATATAATGATATAAATTACATATTTGATTTTAAATTAAATCAAATTTAATTTAAAAATCAAATCCTATATTAAATTTACATATTTGGTTCCGGAAGGCCATTCCCCGCCATTCCTTTTTGCTTTGGATGTCTATTCAGGGAGGCCTTTGTACTCAGGATAGTTTGATGAGGTTTGGTATCTCTGCTTGCTCGCGATGTATTCTCTGTGGTTGTTCTAGTGAGGATATCGATCATCTTTTCTTCCAGTGCTCCTTCTCTTCTAAGGTCTGGTCGACTGTACTGGCTATGTGTGGGTTAGATTGGAGTTGCCGAGATTGGCTTCAGACTGTTGAGTGGATGTGTCAGTTTTCTGACGCCTCTTTACACCATCTTCTTGTTCGGCTGTCTTTTGCCGCGTCAGTTTACCATTTATGGAGGGAGAGGAATGCCCGCACTTATGATGCGCCTCTTCGGCCTGTTTCTGTCCTGCTTAGTGATATTGTTTTTGATGTTTAGAATCGTGCTGGCTTTTTACGGAAGGTGAATCCATCTTATGACAATAAATGGCTTCATCTATCTTGGCACTTGCCCGATGATATTTTATGTTGATCTTCTTTTGCTTGTAGCCTTTCGGCTTTTCTTCTAGGAGGGCCTGTCCTCTCTAGTAGTCTGGGGTATGCCCTTTTGCTCTTGTATAGTTTTCTTTTGGTTATACACTTACTTTATCCAAAAAAAACTATATATTAAAAATTTTAATATATAATTACAAAGTGTGAAATTATATGATTATTAATCAAATTAATAATTATATCAATAAATAATTCTCGATTATTTATTATTTTTCAAGTGAGTTCATAATTGGACTATCCAATTATTCCATGAATTTCTGTAGTGTAACGAGCTAACACGAGGACCAAATAGACCAACAAATCTGAGCTCCAATAATCTCGAAATATTAATTAAAACTCTTTAATTAAATATTCCGAATTATTAATTTTAGGTTATTCCACTAAAATCTAAAGTTGCACTTTTGTTACTGCTGATGTATTTTATAGTGAAAGTCATCGACATCCACCGATATAATCACTGTATACAAACTGACCATCCATAAGTATCTCATAATTAGAGTCGAGTCATAATGTCCGTTATACCCCTCTAATTATTTTGTGTCATAAGTACCATTGATTCTCGAATGAACGATTTATTCATAACTATTATGAATATTAATCTTCTATTGGTAATAGAAAGACCTGAGCGCTTTAACCGTTCAAGTACCGAATCAACCCTTAAGGAAGATACTCTTCTACTGCTCATAAAAAGGAGGGGATTCCATATCTATGAAAAATGTCTCCATCCATGCACCAAACTATGTCCCATAATACGTAGCTATTGGTCGGGATTTCTTCATCAACCTAATATTTGTAAATCAAATGACATACCCTACCATGCAAAAGTTCGTAGTACACTATGATTCAGATCATGTCGGAAGGGTGGTGTCATTAAACAGTAATATAACATGCAAATCAAACAGATCAACAACCAAAAGTAGATCTAGATGCAAAAATCCTAAAACCAAAAAAAACTGCAAGACAAAAATTGGAAATCAAGTTTACAGATTCAATCCAAGTCGAGATCTCTCTGTCCTTAAGAACTTATTGGCCCCGTCATAGGTGCTCTACGGATTCAAATTGCCAACGTTCTCCCAGGATAACTTGGATACTTCTTGTTCAAGGAGCACTCCTTAACAAGTATGCGAACTCGGATTCAATGGTGGATCTCTCTCTCAAAAACAAAGAAAACTACACAATGCCTATGAAAACTGGATATAACTTGTATATGTTTTTCTCTATATCCTAATTGGAATAAAAGCCTTCTTTTATAAGGCATGGAGGGGTGCCAATAGGGCACCCCTTGAGGTGGGTTGCAACCCTCCAAATACCCCTTGAAAACATATATCCCAATGTAATACATATACATATCCTTATAATGAATCTTTGAGGAATTTACAACAATCCCCCATAATTCTTTAAATATTCATTCAGGCACGTGAGAGAGATACCGTGAGCTAAAGCTGCATCGAAATAGGTAGCTTTCGCCTTGAACCTTTCCTAGTGAATGACAATCGGATTTACTTGGCAAACCAGTGACCCATAGTCTTGAACTGTTCTGCCGTTGGTGTAAACCAAGACAATTGCCAACACACAGCTTTAATTCTACCATTTTCCCGTTCTACGGTTGTGTTCATTTCGGCCCTGAACAACGGTCCTGGATTCATCAAGCACTTTATGGTAACCCGCCTTTAAAGGTTCCCATGGAAGCGACCTCACTTCTTACTTGAAATAGGTGATCTACCATGAAGAGGCAATCTGTCTTTACCCCCATTAGGACTCATCTCCTAATATAGTGATCATTAAAAGCCTTAGCTTATCCTAACCAATGACGGACAGCACTCAGCGTCATTATCGGAATGGGAAAGAGTACAAAACTCTTCAGTGCTTGTTTTGAATTGCACAAAGTTTATGTTGTCCCTTTTGAACCTAGATCTTGGGATCTCCAGTCAACTAGGTTGGGTTTCCACAGTGAAAATTCTTAGATTATAGGCTTCAAGCCCATTCCCCTCGATGACTTCTCAACTTGCTCTCGAGGTAAACCTTTAGTTAGTGGATCCGCTAGGTTTTCCTTCGACTTAACATAATCGATCGTTATTATGCCACTTGAGAGCAGTTGACGTATGGTATTATGTCTCCGACGTATGTGTCGAGACTTACCATTATACATTGTATTTTGGGCTCTCCCAATTGCTGATTACCTATCACAATGTATGCTAATCGCTGGCACCGGTTTGGGCCAACTAGGAATATCCTCCAGGAAGTTTCTAAGCCATTCTACTTCTTCCACTGTTTTGTCTAACGCTATGAACTCTGATTCCATAGTAGACCGGGCAATACATGTTTGCCTCGAGGATTTCCATGACACGGCTGCATTACCAAGTGTGAAAACAAATCCACTCGTAGATTTGGAATCCACCGTATTAGATATCCAGTTAGCATCGTGTATCCCTCCAGTACAGCAGGATATCTCTCGTAATGTAGCCCATATTTTGAAGTTTCTCTCAGATGCCTCAAAACTCTTACTATGTCTTTCCAGTGGTTTTGTCCTGGATTGCTCGTATATCTGCTAAGCCAATTCACAACTTGAGCGATATTAGGTCGTGTGCAATTCGTGAGATACATCAGACTTTCGATGATTCTCGAATACTCTAATTGCGATATGCTTGAACCAGTATTCTTTGATAAATGAAGAGTTAGGTCTACAGGGGTTCTAGCCACATTTAGATCCCCTTTGATATATTTATCGAGTATATTCTCAATATAATGAGTCTGTGATAATATATATCCGTCTGATGTCCTAGAAATCTTTATTCCTAGGATCACATCAGCTATCCCCATATCTTTCATATCAAATCTGTTGGATAACACGTTTTTGGTAGACTGAATCATTTCATGATTACTACCAATTATCAGCATATCGTCTACATACACACAATGACATATCCTTTTTGAGTTGATTTGGTGTACACACACTTATCACACTCATTGGTTTTGAACCCATTTGACTACATTTATTTGTCAAATTTCTCATGCCATTGTTTCGGTGCTTGTTTTAATCCGTACAAGGATTTTACAAGTTTGCACACCTTTTGTTCTTGTCCAGGAACACTAAACCCTTCTGGTTGTTCCATGTAAATCTCTTCATCCAATTCACCATTCAAGAATGTCGTCTTTACATCCATTTGATGTATTTCAAGACCAAATATAGCTGCTATGGCTATGAGCATTCTTATCGATGTGATGCGAGTCACCGGTGAATAGGTGTCAAAGTAATCAAGGCCTTCCTTTTGTCTATAACCTTTTATGACAAGTCTTGCCTTGTACTTATCTATTGATCCATCCCTTTTCATCTTCCTTTTGAATATCCATTTGTAGCCCAGTGGCTTACAACCTGGTGGAAGATCAACCAACTCCCAAGTGTGGTTCTGTAGGATTGAATCAATCTCACTGTTTATCGCCTCTTTCCAAAGAGGTGCCTCAGGAGAAGACATGGCTTCTTTATAGCTTTGAGGCTCATTTTCTAACAGGTATGTCAGAAAATCGGGACCAAACGACTTAGACGTTCTAGCTCTTTTGCTACGTCTAGGCTCGATTGTCTCAGTATTAACACGTTTATCTGATTCTAGGTCAACCTGATCACTGTCATTGACAGTGTCAATTGTCCTTTTAAGAGACCCAGTTATTTGTCTTTCCTTATAAGGAAACGTCTCTTAAAAAAATATCGCATTCCTTGACTCAATTATCATATTTGGATTGATGTCAGGAATCTCCGACTTGTGTACCAAGAATCGATACGCACTACTGTTGTGAGCATATCCAATGAATATACAGTCAACAGTTTTGGGTCCTATTCTAACCTTCTTAGGTTTAGGAACCATTACTTTGGCAAGACACACCCACACTTTTAGGTATTTGTAGGAAGGTACGAAACCTTTCCATAGTTATGGTGTCTTGTCTAGTCTTCTGTGAGGAAGCTTGTTCAGAACGTAGTTCGCGGAAAGCAAGGCTTCCCCCCACAAGTTCTGGGGTAGACCCGAACTTGTCAACATGGCGTTCATCATTTCCTTCAACGTTCAGTTTTTGCGCTCTGCAATTCCGTTATGTTGAGGAGAATAAGGAGCAGTGGTTTCGTGAATAATTTCGTGCACAGAACAATATTCACCGAATGGTGAAACGTATTCACCGCCTCTATCACTCCTGATTCTTTTGATTTTCTTGCCAAGTTGGTTTTCAACTTCGTTCTTATAGTGTACGAAGCTCTCAATTGCTTCAGCTTTGCTTCTCAACAAGTACACATAACATAATCTTGTGCTATCATCGATAAAAGTGACAAAGTACTTTTTACCGCCTCTTGTTTGCACAATATTCATGTCACATACATCAGTATGTATAAGTTCTAGCGGTTCAGAACTGCGTTCTATAGAATGAAATGATGTTCTATGCATTTTTGCTTCAACACATGATTCACACTTATGTTGGCTATCAATTGCAAATTTAGGTATAAGGTTCATGTTAATTAATTTACGCATGGTATCATAATTAACATGTCCTAACCTCCCATGCCATACATTTTGTGACACAATAATATAAGCAGACGAACTAGCTTTATTAATAGCATGATTAACAGTCATTACATTTATCTTGAAAAGGCCCTCAGTTAGGTATCATTTTCCTACATACATATCATTCTTAGTCATTACAAACTTGTCAGAAACAAATACAAGCTTAAAACCAGCCTTACTAAGAAGAGAGCCCGAGACCAAGTTCTTCCGAATATCTGGAACGTGCAGTACATTCTTCAATGTTAGCTCCTTTTCGGATGTCATCTTCAGAACCACTGTGCCTTGTCCAACCACCTGAGAGGTAGACGAGTTTCCCATTGTCAGATGATCACCGCCATCGACCTTCTGGTACATGGAAAACATCTTACTGTCTGCACAGATATGACGAGTAGCCCCAGTGTCTACCCACCATTCGCTCGGATTCCCAACTATGTTGGCTTCGGTTACCACTGCTGATAGTTCCATCTCTGAGATATCATCAGTCAGCTGCTCACCTTCAGTGACATGGGCCTCATTTTTCTTTTTCTTGCCCTTGTCATGAGACTTCTTGTTTCTGCAGTCCTTTGACATATGACCGCTATTTCCACAGTTGTAGCATTTTCTCTTGAACTTCTTGTTCCCAGAGTCAGCTCCTCTGTTCTTTCTCTTTTTGCTACCATTTACACCTTCAATGATGTTGGCCTTAGACTCCAGAGTCTTGTAGCTGGCCTTCTCGGACATTCTGTTGTCCTCCTCGATTCTCAATCGAACACTGAGGTCTTCAAGGCTCATATGCTTCTTTTTGTGTTTCAGATAGCTCCTGAAGTCCTTCCATGATGGAGGCAACTTTTCAATTATAGCGGCAACTTGAAACATCTCACAGAGTTTCATTCCCTCATCCAGTATTTCATGAATGATCAATTGCAGTTCACCCAACTGAGACATCACCGTCCTTGAATCTACCATCTTGTAGTCCAGGAACCTACCCACGACAAATTTCTTTTGTCCGGCATCTTCGGTTTTGTACTTCTTCTCGAGAGATTCCCAGAGAACCTTCGCAGAAGTCATGCCTTGGTACACATTGTACAGGGTATTGTCAAGACCACCCAAAAGGTAGTTCTTGCATAAGAAGTCTCCAGACATCCAAGTCTGTTCTCACTCTTCCTTGGCCAATTCAGATTCACCCTCCACAGGACCCGGAGGATCTTTGAGGAATTTAGCCAAGTGGAGAGTTGTCAGGTAGAACAGAATTTTGCTCTGCCACTGTTTGAAATTTGCCCCACCAAATTTCTCCGGCTTTTCTCCGTGAGAGACCGGTACCGTGATATTTTCGCTAGCCATTTGTAACTGGAAAATCAACAGGGTTCAATCAGTCTACGAAAGACAAATTGCACAACGATCAACGAATGATCTTGTTCAAAGTGATGTACTAGGTAGTCATTTGTTGTTCTAATGGACGAAAGTTCCAATAAACACAAGTCCTTGAATTTCAACTAAAGATACTTAAGGAAAATTGAATGAACGAAAATTCTTCAAAAACTTTTTCCAATAGGATCTTTTAGCAATTCAAAACCCAGATTTACACTTTTCCAATAGCACAATTAATACGATAAGTGTAGATATATATGTCAATCAAGATTGGATGGCATTACTTGTGCAAAATTACACTTTAAATTCTCAACCAATTATGCAACAACCAATCAATTTCAACTTTATCACTATGTGTATGCTTGTGATAATTGAACAACTTAATAATAACTTAAATCTATACTACCAAGATTAATGTGTTTACAGTATATGACTAACCAAGTTAATATTAATTAAAGTTTGCAGTAAGGCTTGCACCACATACAGCTATACCAGAAAAGGTTAGCCCGGGCGTTTAACAAGAAAGTGCATCCCTCTAAGATCAGGGAAGGTGATTTAGTGCTCAAGCAGTCGAAGCCACTGATAATGGACCCAAGGGTAAAGTTCAGGCCCAATTGGGAAGGGCCTTACCTAGTCAAGAATGTGATGGGGAATGGGGCAGTGAGACTGTCAGATTTGGAAGGGAACGAGTTCACCGAGCCCATTAACTTGGACATGCTGAAACAATACTTTGTATAAAAAAAGAAAGAAAAAAAAAAGAGAGAAAGGCTCGTTGGGTTGAAAATCCGCAAAGGACAAGCCCAAGCAAAAAAGGAGCATGAGTGAGCAAGAAAAAATGGCTCATTGTAAAATCCATGAGGAACAGTTAGCGACAGAAGTACCATTGCAATGCAGTTTATTATTTCCTACATATGTACTGAGAAATAATGCAAACGCCTTTATTGAAACAAATATTCAAGATGTTCATAGATTGCATAAATCCCAGCTATCCGGGAAAGATTAGAGTCAAGTAATTACAACTCACGTCTTTTATTTCTTAGATGTTGGACCAAGGTCAGGAGATCTGGGGAAAGAACTCTGAGAATAGAGAGGAGTAGAGCAGCCTCATGAATGAGGACGAGGAACTCCGGGAATGGAGAAAAACTCTGAGAATGGAGAACAACCTCGGGAATGAGAATGAGCAAAGAGCCACGAGAATGAGGACAGATCTGAAAAAAAAAAAAAATTTAGCTCGCTGAGTTGAAAACCTGAAAAGGTGACTCAGGCAAGATATAGGGCAATCCGCTAAGTTGAAAATCCGAAAGGACAACTTAGGCAAATAATAGAACAAGCCTGCAACTCAATGGACGAAGCACAAGACAATATATTTTCCGCATCCTCAGGACAATAAAGGAAAGATTCGGGAATCAGAAGACATGATTTTCAGTATCCAAGAAGGGTAGTAAGAGAAAAATGCAAGCCGAGAATGGCAGCAAACTCCTCAGGGAGAGGGCATATTTTGAAATCTGGGAATCAAAAGGCGTAATCCACCTTGACCTGGTGCAGGTAGCGAAGAGCAGAAAGCTGAGCCAAGTCTGAGGATGACCAGTCTACCACCCCGCGAATAAGGGACACAACGGGACCTTGAGCCATGGGACCAAAGAAAACTGAGGAATCACCAGAGGAGAATTGGTAGAACGAAACTGTAAGCAGGCCAAGGGGGCGACCAAAGCTTTTTATAAGCAAAGGGCGCAAAAGGCCAAAAGGATTCCTAGAGGGGTGAAGAAAACCCTCTAGCGCAAAGAAGGCCTAACCAAGGATAACATCGAGCCAATAAGACAAAGAAAACCCATTGGAATAGGGAATGCATCCATGCATACACGCATAAACGTCGCATACACACTATCTTTGTTTTGTATTCACATGCTTTGAAGAAAAAGAAAAAGCGGCGAGGACAAGCAACTCCAGGAATGGAGAGGAGCCTCGAGAATGAGGACGGATCAGAGGTCGAAGTGCCTCACCACCATCGGTTTAACAATTTTGGAAGGAATCCTAGGGTCGAGGCCCACATAATCAACAGTTTTGGGAATGAATCCCAGAGTCGAGGCCCACATCATCAACAGTTTTGGGAATGAATCACAGGGTCGAGGCCCACATTATCAATAGTTTTGGGAATGAATCCCAGGGTCGAGGCCCACATTATCAACAGTTCAGGAAAGAATCCCAAAGGTCGAAGCACCTCATCATCACAGAAAAAACTCCTCAGAGATCGAAGCATCTCACACTAGGAATGGTTCGAGAATGAACCCCAGAGATCAAAGAATCTCACACTCGAAATGGTTCAGGAATGAACCTCAGAGATCGAAGCATCTCACATTAGGAATGGTTGGGGAATGAACCCCAGAGATCAAAACATCTCACACTATGAATGGTTTAGGAATGAACCCCATAGATCAAAGCATCTCACACTAGGAACGGTTCCGGAATAAACCCCAGAGATCGAAGCATCTCACACCCAGTATGGTTCGAGAATGAAGCTAAGGGGTCGAAGCATCTTGCCATCAACTCAACTTAGTTCGGGAATGAATCCCAGAGATCGAAGCATCTCACACCCAGCATGGTTCAGGAATGAAGTCCGGGGGTCGAAGCACTTCGCTAACTTAGCTCAGTTCGGGAATTAATCCCAAAGATCGAAGCATCTCACACCCAGCATGGTTCGGGAATGAAGTCCGGGGGTCGAAGCACCTCGCCATCAACTCAACTTAGTTCTGGAATGAATCCCAGAGATCGAAGCATCTCACACCTAGCAAGGTTCGGGAATGAAGCCCATGGGTCGAAGCACCTCGCCATCAACTTAACTCTGTTCGGGAATGAATCCTAGAGATCGAATCATCTCGCAGGGATGAATCTCAGGGGTCGAAGCACCTCACCATCAATTAAACTTAGTTCGGGAATGAATCCTAGAGATCGAAGCATCTCACAGAGATGAATCCCAAAGGTCGAAGCACCTCGCCATCAACTCAACTCAGTTCGGGAATGAATCCTAGAGATCGAAGCATCTCGTAGGGATGAATCCCAGGGGTTGAAGCACCTCGCCATCAACTCAACTCAGTTCGGGAATGAATCCTAGAGATCAAGCATCTCACAGGGATGAATCCCAGGGGTTGAAGCACCTCGCCATCAAATCAACTCAGTTAATCCTAGAGATCAAAGCATCTTGCATGGATGAATCCCAGGGGTCGAAGCACATCGCCATCAAATCAACTTAGTTCGGTAATAAATCCTAGAGATCGAAGCATCTGAAAGGGATGAATCCCAAGGGTCGAAGCACCTCGCTATCAAATCAACTTAGTTCGGGAATAAATCTTAGAGATCGAAGCATCTCGCAGGGATGAATCTCAGGGGTCGAAGCACCTCGCTATCAAATCAACTCAGTTCGGGAATAAATCTCATAGATCTCGTAAAAGTAGCGAAATAACAGGTAAGTTCGGCAACGACCGACGAACCAGGTAAGTAAAAATGCATGCATGACTTTGATAGGGTGGTCACTGTCACACATTACACAAGCCCCATCAAAGTGGGGGCGACTGTAGACATTGTATTTTTGCATAAGCCCAATGATGAGCCTCGTATGGAGGCACTACCTGAAAATTTACGGAAGTTGTGAAAAACGAATGCCAGAAGGAAGGAAAACCTCCAAAATTAACCCCTCATTGGATTCAGACTCACTAGCCAGCATCAGATTCGCTCAGTCAGTTTTTGTTTCAAACCTTAGCCTCGGACCCACCATGCAGCCCATGCAATCCATTATGCCCTTGCACCTTCGACCCATGCAACCCATATAACTCACGTGGCCCATGACTCACCATACATGCCCAAATCCCATGCAATTCACATGCCAAAATCCCCTCATCATTATTTTCCAATTTAACAAGATTTTGGGATCTCATCCAATTTAACAAGATTTGGGATATTCTCATCACCAAATTTAAGAATATATTCCCCAAATGAACATGATTTGTTTCCCTATTTGGAGATCCCTTCAAGATATTATAAAAAAAGACCAATTTTGACACAAAAAGGGACTTTGGATGGCAACAACCAACAAAAAAACCCTTGAAGCCTCTCTTATTCTTCTTTCACTTGAACAATACAAAAGAAAAACCCTAAAAGCCACCAAAAAACAACAACCACTGAAACCAAAACACAAACAACAACCACCAAAACCAAAACAGAAGCCAACCAACCAAAACAAAAGCCAATCACCAAAACAACAAGAAAATAAGAGAAAAACAACCAACCGAAAATTAGCAAGCCACCAACCAACCAAATCACCGAAACCAACCACCAAATCACCCAAAAAACCAAGAGAACAACAACAAAAAATCAAAGAAAATCACAAAAAACAGCAGCCAAAAATCACCAAAAATACCAAAAACATCAGCAAAAAATCACTAAAAATAGCAGCCACAAAACAACAAAAACAGCAGTCAAAAATCAACCAAAACAGTAGCCAAAAAACAAACAAAAATAACCAAAACATCAGCCAAAAACAACCAAAAATAGCAGCTAAAAAACAACTAAAACAACAGCCAACAAAGACCGAAAAACAGCCAAGAAAACAGAAACTAGAAAACAGCAACCAGAAATAGTAAAATAACAACCATAAATAGCAAAACAGCAATCAGAAAATAGCAAAATAGTAAGCATAAACAGCGAACCAGCAATCCTTCCGGCGATGGCCTAACGCACTTCCGAGAAAACAACTTAAAAGGTAAGACCTAAGGGCACCCTTACCATATTTATTTTTATAGTTCCGGACGCTGCATGCCTGGCTGGACGTGAAATACGTCCAGCCGGGTATGCGAAGTCCTACATCAAAGATGGCCAAATTTCTGGTCACATTTTTCTTTCTTTGGCATTCCGTTATTTATCTTCTTTTTTATCTATTTATTTATCTTTTTGTCTATTTATAGTATTTTATTATTTCACCTTTATTTTATTTTTTGTTTTTATCTTTTTGTCTATTTATCGTTATTATATTATTTCGCATCTATTTTTATGTCCGTATACATTGCATTAGTGATTATGTGTGTTATCCCTTACAGTATATCGGATGGAAACCTAGACGTAAATTCCGTAGCCGAATCCGAATGGACGGTAGTGTGGTCTGTACTTAGGATACAACTCCATGTGCCACTCGGGAAATACTCATATATGCATGATTAACCCCCCATTTTTTTGCTATTTATTTATTGATGTTTTTCCTGCTTTTGATTGTTTATTATAATTTTCGTTATCGCACCTCGTATTTCTTAATTTAATATGCTTTTATTATTTCTATTAATGTTTATTGTGTGCAAATTTGTGTTTATTTGAATTATCTTCCATGAACTGCATAAGACTTGGCTATACCATTGTGTGAACCTGTCCACTATACTGGCATAAGTAAGGGACCATTCCGAACCCAACGGTTTGAGGTCTTCCCTTACGAGGGGTGAGTGCGGCCTTCAATCTCTCCCAGTTCATGTTGGGCGACAACTCCTTTATTTTCCGGTTTAGTCCCCGTGGGCTAATCCGTACTCTCTACGAGCTACGAGACCAACAGTGTCGTGGTCACCGAGCATCATAGGCATAGCGGTAAACCCCACTTCGCTCCTACAGTACTTTATATTATAACCAATAACTTTCTCTTTCCCTTGACCTGTGTATACTTCGAGTTCTTCAGCTATTCACTTAAATGAATTTATAAGATGTACCTTATTTTAACATTTATTATTGCATCTTAACCAACTATTCTACTTTCTCAGTTTCCTCTTTACTAAGTCTATTTTGTTTATTAAGCTTCATTCTTCGAGTTCTCACACATATGATTATCTATGGTTTTCAGACTTCGTGACTTATAGCTAACCTCTCCATATACGCTTACTGTCAACTGATGGTTCCCTTATTTAAGACGTTACATCACAGTAGTTTTCTCTAGTGATTCTTCTTGATTGGTTGAGGAGTTCTGGGGCAAGGTATCTATACTAAGCCTGATTATATACACTTTTATGCTAAATATATGTTATTTATTACTATATTGACACTGGTTATTCTCTTCTGGTTTACTATTCTGCACATTTGATTTCTTTGCTAGTACAAATATGGTTATTTTCTCAAACACGACTTATAAATCTTATCTATACCCGAGGTCCGTTTACGTACATTATACCTTGATGGCTCACTCACTGTACCGAATATAATATTGTAGCAAACTCATCTCCTCGATCCCTATGATACTATATATCTACCAAACCACCCAAACCTGTGTGACTAAGGCCATCCCAAACCCATGGTGGGTTAGTTAACTTAAACTATAACTAGGTATTTCTTAAAGATCGCATGAGTTAAAACATAATAGAACTTTGGTTCCATTCCAACACTGAAAGATCTCGTTATGATGCACTTTTGTCTTCACTTCTAATTATTCTTCTCATATTGTCGTCGCACCTTAACAGTTCTACTTCCAAATCTTATGGTTAGTGGTCTTTTTGTCTCCATCTCTACTTTATTCTAGACCTAGAACTTTGGTGGTCTATGTCACTGTCTCCTTATTCGAAGGACATATTCTTTTACATATCTGCAATCATATCTAACACTGATGATTTTATATTCCCGTCGTTGCCTAACTACTACTTTATCTCTTTATTTCTCTATCTAGATAACACATTTGCTAAGTCTTTTAATTAGAGCTATTTCCCTATCATATTATGCTCTTATACTAAGTGTGAAAGTTTCATATTCCGGTCTTCGTCCACTAAGTGAATATCTTACGGTAATCTTCGAGGTCCATCTTTGCTGCTATAGTATTACGAGGGTTGGGAGGGTGGGTTTTGTCCAGGAGTTTTCTGGTTGCGGTATTCTCATTAGTTACCTGTGCCACAATTTCACATATATTGTCTCTTGACTCTATGTTGTACTACTATGACTGGTGATGGTTCATTCTCATGGGCTATTTTCTAGTTCTAGTATGTTTGGTCTATTCTGTGAACTATATTGGGTTCTCTCCTTTCTAACTTCGGATGCATGTCCTTTTCTAGGTGATCTATCTTCTCATGTCTTTTGTTTATGTTTTAAGAATAGACGCTCGTCTGGCTTTCTTACGGTTGCGTTTATCTAAGCTGGGAAAGAATAGGGCAAGCCTCTACATCTCAATGGTTAGCGTGGTCCTTATTCTGGTACTCTGTGTCCTGGTAGAGTCTATTACTCATGTAAGGTAGGTATGAGATAGGCCCCGTCACGACAGCTTCCTTAATCGGTATTATTGAGGGCTGAGAATCTATGTAGTTTAGTGTCGTACCTATATTGGGTTTCTTGGTGACATGATCCAAGGGACAACATTTGACATGAATACAGTCACCCAAGGAACATTAGAGCCTTTGCAATTGCCAATAGGCCCAATCACACGCCAAAGAGCTAAGAAGATCATAGACGCAATAGCGAGGCCAGAGTTTGCATATAATAGATGCATTCATCATTCTAGTTTTTACTTGCCTTATGAGATTGATTATGATTCTAATTCTTTAACTCCTATGGATTTATTATCTTTGATTGTTATTAAGCTTGGGAGTATGAATGATAAGGGAAAGGCATAGTTGGTGAGAATAATAGGTTTCCAACGCATTGTGTTTGACCCCGGCAATTGGGTGTGGCTTTATATGCAAAAGGAAAAGATACAAGCATAACGAAGATCCAAGTTGCAACCAAGAGGGGATGGTCTATTTCAAGTCTTGGAACGGATTAACGACAATGCATATAAGCTGGATTTGCAAGGTAAGTACAACGTATCTACTACTTTTAATGTTTCTGACTTATTTTATTTTTAATGCAGGTACAGATTCGAGGTCGAATCCTTTTCAACAATGAGGGAATGACATGAGTCCAACCACACCAGAGACATTACAGGATGTAGCTAACAACTTGGAGGAACCCATGCAGTTGCCAACAGGTCCAATCACATGCCAAAGAGCAAAGAAGATCAGAGAGGCCTTTGCGGGACTAGCTCAGAGCTATGTGACCAGTTGCAACAACCAAGTCAAGTGCACACTAGAGACACATATGGGCATAACCAGAGAGGTCCCCAAGCTATTTCATTTGACCCAGATCAGCTCAGACTGAAGCATAGCAGAGCAGCTTCAGCACCAGCACCCTTTTGACCTGATTTCACCCATTTTGTGACTATGTTGAATTTGGCCAAATGGGGGCATTTTTGTCATTTGTGCTCGACATTTTGACTTTATTTATGATGTAATTAGCATGGTTGACTATGCCATTAGGTTAATTATGCTTAGATCTGTACTTACCCGGAAGCACGTCAATTTACTATAGCATGTAAGCACCTCAATTAGCTTAAGTGAGATTAGCTTCTAATCTTTGTTTTAAGTTTATTTAGGTGAAAAGGACCTTAATGGTCGTGGTTGAGGTGCTTGACTTAGGGCTTTTGGTAATTTTAGCTCTAGGGTCATTTTAGTCTTTTTACTCTCTTGTAACCCTTATTATATGACTCTTCTTTGTATTTTGGAGACAACAAACGTAATATACAACATTTTGAAAGAGAGAAAAGCTTGAGCTTTCCATGGCTATGGCCGAACCCTTGTTGAGGGAGGGATTCCCCCTTTTCGAGTTCAAATTGACTTTTTTTTTGGATAAGGTAAGTATTATAACCAAAAGAAAACTATACAAGAGCAAAGGGGCATCCCCCAGGATCTAGAGAGGACAAGCCCTCCTAGAAGAAAGCCAAACGGCTACAATAGATCAACTAAAGATGTCATCGGGCAAGTGCCACGAAAGGTGAAGCCATTTATTGTCATAAGATGGAGTCACCTTACGTAAAGAACTAATACGATTCCGAACATCAAAAACAATATCATATAGAAGAACAGAAACTGGCCTAAGAGGCATATCATGAGTGCGAGCATTCCTCTCCCTCCATATATGGTAAACTGACGCTGCAAAGGACAGACGAACCAGAAGATGATATAAAGAGGCACCAGAGAACTGACAAAGCCACTCAATAGTTTGGCGCCAATCTCGACAGCTCCAGTCTAAACCACACATGGCTAGCACAGACGACCAAACCCTCAATGAAAAGAGGCACTGAAAAAAAAGATGATCGATGTCCTCACTCGAACAACCACAAAGGATACACCGCGAGCAAGAGGATATACCAAATCTCATTAGACTGTCCTGAGTACACAGGCCTCCCTGAATGGACATCCAAAGAAGAAAAGAATGGCGGGGAATAGATTTCCGGAACCATACAACTCGGGACCAAGGCATCTCGGGTCTCCTCGACCTCAAAGCATTCCAGGCACAATCCACTGAAAATTTCCCATGTCTATCATCTTCCCAAACCAGCATATCCTCCCTCAAACTAGAAGGAGACGGAAGGTGAGTCTGAGCCAGATCAACAAGAGCAGCAGATCTAGAAGGGGGCCAATGCCAAGCAGAATCAGAGATAATGGAAGCAACTTTCGCCATCCTATCCAAGCCAGAATCATAAATCACTCTCTCGCCCAATGAGTACTCAATCGGGCCTACAGGATGCCAATTATCAAACCACAATAAAGTCGACTCGCCATTCCCAATACACACTCTCATCCGCCGACGGGACCAAGAACGAAGCTCCAAAATCTTACGCCAACTCCAAGAGCAATCAGAAGGACGAGGGATCTCCCAAAAACTTCTCCCCCTCAGTAAATAAGAGTAAACCCAAGTAGACCAAGAAGAAACCTGACCAGAACAGAGAAACCAAATATGCTTGACAATAGCTGCTCTATTCCAAGCTTCCAGACTCTTTATACCCAGACCCCCCTCCTTAAGAGGTAAACAAATTTTGCTCCAAGCTACTCTAGCCCCAGTAGTGATAAGCGCACTACCCTTCCAAAGGAAGGAACGAAGGATAGTCTCCACCTTCCTAATCACAGACTTAGGAAGAATAAATAAAGAAGACCAATAAACTTGAATGGAGAACAAAACAGACTTTATAAGCTGGAGCCGACCAGCATAAGAGAGAAACTTACAACTCCAACTTTTAGCACGCATAACAATACGATCCACAAGAGAAGCACAGTCAGAGGCCCTAAGTTTAGTAGAGATCAAAGGAACCCCCAAATACCTCACAGGAAGAGTCCCCACCTGGAATCTCAACACATCTCGCAGTTGGTCTTGCATAGAAAGAGAGATGCCAGAAGAGAAGAGATGACTCTTAGCTGGATTCGGAATTAAACCTGATAAACCACTGAACTGCCCAATACAATCCTTGATCAAAGAAACAGAGGATGCATCTGCTTTACAAAAAATCATAAGGTCATCTGCAAAACAGAGATGAGTAAGACGGTCCTTTGAACACCGCCAATGGAACTGGAAACCCGGATCAGTAGCCATATTACGAAGAAGGCCTGATAAAACTTCCATAGCCAAAACAAAGAGATAAGGAGACATAGGATCACCTTGTCGCAACCCACGACCCCCAGAGAAAAAACCATTCAGCTCACCATTAATAGAAACAGAGAATCTCGTAGTAGTCATACACTCCTGAATCCAACCCACCATCCTCTCAGGAATACCAACAGTCCTCAGAACCTCAACCAAAAAATCCCAACGAACAGTGTCATAAGCTTTCATCAAGTCTATCTTAAGAGCACACCTCGGGGAACCGCTATTCCGGTGATAATTCCGAACCAATTCCTGACATAAGAGAATATTGTCGCTAATACGCCTTCCCTCGACAAAAGCTTTCTGAGGTCTGATTTCCTATCCTTTGTGTTGTTTAATCTTCTATTCATCTTTGTTTTTGTTGTTGTTGTTGTTGTTGTTTCGGCCATTAAGGAATTTGTCCTCAAGTTTCGGCCATTGGTGTTCTTTGTTGTTTCTTGCTGATTCTTGTTTATTTATGATCAAAATCGCATGAATAACATTATGCCCTTGAGTGTTTTTGATTGATCATGAGTATTTCTTTGAGTTAATTTGTGGCTACTTAGGTCAAATTGGGGCTTTTGTGTTATTTGCGTGAATCAAGTGTTTAGTTGTTAATTGTAAGTTACTAGGATGTGTTTAACATTGTTATTAAGTTATTAGTGTCAAAAATCCAAAAAAAAAAAGGATTCAGATCAGATTCGACCTAGTGAGATTTATTGATATAAGCTATTGTTGAATACATGCAATTAGTGTTGTTTCCATAGGTATTATTCATATCAACTTTGCAAAAAATCAGAATTGACATCATTCATCTTGGTATTTACGTGAGCTTACTTGTTTGCATTCTTGTGAAGTTAGCACAATCTTGTGAGTTTGAGTGAAAAGAAAGAAAGATCGAGTGCATTATTGATGAATGTGAATGTGTAATTGATGAAACAAATCTGAATGCACCAAATTTGGTGATTGGAGTGAGTTGTATCATTGTTATTTTGCTGATTTGTGTTATTAGTGTTGAAGAATCAAGTGAAGCAAGGTTGAGTGCAACAAATTTGCACTAAATTCGTGTGTATCCAAGCAAGTATCACTTGCCACCTCTTGAAATATTGTTATTATAAGTGAAGAGGCAATAAATTCATCATTAGCTTGACATGGGAACTTATGTGTAATCATTTGTTTTTAAGGTGCTTGAAGAGGCAAGTAGCTGCATCACTTAGTTGCTTGCATAAACTATTTACTTGGCTTGTAATTTGACTTGGCTGAATTCGAAATTGAGTTAGTTACATTGTAACTAGATCATTTATACTCATTTGCAAGTTGAAAGGTAGACATTACCACATTGCCGAATTGATTATATGAGTTACAT
Organism: Zanthoxylum bungeanum; assembly: GCA_019454045.1. NCBI lineage: Eukaryota > Viridiplantae > Streptophyta > Magnoliopsida > Sapindales > Rutaceae > Zanthoxylum > Zanthoxylum bungeanum. Next base: position 410,677 of record SKCR01018446.1, on the reverse strand, counting down.
TGTCATTTGAGTTGTATTTACATGTATTGAAGTGCTAAGGATATAACTTGAAAATTACCGAATGTGGTAATCTTGTTATTTGCATTGTATTTCATTTGCTTTGTATACACTTTAAGTGTGAGAGACAAAAGAAAAGAGTGAAAAAAAGAGGAAAAAAGAAGAGAAAAGAAAAGAGTGAGACAAAAACAATAGCGAGTGATCACAAGATTGGCTAAGTGTCACATTGAGTGGTTGTTTGTTTGTTTGCGCATTTAGCTAACTCGTCTTTTTTCTTATTCTGTGCACTCCAACTTAAGTCTCTTTGATTGAGTCTTCGTGATTACTATTCTTATTCGCATTATTCCACCTGCACTATATACATTATTGGTTCTTTGTGTTTCTGCAAGCTTATGGACTACACCTTAGTTGACCATTCTGGGAATTGAATTGATTTGTAATTGAATTGAGGAAGAACTCAATAGTTGTAAAAGGCAGTGATTGTGAGCACAGTATCGGGTAAAAGCCAATAGAGTGCAAACACGAGTGGAGTGATATCATTCGAGTGTAAACACGTGAGGTTGTGAGGATTTACATATTTGTTTTGCTTTTATTATTTCTAATATGTTTGTTTAGAGTTGAGATGGCAGGTCCAAGTTTAACCATTGATGATAAGATCGAGGTTTTGGATACTTTCAAAAGTGATATCCAAGATATTATGAGTGATTATAGAAGATCTTATAAGAAATGGAAAAAAACTTGGAAGGTAACTAAATATGCAGTGAATGAAGAGAGTAATCAACAACCAAAAGCTATTGAAGTTGTGTGTAATGAAGTGAGAAGCACTTGTGATGTTGAGTGCATAGCGAATGAAAACACTTGTGAGGCCTTGAATGTTGTGAATTGTGTTATAAGTGACATGGTGAGTGAAAATGCTTGTGAGACCGTGAGCATTGAGGGAGTAAACACTTGTGAGGTAGTGTGCTTTGAGGTTGAAAAACATAGTGAAGCTGAGCAGGTGTCTGAGGAGGTCTTTGCAAGTATGGTTGAGTTAGTGGCCATGAGTGATGATGAAGCTGTGAGAGCTGGTGAAAAGAAAGTAGATGTGATAGTGAAGTTTTTCCATAACATTTTCTCTATTGTTTATGCTTTTTCATCGCAGGTACAAGTGGTCAAGTATGATTCTTTTATATTTCAATATCATCGTCCAATTGATTTTGTCATAACTATCTATGATCCGGGTTCGGATTCGAGGACAAATCCATTTCAAGAGAGTGAGAATGACATGATCCAAGGGACAACATTTGACATGAATGCAGTCACCCAAGGAACATTAGAGCCTTTGTAATTGCCAATAGGCCCAATCACACGCCAAAGAGCTAAGAAGATCACAGACGCAATAGCGGGGCCAGAGTTTGCATATAATAGATGCATTCATCCTTCTAGTTTTTACTTGCCTTATGAGATTGATTATGATTCTAATTCTTTAACTCCTATGGATTTATTATCTTTGATTGTTATTAAGCTTGGGAGTATGAATGATAAGAGAAAGGCAGAGTTGGTGAGAATAATAGGTTTCCAACGCATTGTGTTTGACCCCGGCAATTGGGTGTGGCTTTATATGCAAGAGGAAAAGATCCAAGCTACAATCGAGAGGAGATAGACCTTTTCAAGTATTGGAAAGGATCAATGACAATGCATATAAGCTGGATTTGCAAAGTAAATACAACGTATCTGCTACTTTTAATGTTTCTGACTTAACTCATTTTGATGTCGGTTCAGATTCGAGGTCGAATCCTTTTCAACAAGGAGGGAATGACATGAGTCCAACCACACCAGAGACTTTACAGGATGCAGCTAACAACTTGGAGGAACCCATGCAGTTGCCAACATGTCCAATCACATGCCAAAGAGCAAAGAAGATCAGAGAGGCCTTTGCGGGACTAGCTCAGAGCTATGTGACCAATTGCAGCAACCAAGTCAAGTACACACCAGAGACACAAATGTATAAATGATCTAGTTACAATGTAACTAACTCAATTTCGAATTCAGCCAAGTCAAATTACAAGCCAAGTAAATAGTTTATGCAGTAACTAAGTGATGTAGCTACTTGCCTCTTCAAGCACCTTAAAAATAAATGATTACACACATCTGCTTGAAAGGTAGTAGACTGCATGTTCCACCACTGTCTCATCTGCATGTACCATCATCTCCCCAGCGCTTCGGGTTCTATGGCCAAATACAATACCAAGGGTTTGCCCGGCCTTGGGGGTTTCAGGACGGGTGGTTTAACCAAGTATTCTTTGATTTTGTCAAAAGCTTCTTGACATTGCCAATTCGACTCCACAGTGACATGAGTCCATCCACACCAGAGACATTACAGGATGCAGCTAACAACTTGGAGGAACCCATGCAGTTGCCAACAGGTCCAATCACACGCCAAAGAGCAAAGAAGATCAGAGAGGCCTTTGCGAGACTAGCTCAGAGCTATGTGACCAATTGCAGCAACCAAGTCAAGTACACACCAGAGACACAAATGGGCATAACCAGAGAGGTCCCCAAGCTATTTTATTTGACCCAGATCAACTCAGACTGAAGCATAGCAGAGCAGCTTCAGCACCAGCACCCTTTTGACTCGATTTCACCCATTTTGGGACTATGTTGAATTCGGCCAAATGGGGGCATTTTTGTCATTTTTGCTCGAAATTTTGACTTTATTTATGATGTAATTAGCATGGTTGACTATGCCATTAGGCTTAATTATGCTTAGATCTGTACTTAGCCGGAAGCACGTCAATTTACTATAGCATGTAAGCACCTCAATTAGCTTAAGTGAGATTAGCTTCTAATCTTTGTTTTAAGTTTATTTAGGTGAAAATGACCTTAATGGTCGTGGTGGAGGTGCTTGACTTAGGGCTTTTGGTAATTTTAGCTCTAGGGTCATTTTAGTCTTTTTACTCTCTTGTAACCCTTATTATATGATTTTTCTTTGTATTTTGGAGATAACAAACGTAATATACAACATTTTGAAAGAGAGAAAAGCTTGATCTTTCCATGGCTATGGCCGAACCCTTGTTGAGGGAGGGATTCCCCTTTTCAAGTTCAAATTGACTTATCTAAGCTTGGCAACTTAGTGGCGTCTCCATTGCTAGCAAAATACAATCTGATTTCATGCTTGTGGTTATCATGGACGTGAGTTTCATGGTGGTTAGGGGCTGATCTTGGTTGGGTTTTGTTCCTACAAAATCAATATTCAAAGTTCTTGGGGTTTTGAGAAAGATGCTTGGGGGTTTGCTTGGTTTCCAACCCAAGTGAGTTCTTGTCACCTGGGTTTGGGGTCTAAAATCTCTTCATCCTCTTTGGCATATTTTTATTTATTGGAACTCTCACTTCTATTTCTGATTTCTTGTTTCTTTTATCTTCCTGTCTATTCTTCATTACTCGGGGAACTCGCTACCTATACGAGGTACTCAAGGACTATAAGGTCTGTCTGGAAAAATTTTATGAGTAAAAAGAGAATCTTGCTTGGAGGGAAAGAACTTTACTTGAATTTACTCGACATTTTACTCTTACTTAAGTTTTATATATTCTCATTTACTAAAAATTCTGGTGTTATCTTTTACTATCTAACTCTGTATCTCATATTCTTACTACTATCTGGTCACGATAATAATTTGTACGTCCTCTTTTACTTTTCTTATAGATTTCTCTTTCCACTCCCATGTCTCATAGTTTGTATGTACTTCTGGTGATATGCTAGGATAACTACAGTTGAATTTTCAACTTGGATCTAAAATATAGTTGCTCTCATAAGGAATACCATTCAAATATTCTAGGAAAACTTACTAACCTGTTTATAGGGCTTGAGGATGTACTCGAGGATCAGATACTGGAGAGGTAGTGCCTCATATACGGGTATCCCGGACATACTACGTATACAAAACCCCAGCACTTTGCCCACTGCAGACACTGACTCTTTAGACCAAGCTCTAATACCATCTTTGTCACATCCCCAATTTGGAGATGCTACCGACAGAGAATAGACTGTTCTATTCCCCTGAGCCTCTGACTTCCTGACAATGTTAAACTCATTTCATGTATAAACTCATGCACGGGACCGTTGCCCAACTTAACATCATAAATGCAAAAGGCTTTTGAACTAAATACTCAAATTCACTACACATCTCAACTTTACTAAGGAACACTTATAACTCTTTACATGTGTATACTTTATAAAACAAACTATATGTTACATTACATTTTCTGACACTGATTGAATAAACTCTGACTCGACCTGATGGACCAAACCCTCTAGTGACTGCCATCAGTATCCATCCTCTCCGAGCTCGTCTTCTAGGAATACTTGCAAAATAGAGAAACTGTGATGGAGGGTTAGACCGTTTGAACGATCTAAGTGAGTGGACGATTTAAAACGAAAACTAAAATTCTATTATGAAAATGATTGGTTCTAAAACCAAAGTTCTCACAGGAAACAATCTTATATGAAAACTCTTTTCTTGTCTGAAAACTCTGAACTCTTTTCTGAAAATATTGTCTAAAAACTCTTTTGTAAAACTTATCTTTCTGAAAACTAATGTTTCTGAAACTTTCCTTTCTAGAAAATTTCTCTCTGGAAACTATCTCTAAAATCTGTATCTAAAACTATTTCTGAAAACTGATCTCTGTCTTTGGAAACCTGACGTATGAGGGTGTTATGCATCGCCGTTCCCCCACACGCCTAAACTAGTGAACTTGAGGCGTTACGTATCGATGTCCACCAAGCCACTGAACTAGTGCAAGGAGTGAAAATCCATGACATTGGGGCATTACGTATCGTCGTCCCCCAAAGCATGCCACTACCTGTCCCTGAACTAGAGTCAAGTGTGCGGATCCATGCTACTACCTGACCTTGAAACTAGGATATAGGGGCATATGTCATCTCTTGTCCTGAACTAGGATCTGGGGGTGTTACGTATCGCTGTCCCCCCAGTCCTTTACATGTGTACATGTCATCCGTCAATATCATAAGTCACAGCAGAGGTGGGTTTTTCCCCTATGCCTCCAAAAATCACAAAACTCATGCTTTTTAAATCAAGTCTTTCTGAAGCATACTTTTTCTTTAAAATAACTGAAAGTAAATCTGTCTAACGTCCTATGTGCGAAACATAAGTCTTTACGTAAAATAATATAAAAGAAAAGAAAAATCAAGTAGAAAGAAAATATCCACTGACTGGTTTGGAATTTGGCTGGTGTTATGCCACTCGTTGAAAGGAATTACTGTTCATGCAATGATCAATAATTGAGAAACTTAATTAGAATATAAGTCATGGAATAGGCTTCGGAACTAGGTTAAATTCATCCATTTGAATACTTGCTATCACTTTAAGGCGTTTAATACTTATATATGATGTAATGTGTGTATGTGAGCTGATACGAGACCCTTAGGATGGCCTCTAACATGCTATAGTGAAACTGGGATGAACTAAAACTGATTTGCGGAGGTTTTTGATCACGCGTCGCGACGCAAAGCCTTGCGCGTCACGACTCTCATAATTCTAGAAACGAATTCCTGAAAATTTTCAGTATGCGTCGCGACGCGGATATTCCAGAAATGACTCTGCCTAAATTTTCTAGCACACGTGACGACGCTGACCCATTGGGAATCACGGCGCGCACCTATTTTTCAGGTTTTCCAACACTTGCTTCTACACATTTAGTTTATCCAAGAGTATCACCAACACTTCATCCAAAACCAATACACAATCCATCTCATTAAACTTAAATTTCACATACTCCATACTATCATCTCATCATCAAACAACTCTTTAATCTTATCATTTTTGTTTTTAGCCCAATTCTTAGGATTCCCAAATTTTGGATATTTCATTATACCATATATTTATTTATTTACTAACCACTTAAATGCATCTCCTAGCATGCCAATTACTCTATCATGGCATCAAACTCTTAAAATTTCACAATCAAAGTTTTGGGTCAAGTTGGTCTTACCTACTTTCTTGTGATTTCCTTTATCGTTAAAGTTTTCATGATTGCTACTCTCATTCTTTGCTTGATGCATTAGTATTTGCCTTTGATTCTTATTCTTTCCTTCTTCTTCCTTTCTCTTCTTTATGTTTTCTTCTTCTCTTCTTCCTTTTTGAGATTAGGTAATAGTACCTCTTATATATAATAGGCGGTTAAATGGCTAATTTGTAAAACTTTAAAATAAAAAGTGTTAGAAAAATTGAGAGAATTCTCTAGATTCACCCATAAGCACTATTCATCTAGATTTTTGACATGTATTTTCAACCTATTTCTGATTCGAATATGAAAAAATATTCAACGCGGAAGTTCTAGGTCTCGATCTCAAATTTCCGGTGATATAAAATTTATAAAAATCAGAGTTCGTATGAGAAAGGTATGGCATGAACACCATGGACTGTCCGGAGTAGAACATCATACAATTTCATATCGAAATTTCAAGGAATATACCGATTGTCCCCAAGGTCATTTCATGAGTGTATATGTGTCCATACATAATTTATTTTATGTGGCACTTGTCTCGCAATGTAACAGTAGTCGAGATTACTGATCGTTATAGTTGTAACGGGATATACCATGTCTGATTCTTATGAACTGAAGTTTTTAACATGTAAGAGTAAAATTCACATGATGAAGCATGTTCGATGTGACTTGAGAACTATAACTGCTAGCTGTATCTAGTCATTAGTTTGTGAAATTGGGAACATGACTTAGAAACAATGACATCTAGGATCATGATCGTGACCTGAATACCCATTTAGAAAAGACGGCTATAACGAGAGCCAAGGCTAAACCTCAAACTGAATAACATAAACAAGTATAGAATCATAACATGAATGGTAGTTGTGATATAAGAAGGTATATTTACGAGTTGAGGAGACATATACGGGACTTGATTTATATTGTGAGTGATAGTCTTGATCCGATCATAAACATCTGTGTGGGTCCGAATATTTCTGTGAGCTGTCCTCTTAACGCCAAGATTCAGCATTCCATGATTACTAAGTTCTTTTTCAGATCGTCCGATAAGTCTTGTCTACTTTAATTAAGAATAACTAGTCTGATTTCCTTCCAAAATTATGATGCTAAGAAACATTCCCGCTTTGTTTTGCTGCCATGACCCATTGTTCAGTTATCCTTCAGCTAGTAAACATTCTATAACCTTCTCCCTGACTTTGTTTCATACAGGGCATCTCCATGCTTAAACATGTTGTGCAAAAGCACATAAGATATACCGAATGGCTTTTGCTATTGCACTCTTAGTTGGGGAATGATTTCTAGCCATAAACCCATGGAATTTCTCGTCATACGTTCTGAAAATGCTGCCGTAATTTTCTTCTCCATTTGATCATGAAATGAAAGGTATCACACTCATAGACGGTGAAACGTTTCCTGCGTATTTCTAGTGTTTCGACATAATATTGGTTAACATGTGAAACATATGTATAGCTAGCATGGCATACTCTGTCTATTATTGCACCTTAGTTAAATGTCGTATGATCTATTATCATGTCTGATCATGAAAATACTCGAGCTATATTAAATAGCTTTTCCTTAATTACAATTAACATTCTGTGACTTAACTTGTACATGAGTAACTATCATGACTGGTCTTGACATGTAAGTTTGTTCACTCACGTATTTGAACTAGTACCCTTTTATTCATTGATAGGGGTACACATTGTCATGAATTTTCTACTCGAACACTCATAACGTGCCTGACCGAGCTTGCGGCCAAAAATTCCCAATTCGACTAGCTCGAATGTCGATTTCAAATTGTCTCAAAATCGTTGTCTGCAACTACAATAGCACTATTCTAACTTAATAAATCTCTTTAACCTAGTGAAAAGAACTCACTTGGGTTGGAAACCAAGCAAAACCCCAAGAACTTTGAATACTGATTTTGTAGGAACAAAACCCAACCAAAATCAGCCCCTAACCACCATGAAACTCACGTAAATACCAAGATGAATGATGTCAATTCTGATTTTTTGCAATGTTGTGGAAACAACACTAATTGCATATATTCAACAATAGCAAGACAAGATATGTCAATAAATCTCACTAGGTCGAATCTGATCTGATTCTTCTTTTTTTTTTTTTGGATTTTTGACACTAATAACTTAATAACAATGTTAAACACGTCATAGTAACATAGAATTAACAACTAAACACTTGATTCAAGCAAAGAAAACAAAATCCCCAATTTTGACCTAAGTAGCCAAAGATTAACTCAAAGAAATACTCATGATCAATCAAAAACACTCAAAGGCAGAATGTTATTCATGCTATTTTGATCACAAATCAACAAGAATCAGCAAGAAACAACAAGATCCTACAATGGCCGAATCAAGGTGGAAGTAAAACCTTGATGTCGAAACTAAATCAACAAAGAACAAAGATGAAAACACAATCAAACAACACATAAAGATAGGAAAATCAGACCTTGGAACCCTGAGCTCATGATACCAAATGACAAGAACTCACTTGGGTTGGAAACCAAGCAAACCCCCAAGCTTCTTTCTCAAAACCTCAAGAACTTTGAATACTAATTTTGTAGGAACAAAACCCAACCATGATCAGCCCCTAACCACCATGAAACTCACGTCCATGATAACCACAAGCATGAAATCAGATTGTATTTTGCTAGCAATGGAGACGCCACTAAGTTTCCAAACTTAGATAAGTCGATTTAAACTTGAAAAGGGGAATCCCTCCCTCACAAGAAATTTAGTCATAGCCAAAGCTTAAAAGCTTGAAAGTTTGATGAAAATATCGTGAATGTTATTCCAAAGAATAAGAAAACAAAGTTTAAATAGGTTACAAAGAGAAACCCTAAAGGTGTGAATGGACAAAAATGTCCCTAAAGTGAAATTACCAAAAGAACTAAAAACTACCCAAAGCTTTCACTCAAGCACGTACCCAAAAGTCTTTTCCCACCTAAAGTAGCTTAAAACAATGATTAGAAACTAATCTAACTTAAGCTAATTTGAGGTGCTTACATCAAATAGTAAATTGACGTGCTTACTCAATAAGCTAGGTTATAAGCATAATTAACCCTAATGAACTGGTCAACTAGCTTAATTACATCATAAATTAAGTCAACATGTCGAGCAAAAATGACAAAAATGCCCCCATTTGGCCGAATTCAACATAGTCCCAAAATAGGTCAAATCGGGTCAAAAGAGTGCTGGTGCTGAAGCTGCTCTGCTATGCTTCAGTCTGAGCTGATCTGGGTCAAATGAAATAGCTTGGGGACCTCTCTGGTGTGCACTTGACTTGGTTGCTGCAACTGGTCACATAGCTCTGAGCTAGTCCCGCAAAGGCCTCTCTGATCTTCTTTGCTCTTTGGCGTGTGATTAGATCTGTTGGCAACTGCATGGGTTCCTCCAAGTTGTTAGCTGCATCCTGTAATGTCTCTGGTGTGGTTGGACTCATGTCATTGTGACAAGAACTCACTTGGGTTGGAAACCAAGCAAACCCCAAGCATCTTTCTCAAAACCCCAAGAACTTTGAATACTGATTTTGTAGGAACAAAACCCAACCAAGATCAGCCCCTAACCACCATGAAACTCACGTCCATGATAACCACAAGCATGAAATCAGATTGTATTTTTGCTAGCAATGGAGACGCCACTAAGTTGCCAAGCTTAGATAAGTCAATTTGAACTTGAAAAGGGGAATCCCTCCCTCAACAAGGTTTTGGCCATAGCCATGGAAAGCTCAAGCTTTTCTCTCTTTCAAATTCTGTATATCACGTTGGTTATGCAAAAATTACAAAGAAGAGTCATATAATAGGGTTACAAAAGAGTAAAAAGACTAAAATGACCCTAGAGCTAAAATTACCAAAAGCCCTAAGTCAAGCACCTCAACCACGACCATTAAGGTCCTTTTGCACCTAAATAAACTTAAAACAAAGATTAGAAGCTAATCTCACTTAAGCTAATTAAGGTGCTTACATGCTATAGTAAATTGACGTGCTTCCGGCTAAGTACAAATCTAAGCATAATTAAGCCTAATGGCATAGTCAACCATGCTAACTACATCATAAATAAAGTCAAAATATCGAGCAAAAATGACAAAAATGCCCCCATTTGGCCGAATTCAACATAGTCCCAAAATGGGTGAAATCGGGTCAAAAGGGTGCTGGTGCTGAAGCTGCTCTGCTATGCTTCAGTCTGAGCTGATCTGGGTCAAATGAAATAGCTTGGGGACCTCTCTGGTTATGCCCATATGTGTCTCTGGTGTGCACTTGACTTGGTTGTTGCAACTGGTCACATAGCTCTGAGCTAGTCCCGCAAAGGCCTATCTGATCTTCTTTGCTCTTTGGCGTGTGATTGGACCTGTTGGCAACTATATGGGTTCATCCAAGTTGTTAGCTGCATCCTGTAATGTCTCTGGTGTGGTTGGACTCATGTCATTCCCTCCTTGTTGAAAAGGATTCGACCTCGAATCTGAACCTGCATCAAAATGAGTTAAGTCAGAAACATTAAAAGTAGCAGATACGTTGTACTTACCTTGCAAATCCAGCTTATATGCATTGTCGTTAATACGTTCCAAGACTTGAAATAGACCATCCCCTCTGGTTGCAACTTGGATCTTCGTTATGATTGTATCTTTTCCTCTTGCATATAAAGCCACACCCAATTGCCGGGGTCAAACACAATGCGTTGGAAACCTATTATTCTCACCAACTCTGCCTTTCCCTTATCATTCATACTCCCAAGCTTAATAACAATCAAAGATAATAAATCCATAGGAGTTAAAGAATTAGAATCATAATCAATCTCATAAGGCAAGTAAAAACTAGAAGAATGAATGCATCTATTATATGCAAACTCTGGCCCCGCTATTGCGTCTGTGATCTTCTTTGCTCTTTGGCATGTGATTGGGCCTGTTGGCAATTGCAAAGGCTCTAATATTCCTTGGGTGACTGCATTCATGTCAAATGTTGTCCCTTGGATCATGTCACATTGACTTATTAGAACTAATACATTCTGATGTATGTGGTCCCATGAGTCACACTGCTCACAGTGGTTTTTCATACTTCGTTACCTTTACCGATGATCTGTCATAGTACGGTTATGTGTATTTGATGAAACAAAAATTGAAAACCTTTGAAAAGTTCAAAGAATTCCGAAATGAAGTGGAAAAACAGACTAGTAAATGTAATATCATGATTTTTTTCGTAACAGTTCTGTGTTGTTTCCAAATTAATGTTTAGGTTTTGGAACTGGATGATATGCATATAATCATGTGTTAGTGGGTTATAAACCTTATAAACCTCGTCCAGAGAGTGGGGTTAGGTTTTCAGTTCTAACACTTTCTTTTTAGCTTAATTGAGTCACCGTTAAATTTTTGTATTTTGGCTCTAAAGTTTGCTCCCAAATTCAGATTTCAGTGATATTAGTGGCGTTGAAAAGCTTGGACCAAGACCTACAACATTCATGTTGGCAATATTCCAAAATTTTGACCAGAAATATGATGAAAATATAAGTTTTATAAGGGTGAATAGTAACATACGGGATTTCTCTAGAAATTAAGGCATGAGATATTTCTTTATGGGGAAAAGACTAATTTGCCCCGACTTAAAATTAATATTAATGACCAAAAAGGTCATTTGAGGGGGCATCTTCTTCCTCTCTCAAGAGAAAGAGTTCTTTGGGAGTAAGCTGGCCCGGACATCCCGGTTATCCAAAAAAAAAAAAAAAAAAAAGAAAGAAAGAGTTCTTTGGCCCCTCCATGGACATTTTCAAGCTCTCAAGTGTAGCAAAATTTTTCTTCATCATCCAAGAAAAAAAGTTGATGATCTTTCAAGCCACTATCCAAGCTAAGTATGCATGGTTCCTTCAATCATCCCCTTTTTTTTTTTTTTTTTTCGAATTTACTCTTGATATTTTTGAACTCATGAAAGGCTGGGATTTTAAAGGACTTATTTGATAAGATTAAGCATGATTGAAGGATTAATGAAGCACTTATGTTAGATATAACATGAAATAAGTTCTAGATTGTAAAAAAAAATTTCATTACCCATCACTTGATTTGTATATGGCCGAATTTGGTGTTGTGGGGAATATGATGATTTTGATTTTTGAGATTTTTTAAGTGCTTAGTTGTCTTAGGTGAAGGCTAAGATGAAGTTATGCCATGAAAATTGTTTGAAATTTTCAAACCCCCAAAATGGATTTCTTAGCCGAGCACCATTTACAAGGGAAGAGTTTAATTTTTTTTTTTTAGTTTTGTGTATCAAGTTACTATATGATGCATTATCAGATATTACTACGTAATATGTATGAAATGGTTGGAAGTGAAATTTCTTAGCTATAGCCGAATGAGATGTTTGGTTTCTTTTTTTATTTGAGTGTGTTGTCATCAATATGGTATGCTATATCATGATTTGTAACTCCTGGCATTGGTTGAAGCTTTAAGAATGGGTATGCTTTATATTTATTTAAAATCGTCAAGAAAAATAAAAAGAAATGAAAGAAAGAAAGATTCATTTGATTAAATTCTTATGGTAAAGAATTTACGTGTTTGGGGTTTGGCAGGAATACTAACATGGGCAAGATGTTTAATAAAGTAGGAAGGAGCTTGTGCATGAGTATGTTGGTGGCTGAATGAGTGTAGGTGAAAAAGGTTGTTATTGTGTTTTGTTAAACTGTTAATAATGTAAATGCCATGAAGATGAGATGTAATAAGAATGATATTAGCACGATGATGATAAAGACGTATTAAGTCTTGTGGTGTTGAAAATTGACAAGAACTCACTTGGGTTGGAAACCAAGCAAACCCCCAAGCATCTTTCTCAAAACCCCAAGAACTTTGAATACTGATTTTGTAGGAACAAAACCCAACCAAGATCAGCCCCTAACCACCATGAAACTCACGTCCATGATAACCACAAGCATGAAATCAGATTGTATTTTGCTAGCAATGGAGACGCCACTAAGTTGCCAAGCTTAGATAAGTCAATTTGAAATTGAAAAGGGGAATCCCTCCCTCAACAAGGGTTCGGCCATAGCCATGGAAAGCTCAAGCTTTTCTCTCTTTCAAAATGTTGTATATTACGTTGGTTGTTGCAACTGGTCACATAGCTCTGAGCTAGTCCCGCAAAGGCCTCTCTGATCTTCTTTGCTCTTTGGCGTGTGATTGGACCTGTTGGCAACTAAATGGGTTCCTCCAAGTTGTTAGCATCTTGTAATGTCTCTGGTGTGGTTGGACTCATGTCATTCCCTCCTTGTTGAAAAGGATTCGACCTCGAATCTGAACCGGCATCAAAATGAGTTAAGTCAGAAACATTAAAAGTAGCAGATACGTTGTACTTACTTTGCAAATCTAGCTTATATGCATTGTCATTGATCCTTTCCAAGACTTGAAAAGGTCTATCTCCTCTTGATTGTAGCTTGGATCTTTTCCTCTTGCATATAAAGCAACACCCAATTGCCGGGGTCAAACACAATGCGTTGGAAACCTATTATTCTCACCAACTCTGCCTTTCCCTTATCATTCATACTCCCAAGCTTAATAACAATCAAAGATAATAAATCCATATGAGTTAAAGAATTAGAATCATAATCAATCTCATAAGGCAAGTAAAAACTAGAATGATGAATGCATCTATTATATGCAAACTCTGGCCCCGCTATTGCGTCTGTGATCTTCTTAGCTATTTGGCGTGTGATTGGGCCCGTTGGCAATTGCAAAGGCTCTAATGTTCCTTGGGTGACTGCATTCATGTCAAATGTTGTCCCTTGGATCATGTCATTCTCCCTCTCTTGAAATGGATTCATCCTCGAATCCGAACCCGGATCATAGATAGTTATGACAAAATCAATTGGACGATTTTTTTTGGATAAAGTAAGTATATTAACCAAAGAAATAACAAAAGCACATGGGCATACCCCAGAGAGCTAAGGAAGACATGCATTCCTAGCTACAGAACAAAAGCCAATTAGGCTAAAGACAAGCAAAATCTAATCAAAAAATATCGTCTGATAGTTGCCAAGATTGTTGAAGCCATCTATTATCATATGAAAGCTTCACATTTCTTGACAAACTAGCACGAGTCCGTACAATAAACATAATATTGGTCAAGAGAACTCTATATGGACTATGACATTCGTCATGTAGTCGAGCATTCATCTACTTCCATATGAAGTAAACTGCAACAGCAAAGGATAATCGAACAAGTAAATGACACAAAGATCCACTACTATACTGCTCCATCCACATAATAGTGTGTATCCAGTCACGAGAGCACCAACCTATACCACATTTAGCCAAAATAGACGACCATATTTGAGAAGCAAATGAACACTTGAAGAAGAGATGATCTCTATCCTCCCCCGAATGACCACAAAGCACACATATAGAACAACCTGAAATGCCAAAAGCCATTAACCGATCCTGAGTATAAAGGCCTCCTTGAATCGTGAGCCAAAGCATGAAACCATGTCTTGGAATGGCCTTTGGAAACCAAACAATTCGGTACCAACTCACTTGATTACTTCTTACCCTCAACGCATCCCAATCACTCTTGACCGAAAAAATACCTTTATGATCATCTTCCCACACCAGCACATCCTCCTTCGTATCACAAGGAACAAAATCCATAGGCATAGAACAAGCCAATTGGAGAAGATTGGCTGACCTCGCTGATGGACAGCGCCAACAGTTACCATCAACAATAGCGGCCACCCTAGCCATCTTACCTAGTCTTGAATCATAAATGACTCTCTCTCCCAAGGTATCCACAATTGGTCCCAGAGGGTGCCAATTGTCATACCATAATAAAGCCTTCTCACCATTCCCAATATGAAACCTCATCCTACGACGCACAAAATTACGAAGCCCTAAAATTTTCCGCCAACTCCATGAACAAGCACTAGGACATGTAACTTCCCAAAAACTACGCCCCCTCAACAAGTAAGAACGAACCCACGTAAACCAAGAGGATTCCTTACCCGAATTAAGAAACCATAAGTGCTTAGTAATAGCTGCCTTATTCCAATCCTCTAGCTTCTTAATCCTCAAACCCCCTTCTTTGACAGGCAAACAAACTCTATCCCAAGCCACCTTCGCCCCTGTCGAAACAAGCTCACTACCTTCCAAAGAAATGACCTCAAGATAGACTCCACCTTTCTAATTACAGTTTTTGGCAATATAAACAATGAAGACCAATACACTTGGATAGAAAACAGCACTGATTTAATTAGCTGTAAACTCCCCGCAAAAGAGAGATATTTACAACTCCAATTTTTAGCTCGGCCAATAATACGCTCTACAAGGACATTACAATCAGAAGCTTGAAGTTTTGAAGAAATCAACGGAACTCCCAGGTAACGCATAGGGAGCATACCTTCCTGAAAACCCAAAAGGCTGAGCAACTCATGCTTGTATACTGCAGAAATACCACTAGAAAAAAATAGGCTCTTTGCTGGATTAGGAACCAAACCAGACAACCCCATAAACTGATGAAGACAATCCATTACCATGGAAACTGAAACCTTCTCTGCTCGACAAAAAATCATGAGATCGTCAACAAAATAGAGATGGGTAAAATGATTTTTAGAACACCGCCAATGATACCTGAAACCTTGCTTTTGAGTCATCTTGTGAAGTAAGCCCGAGAGAACTTCCATAGCCAAAACAAAAAGATATGGAGACATAGGATCCCCCTGACGTAAACCACGACCTCCTGGAAAGAAACCATTCAACCCCCCATTAATAGAAACAGAAAACATAGTAGAAGTCATACATTCTCCTATCCAACCAACCATCCTCTCAGGAAACCCAATAGTTCTCAGCACTTCCAACATAAAATCCCATCGAACTGTATCATAAGCCTTCATCAAATCAATCTTAAGAGCACACCTTGGCACCCCACCACTCCTATGATAGTTCTTGACCAACTCCTGACATAATAAGATATTGTCACTAATACGTCGACCCGCCACAAAAGCAGATTGGTTGGAACTTACCATGGAAGGAAGAACAATCTTAATCCGATCTGCAATAATCTTAGAGATACATTTATAGATAGTGTTGCAACAAGAGATAGGCCGAAAATCCTTGACCTTAGAAGGATTAGGGATCTTCGGAATAAGAGCAATAGATGTGGCATTCACATGTTTCAAGAGCTTCCCTGAGATAAAAAAATGAGCGAATAGCATGAATAACATCATCACCTACCACACACCAGGCTTTCTTGAAGAAACTTGAGTTAAAACCATCTGGTCCAGGAGCCTTATGATCTTTCAAAGAAAATAGTGCAGCATTAATCTCATCTTCTGAAACCTCTCGGCTAAGGACCTCTCTCTGCTCATCAGAAACAAACTGAGTAATGGTAGAGTGAAGAAGATCTCGATCAAAATCTGGCAAACTCGGCTGAGGCCCTAACATAGTACTATAAAAGGACACAATCTCCTCTTGGACTAATGTAGGATCCTCCAAACGAGTATTATCCTCTGTGGTTATAGAAGTTATCTTATTTCTCGATGATGATTCTTCATAGCTTGGAAAAAAAACTTCGTATTCTGATCACCAAGATTAAGCCACTGAACTCGGGATTTCTGTCTCATGAAATTTTCCTCATCTCGACTCAGATTTCCATAAAGCAAAGACAATCTCACATATTCACTCAGCAGAAATGGATCAGAATGAGACTCTTGTAGCGCACTCTGCACCCCCTCCAACTCTTTTCTAACACATGTGGTCCTCCTAGAAAGATTAAAAAGTGATCTAAATTAAACTTCCGTAGCGCCACCTTCACACTCTTCAATTTCTTGCACAACCGAAACATTGGAGTACCACAAATATCCACATCCCTAGCTTTAGCTACCACTGACACAAAATCTGGATGCTCAGCCCAAAAATTAAAAAACTTAAAAGGAATCTTCCTTGTAGGGAGCTTCAAGAGAGTAACCACCATAGGAGAATGATATGAGATTCCCGAGGGTAGAAACCTAGCTACTGAACCAGGAAAAGAGCACTCCCAAGAGGTATTAGCGACCACCCGATCTAGTTTCCGCCAAATAGGAGAATCAATCTGTTTATTATGCCAAGTATACCTACAACCTGAAAACTGAACATCTGCCAAACCAGCCCGGCCCAAACACAAACCCAACTCATCCTTCCAAGAAGGCCAATCCAAACTGCCACCATGATGCTCAAAATGATCGAAAATCGCATTAAAATCCCCCATTACTAACCACGGAGAGGTGTCAAACTCATAACCACTAGCAACCAAGTCAGCCCAAAGTTCTCGACGCTTCTCATAACTACATTCTCCATAAACCATTGTTACCATACAACTCCAAGCAGAAGAAACATGAGTAACACGACAGTGAATAGCTTGAGGAGAAGACCGAATAACAATAACAGCCACATCCGATGATATTGAAATATAAAAGAATCATACTTGACCACTTGTACCTGCGATGAAAAAGCATAAACAATAGAGAAAATGTTATGGAAAAACTTCACTACCACATCTACTTTCTTTTCACCAGCTCTCACAGCTTCATCATCACTCATGGCCACTATCTCAACCATACATGCAAAGACCTCCACACACACCTGCTCAGCTTCACTATGTTTTTCAACCTCAAAGCACACTACCTCACAAGTGTTTACTCCCTCAATGCTCACGGTCTCACAAGCATTTTCACTCACCGTGTCACTTATAACACAATTCACAACATTCAAGGCCTCACAAGTGTTTTCATTCGCTATGCACTCAACATCACAAGTGCTTCTCACTTCATTACACACAACTTCAATAGCTAGTTGTTGAGTACTCTCTTCATTCACTGCATATTTAGTTACCTTCCAAGTCTTTTTCCATTTCTCATTAGATCTTCTATAATCACTCATAATATCTTGGATATCACTTTTGAAAGTATCCAAAACCTCGATCTTATCATCAATGGTTAAACTTGGACCTGCCATCTCAACAATAAACAAACAACTTAGAAATAATAAAAAGAAAAACAAATATGTAAATCCTCACAATCTCATGTGTTTACACTCGAATGATATCACTCCACTCGTGTTTGCACTGTAGCTTTTACCCGATACTGTGCTCACAATCACTGCCTTTTACCACTCTTGAGTTCTTCCTCAATTCAATTACAAATCAACTCAATTCCAAGAATGGTCAACTAAGGTGTAGTCCACAAGCTAGTAGAAACACAAGGAACCAATAATGTATATAGTGCAGGTGGAATAATGCGAATAAGAATAGTAATCACGAAGACTCAATCAAATAGACTTAAGCTAGAGTGCACGAAATAAGAAAAAAGATGAGTTAGCTAAATGCGCAAACAAACAAGCAAGCACTCAATGTGACACTTAGCCAATCTTTTGATCACTCGCTATTATTTTTGTCTCACTCTTTTCTTTTCTTTTTTTTCCTCTTTTATTTTGTCTCTCACACTCAAAGTGTATACAAAGCAAATGAAATACAATGCAAATAACAAGATTACCACATTTGGTAATTTTCAAGTTATATCCTTAATACATATAAATACAACTCAAATGACAATGTAACTCATATAATCAATTCGACAATGCGGTAATATCTACCTTTCAACTTGCAAATGAGTATAAATGATCTAGTTACAATGTAACTAACTCAATTTCGAATTCAGCCAAGTCAAATTACAAGCCAAGTAAATAGTTTATGCAAGCAACTAAGTGATGTAGCTACTTGCCTCTTCAAGCACCTTAAAAATAAATGATTACACACAAGTTCCCATGTCAAGCTAATGATGAATTTATAGCCTCTTCACTTATAATAACAATATTTCAAGAGGTGGCAAGTGATACTTGCTTGGATACACACGAATTTAGTGCAAATTTGTTGCACTCAACCTTGCTTCACTTGATTCTTCAACATTAACAACACAAATCAGCAAGATAACAATGATACAACTCACTCCAATCACCAAATTTGGTGCATTCAGATTTGTTTCATCAATTACACATTCACATTCATCAATAATGCACTCAATCTTTCTTTCTTTTCACTCAAACTCACAAGATTGTGCTAACTTCACAAGAATGCAAACAAGTAAGCTCACGTAAATACCAAGATGAATGATGTCAATTCTGATTTCTTGCAAAGTTGATATGAATAATACCTATGGAAACAACACTAATTGCATGTATTCAAGAATAGCAAGACAAGATATATCAATAAATCTCACTAGGTCGAATCTGATCTGATTCTTTTTTTTTTTTATTTTTGACACTAATAACTTAATAACAATGTTAAACACGTCCTAGTAACATATAATTAACAACTAAACACTTGATTCAAGCAAAGAAAACAAAAGCCCCAATTTTGACCTAAGTAGCCAAAGATTAACTAACTCAAAGAAATACTCATGATCAATCAAA
The DNA here is from genome assembly GCA_019454045.1 of Zanthoxylum bungeanum. NCBI lineage: Eukaryota > Viridiplantae > Streptophyta > Magnoliopsida > Sapindales > Rutaceae > Zanthoxylum > Zanthoxylum bungeanum. The sequence continues at coordinate 391,258 of SKCR01018446.1, read as the reverse complement.
AACACTCAAAGACAGACTGATATTCATGCTATTTTGATCACAAATCAACAAGAATCAGCAAGAAAGAACAAGATCCTACAATGGCCGAATCAAGGTGGAAGTAAAACCTTGATCCCGAAACTAAATCAACAAAGAACAAAGATGAAAACACAATCAAACAACACATAAAGATAGGAAAATCAGACCTTGGAACCCTGAGCTCATGATACCAAATGACAAGAACTCACTTGCGTTGGAAACCAAGCAAACCCCAAGCATCTTTCTCAAAACCCCAAGAACTTTGAATACTGATTTTGTAGGAACAAAACCTAACCAAGATCAGCCCCTAACCACCATGAAACTCACGTCCATGATAACCACAAGCATGAATTCAGATTGTATTTTGCTAGCAATTGAGACGCCACTAAGTTGCCAAGCTTAGATAAATCAATTTGATCTTGAAAAGGGGAATCCCTCCCTCAACAAGGGTTCGACCATAGCCATGGAAAGCTCAATATTTTCTCTCTTTCAAAATGTTTTATATTACGTTGGTCGCTGCAACTGGTCATATAGCTCTGAGCTAGTCCCGCAAAGGCCTCTCTGATCTTCTTTGCTCTTTGGCGTGTGATTGGACTTGTTGGCAACTGCATGGGTTCCTCCAAGTTGTTAGATGCATCATGTAATGTCTCTGGTGTGGTTGGACTCATGTCATTCCCTCCTTGTTGAAAAGGATTCGACCTCGAATCTGAACCGGCATCAAAATGAGTTAAGTTAGAAACATTAAAAGTGGCATATACGTTGTACTTACCTTGCAAATCCAGTTTATATGCATTGTCATTGACCCTTTCCAAGACTTGAAAAGGTCCATCTCCTCTCGATTGTAGCTTGGATCTTTTCCTCTTGCATATAAAGCCACACACAATTGCCGGGGTCAAACACAATGCGTTGGAAACCTATTATTCTCACCAACTCTTCCCTTATCATTCATACTCCCAAGCTTAATAACAATCAAAGATAATAAATCCATGTGAGTTAAAGAATTAGAATCATAATCAATCTCATAAGTCAAGTAAAAACTAGAAGGATGAATGCATCTATTATATGCAAACTCTGGCCCCGCTATTGCGTCTGTGATCTTCTTAGCTATTTGGCGTGTGATTGGACCCGTTGGCAATTGCAAAGGCTCTAATGTTCCTTGGGTAACTGCATTCATGTCAAATGTTGTCCCTTGGATCATGTCAAAAATGAATAACTAAATTATGCATGATGAATAATTAAATTTCAAGGGAAATTATACATACGTTTTGAACTCAAACTAAACTAAATGGGATGCTTATGTTTATCTTAAGTAAAGGATTCATGATTATGTTTACATGAGGGCTTAAGTTTGTTTTCAGAGCATGGGTTGTACATGTATAGTGTACAGTTGCAATTCACATATCTGTTATGTTCAATTTGCGTATATACTTTATATTGTGATTCCAATACATGTGTGCATTTACAAGTTAGGTTGTAAGTCATAAGTTTATGGTTCATGTTACGTAGTTTAAGTAGGCTATGTTACGAGTTAGGTTGATTATGACCTCTATGGAAAAGATGTGAACTATGTTTTTGTAACATCCCGCCTAGGCCAGGATGCTACCGGCAGGAGACGGGAGAACCCATCTCCGTAAGCCTCTGATTCTAGCGAAATTTCAGCATGATATATGCAGAACATCATGCAACCTGGCTTATAGCCAGCACCATGAGACAACCTGCTTATACAACTCAACATATATGCAAACATTAACTAGGCCTCAGGCCTGAACTCAATGATCAAAGTGTAAATACTTGGCCTCCGGCCAGAACTCAAAAATAAAACTAAGCTATTACAACTTTTACATATGAGATACCAATACAAGAACATATACAAAGGTCGTGAGGACCCATAACTCAACCCAGGACTCAAAGACTCCATTGACTGCAATTGAGGCGATCCACTGTCTTCAAAGTCTTCACCAAAATCCTACGGCCCGACATAACCGCTACTGACCTGCAAAACTATAAACTGTTGTGGTGTGAGTCATGATGACTCAGTAAGTAATCATGCAAGTGCTTAAAATGTTTGAATTAATTGTCTATTTCTTATTCATTTCACAAACCTGTCATTTTGTTACTGTACCTTTAACTGATCACAACCTGCAAAATTTATGTTTGTTATTTACACTTTCAAACATCTATATATATATATATATATATATATATACAACATATTAAGCTCCATCATGCTATTGATACACTACACTGAATTCTGCTTACTTTCTATACTCGTTACTAATCTGGTTCAGGTATTTGCTATAATTTTCTCTCTTACGCTATCTTGAAATATCAACAGATCAGACAAATAAAATATTATTCCTGTTAATCATTTAACCCACTATCACTGATCATGTATATGTTACCATTTCATCATTATCTGGCATTCTTACAATATGTTCTTTCTAGGTAAGCATAAAACTACTACCTTTATCATTGATACATTTAAATAAGATCATGCTACTATGGACTCGTACTTTTCAAAATATTATTTCTATATGAACATGCTATACACAAAGTTAACCATCTATGCATACTGATACAGACATGTCACATGTATTAATGTCAACTATATGCTTTCAAATGATAACTAACATGTATGATTTATATGCATAATTTGTGAACTATCATCAAACTTTAATATGTAATATAATTTAGAAGATACTTCTTGAAAACCTTTTCTAGAAGACTGTTTCCTGAAAACTGTTTTTTGAAACTCTTTCTGAAAGTCTCTTTATAAAACTAGACTTGCTGAAAACATCCTTTAAATCTCTAGTTTCTGAAAACTGTCTCAAACACCTGTTCTCTGAAAACTGTTTACTAAAAATTGAGTTCTGAAATCTGGATACAGAAAATCTGAAAACTTTATACTGGAGATCTGAAAATTTAAAAAAAAAAACTATTTATAAAAAAAAAACTTATTTCTGAAAACTGTATACTGAAAATACTTGATGCCCAGGACAACAACTCAACTGGCAGCATCGCTGAAATCTGATAGTACTAGATGCCTAGGACAACAACTCAACTGGCAGCATCTCTGAGGCTGGTGGTGCCCTACGTCCAGGACAACAACTCAACTGGCAACGTCGAGCTCTACACCCAGGACAAAAACTCAACTGGCAGTGTAGCCACCACTAGGGACCAGGTACACGATCCTAAGCAGCCATCCTGGCCTACATATGCACATGTTCTCTGTATCCGTCAATTCCAATTGTATCTCAAGTTACATACTGGGGTGAGGTTTTACCTCATGCCCCAAAAATCACGTAAAAACTGCTGATAAACTTTTTAAAACATAAATCAAATCTCAAAACTGTAAGAAACTTTTCTAAATTCTTTTCTTTCAAAAGCATATACAACTTTTCTTTAAAACACTTTAAATTTCGAAAACATTGTTAACTGTAACTCAATCTCTGAAAATCTTAACACATACACATGCATATGCATTTCTCATGCTTCTTTCTACTCTAGCCATGCTTCCGTTTATAATGATCTTATAAACTGTATGCTCAGGATATCAACAGAATGCTTACTCAAACTAAAACATATTAAATTTATCTTACATTCATATTACCAACGATGTACATACTTCTAATATTATCTTACTAATTCCATACTTATATTTGTGTACACGTTCAAAACTCGGATACTACGTCACTTTATGCACATACACTCAATTTACATATTCTGCAACTTCTCTATCGTATTAGATCCTCAAAGTATAGATATTCACACACATAAAACCAGAATTCTAAATCATATACATATATTTATTTTCATATGCAATTCTAATTACACACATATAATATCTTATATTCTTTCAAATCATATAATTGATCTCTAGGCTTATAGTATCTATAAACTATTTATTTTTTTACTTACATAAACATGCTTTTCATAATCCTTACGTCTCTTTTCTCTATTATATAACAAAGTATATTACTCACATACAGTTACTTTCTTACAAATCGTTATTCTTTAAACTTTAATCTCATTCCCTATGGTGTAGTTTCTACAACCCCCAAACCCAAGTCTCAAAATATTATATTCATAAACCTTACTTTATTCGTATGCTCTATCTATGTATATATATATATACTGGTTTATACCTACGTAGGTATCTCTTTACTTTTATAAGATCATACTTATCTTTTGCTCATACATCTGCTTATTTCTTCTACATTCATCTTTATATATATATATATATATATAGTTTTTGCCTGCCTACGGCACGGTGTTACAGTATTTGTTCGTCCTACGGCACGGTGTTACAGTATTTGGCCGTGCATACGACACGGTGTACAAGTATTTTCCCGTGCCTACGGCACGGTGTTACATATTAAATGATTTTATTGTTATTAAATGATTTTATTTTAACTTTCATTTTTTAATTTGAAATTTTGAAATTTTTGACCATTTCCATCATCAATTCACTCTCTTTCATTACCATGAAATGATCTGGGCCGTCAATTAAGCCAATAAAGAGAGCGTTGGATACACTCTCTTTCCTCCAACACCATTCTCCTTTATATATAGATATAAATATATTTATGTTTCATGCATATAACTATATACAACTTTATTATATTACTAATTTCGAACATTGTTAAATCTATCAAGTGCTCACAGCATGAGTTACTTACCTGGTTTCGAGGACACTCCGAACCTGGACCCGATCTGTCAAAACAAATCACAACATATGTCAAAACCGCTATTTGCGGAACTTTCTACTCATCTATATAAACTTTCGGACTTTCCCGGAATACACGAATCCTCACCGACTCTACGGTTTATGCTTCATTACTCTAACATGTCTTTCTATACTATTCTGAACTAACTAGATAGCTCATATTCTCATATTATGCGTTTGCGGCAAATCTTGCGGAAAAGTTTCCGCAAATGCTACGGAAGGGTCTCGAACCCTCCGAACTAATCCAGAATCACTTAATTACCCTTGTAATGCCATATTTATATCTTAACCATGATTACGGTCATCTACGCTCAGTCGCGCGAGAAACTCCATTTTACCGGAAACTCGCTAATTCTAGCGGATTGATCAAATCTAATCCGTTTCTTCCCAGATTCTACCACATTAATCGTTTTAACATAATAAAACACATTCAATTCATTTCATGCTAATTCGCTAAACTACAGAACTACTGGAAACATCCGAATATAAAACTGTAAACTTTAAAAAAACAAATTCTAAACGGAGAGTCGTATCGAAATTCTGAGGCCATATTCGGACTCCCATTGGCCATGCGAAAGCTCTGGTGTCATCGGAATTCCGATCAGAGTTACTGTTCACGTCGGGTTACTATTCATGCGCGAATTTCTTCCTCGTTTCGAGTGTAACCGGCCGCTGTTCGGCGAAATCAACTTCGCATACTCGTAGTACTCGTCGAGGGCTTCGATTTGGTAGGTGGCTCGGGCAGTGAAACGAACCGACGAGCTGGGATCGGGAAACCCGTTGCCGCGACTGATTCTCCCTCTCTGCGCCGCCGTTTGCCATCGTCTGCACGATCGCCGGCCACCACGAGATGCGCCGTGGCCAGACGATCACTATGGTGCCGTGACCAGACGATCACTATAGCACCGTCGCGCGCCGCCGCCGGCCACCGGAGGGCCACCAACGAGCCGATCTCTCTTTCTCTCTCCTGGATGTGATTTCCCCATCTTTTTCTCTCTTTTTTCTTTCTGTTTCGTTTTCTTCTTTTTTTTTTTTTTTTTTTTGTAAATGCTTTCAAATAATAATAATAATAATAACAAAATATCATAAATCCAGAAAATTACTAAAATGCCCCCACTATGAAGGGTATTTTCGGAAATCACTAATTTTGAAGCCCTTCTGGAACGATTCTCGAAATGTGTTCAACACGAAAGTTGTCCGCCTCGGAAAAACGAGTCCGTTGGTACAAGAATCAACTCAGTCGAAGTTCTTTTTCTAATTATGTGACCAAAACTGTAAACTTTACGTGTTTTACAACAATCGCGTAACTAACCTTTGATCCCACGCGTTTTTCGACGCGATAAAAATTCATAATCTATTGTTCCAACCCATATAACATCGGTTGAACTCTTATTCTCCATTATCATCATGCTCCGAGACTATAACATCAGTCCGGGAATCTTCTAGAACAGTCCCGAAAATCTGGGATGTTACAGTTTTTTGAAAGTTATTTTGATAAATACTCGACTTATAAATTTTATGAAGAAAAGACACGAGGCCAAATAGATACTCTGTTTTTACTACTTGCGATATATTTTTTCATAGTTTGATATTTTGGAAACTTTGTTTATGTGATTTTAAAAGTTTTTTTGACGAAATGATTCTAATAATTCATTTTGACTATATATGATGATATATATATTTTGTTATGTAGAGTAATTTGAAGTTTGCATAAAGTGTGTTTTTTTTAAGTTGTGTATGATTTGGGGTTTTGAATGTTCGAGGAAATATACATATAAGCTTTCTGACTGACATCGGGTTGACTTCCAGATTGGTCAACCACTTCAGCTTTGAAAGTCATGATCAAGACGCGGATCACCCATGTTTCAGTCACCCTCGCAAGTATCATGGGAAAAGTTTTAGAAGATTAGGATATCTGATTTATTGTTTTATTTATCGTGTTGAGCACGTGGTTTGTATTAATAACTTAAAGTTTTGATTGTTTATGATATAGTGGGCACAGAGCCCTTGAGTGTTGATAGATAGTGTGGATGGAGCCCTTAGGATATGATTTTGATGAGATTTGTGTGGACCTGAGGTCCCTTTATTTGTTTGGAGTATTTTTGGATTGCCTTTGAGGTTGGACACTGCGATCCAGGTTTTCCGGTTTTAGGATACATCATGCCAGATTTTCGTAAATTTAGAGGCTTATGGAGGTGCGTCAATCCTGTTTTCTGCCGGTAGCATCCTGCATCTGGCGGGGTGTTAAAGTCGTGGTATCAGAGCAAAGGGTTAGGGTGTCGGTGACTGCTGCTACAGGGTATCCGATCGTCTGAGTAAGTTTTCTGTTACGTATAGAGCATATAAGTCATATGTTTGTTATTTGATTTGATTAATATTATATGGTATGGTGTGCTATGATTTTGATTGATATTGATGATTTGGATTATCGATAAACATTTGTATGATATTAATATATGTATGTGTATAGGTACATTAAGTTAAAAGTATGTTGTTCATATAGATATATGTATAGGTAAGTAATGTGAATTTGAGGTGTTTTGAGGTATGAGAGATTCTATGATGTTGATAGTCTGAATTGTGAACTGATATTTTGAACCATGTTTTGAAAACTTGGTATTTGATTTTTGGCATAAAAGAGTTTTGAAAAAAAAAGGTTTTCAAAGGTTTTGATTTTGATTATAAAGGATAAAGAAAGTGTTTACGCCTCGATGTTTGATTAACGTTTTCATGTTTTTAGATTTATAGATATGTTTCCGTCTCGGTGCTCGAAAATGATTTTGATGTTTTTAAACTGTAAAACTTGTTTCCACCGAGACGCTCGAAAATCTATTTCCGCCACAGTGCTTGATGATTTATGTTTAACCCTCCGTGGTGCTCGTATATGTTTCGTTCCGGATTGGCCCCTGAGGCGCTCGTTATGGGGTCCAGACCATCAGAAAATGGCTGGCCCACTACCATGTCGACATGGTCCGTACACTGTCCAGTCTATGCGCGCGATTGAGCAGTGGACGATCGGTATGTATTTTGAAAACTTTGCATCAAAGATTTATTTTTGATTTATACATATTTATGTTTTGGGGGGGAAATGATTTCAAAAGAATTACATTTTGATCTGATGCATTTCAGCATTATTTTTGATATGATATGTTTCTGTCACGGTGCTTGATGATTTTATGTTTTTGACCCTCTATGATGCTCATATAGGGGTTTGCCCAACTGCAGTGGGCAGACCCGACCTTCTGTCGATAGGGGATCGATTCGTTCATTGTCCGATCTGTACGCGCGATTCGGGCATTGGGCGCTTGTTTATGTTTCGTCCAGTGAGTTATGCTGGATGCTCGATATGGATTTACGATGATGGATTTTGAAACTGATTTTGTTTACAATAAAAGAGTTTTTCAAATGTATTTTCGAAATGGTTTTTGAAAGAGATCATTTTACGTTTTCTATTTTGAATAATGACAAAGGTTGACAGATTTCAGACTATCAACATCATAAGAGCATGAAAGATTATTTGTCACTTTTGGCTGTGACAGTGAATGTATTGGTTAATATAAAAGATTATGTTCGTTACAAGAATACATAAGCTTATGATTAGACAACGATCTTTTGAGTATTACAATGGTTATGTATACTATGTTGTTAGCCATATAAATTGTATGTGTAACGACCCGGATTATTTTAGCAAGATCGTGTGAATTTTACTTTTCACGTAAGCAGTCGCGTCCAAACTCGAAGATTTTATTCCTAATAAAATAGAAATAATTTCAAGGAAATAGTCAAAAGATATTAATAATTAAAACTTAAGGGGTTAATTCGAAATTAACCATACTTGTGTAGAGGATTCTAGATAAATATAATATATCTTTTAGATATTTTTAATACACATATTTTATTATTCTAGAAAATGCTACACAACATTTAGGAATTTATATATATATATATATATATATATATATATATATTAACACAATAATAATTAATTCTAGAAAAACCTACACACTAATATATTATATATATATATATATAACCCACACGTGTTACAGAGAGGAACACACACAGAGTTAATTAAAAGACATACACACACAAAATTCAGAGTTCATGCATACAGCAGTAACAGCACTCACACAATGACAGCAGGGCAGAATTAGAACAAAGTGAGAGATTGAGAGGAAGAGAGCTGGAAAAAAAATTAAAATAATAAAAAGGAAGAAGAATGGAGAGAGAGCATAGAGGGATTCTAAGAGAAGAGATGCTGAGAGAGATGCCGAGAGAGGTGCAGAGTGAGATGAAAAGATGAGCAAAGAGAAGAACTAAGACCGAAGCAGAAGGAAAAAAAAAAAAAAAGGGAGAAGAATGAAATGCCGAGGGAAGATGGATTCTGCAATTGGTAAGTATACTACGCAGTGATTTTCTTGAGTGTGAATACGATAATAAAATAAATAATTGAATGAGTATGGTGATTAGAAAGATGATGGATTAAATTTTTAATATGGAATTGATAGAAATTTGTAAAGATTAAAGAATTGGGAAAATATGAAGAACCCTAGAGGTATTTGATCATTGGACTTCAATTTTAGTTATGGGTGAAATTTGATTTAGAATTAACATTTGTAAGAAATTGGAAGGTGCCACAAAATTGTTTTCCATTTGGCCATTTTTAATTTTCACGTTATTTCTGCTTCCTGCAACAGTCTCATGTATGCCATTTTCAGGACTGTAACCATATCTCGTTTTTAAAATTTTCATCTACCCTACCCACCAATTATGTCCCTCTAAGCTCACTAGTATTGTCGTGTTCCAACGGTACAAGAAAGTAGGAATAAAGCCTTAAATTACCCTCCATTACCGATTCAAAAAGGGATATTGGAATTTTTTTTAACTTTCAAAATCCTAAGGTATGGTTTCAATCTCTGTGTTGTTTGCTTAATTGGTAGCCGTGGCTTCCATTTTTTGCAATGTGGATGGTGAATCCGAATATTATTGGTATCGTATTTTGATGAGTTGATGCATCATCAATATGTTTAGCTTATATATATATATATATGTTGGAAATTAATTGTTTGGTGTTGTTAAATAACAACAATTAGTAATGATTTCATTACTAAGTAAACAACAAGAGTTGTTAATCAAATAATTAAGTAATAACAAGAGTTGTTAAGTGACAACAATTAGTAAAATGTTAAATGGGGAACAAATGGTACACCCATGATGGTAACATTTTTGGAAGGGTTAGAGAAAGTCATTATGCATCCAAATACATGTGATTACATAGTAATCAATGCATGTGATTAAATAGTAATCAAGGATTAATAGTAATCCATGCATGTGAGCTAATAGTGACTTGATTTCCCTCCTATAAATAAGACCATTTGCTTATTGAGTTAAGCAATCAATTAAGTTTGATTAAGAGGTCTCTACAAGCATAAAAGGTATGCAATTGTGTTGTGATTAACTTAGATTTATTTCAATTAGCATGTAAATAAATCTAGGACTAGTAATACATGTATGGTTAGATCCTAAGAGGACAAACATGTAAATATATTAGGGATTATGTTTCCTAACATTGGTATCAGTAGCTTAAATGCATGTATTCTAGTTGGATTACACAAAAATTGCATGAACAAGCATGAAAATGTTGAAAATGCTTCTGTTTTTTTGTTTTTAAAAAATATGATTTTCTTCAACTTTGGGCCGTAATAACTCTCTGTAGAAAATTGATAATCGCATGTTCAAATATGTTTTGAAAACTAGGTCATGAGATCTTCAATTTGGTATATCATTTGCTTAATTTGGATTAAAATTGAGAAAGATATGGACCCTAGATTGGCTAGATGAATATGTTTTTACCCAGAAAAACACTCCCAGAATAGCCGTACTACATGTCATCCGGTCTTTAGAAAAAACGGACGACAAGTCGTCCGAATATTGTACGACAAGTCGTACGCGAATAATTGGGCTCAACCGACATGTCATCCGGATAGAAGATAAACGACAAGTCGTTTGCGTCTTTAACATAGAAACGACATGTCATACTTACACAGTCTCGCGGACGACATGTCGTCCGCGCGTGAAAGTTACCCGAGGCTGGCCGGGCATGAGGGCGAGTGAGAGCCCGTGGCCGGCGCGTGGAGGCGCGTGAGCCACTCCTGTGGCGCGTGAGTGGCGCGTGGACATCCGTGTTGGCCCGTGTTGGTCATGTCTGTATATCGTTTGCTTTGGTAATTCCGATCCGTCATGATTAAATGTCTAGTCCTTTTGCATATTGTATTAATCGGTCATGATAAATTTTTTTTATCATATAAACTTTGTGTTTATGTAAATGAATATCTTTGTGATGTTTTATTTTAGTTAATGTAACTTTGTGTTTCATTATATTGATTTTTCTTTGTATTCATTGCAGAAAAATCATGCCGATCAGACAAAAAACTGCAAAAGGGTTATGAATCCGCCCACAGTGAAAAATTGAAAGACATGTTGCTGGATCTGGATAGGTATCGGATGAAAGAAGATGATGATATGATTTCGCATATAATCACCTTTAATAACATGTTACAAGAATCTATATGGGAGGGTAATTGGATAGGACAACCGAACAGACTCAGATTGCTACGAAATACTCTCCCGGAAATATGGCAAAAAAGGCTTACTGATATTTGGAAATTAGTAACTCATACAGAAGAACTACGTGTTCAATACAACATAGCCATTGAGAGGTTAGCGATTGATATCTTCAATCTAAGGCAAATAATACCATTTTTCCTTTGATGTCTCGGAAACGTTGCAGGATCCGAAATTTGCAATAGGTTTCCATGTTGTCCAAGATCAATTACCAGTTACCGAAAGAATTTGAGGATTCTTATCCAAAGACTTTATTCGTTGGAACACTAGAACCGGAAAAGTTTTAAGTGTTAGATATTAGTTTTTCTATAATAAAACTATGTTAATATTTATGTGTGTAATTATCTGTTACTTCATGTAATATTGTAATTATATGTTTCATGTTGATTTGAATTTATGTAATTAAATCAATGATTGTCATGTACAATGGTCGCATGATTAAGATGTTCTAAGAATTTATGTAATTTTTTAGAAAATGATTTTACATGATTGATTATGTTGATAATATTTTTACATTGGGTAATTGGATGATGATTGGACACATAGTGGCCTTTTGACTCCAACCCCATTGAAGAATTTTATTAAACATAATTCGTTTCATGATAAAATAAATAAAAGTATTAACAATTGTGCATGAATGTCTGTAGAAATTTGTGTTTTTAATATGGCTTCCGCAACAAAGAACATTATTGCTGAACTCAACAAGGGTGAGAAACTGAATGGCGATAATTATGAAATTTGGAGCATGAAAATCCAATATGTGCTAGAAGAACAAGAGGTCCTTGAAACTTTGAAAATGAGCATGGATGAACCTGAACAGGGCACTACGGCCTAACACAGGTGAGACCGAGAGGCTTATGAGGCCTGGAAGAAAAAGAATTCCATTGCCCGCATTACGTTGCTGAGCAGTATGGATAATGACCTAATGAAAGAGTTCAGGAAATATGACATGGCTAAGGACATGTGGTCCACACTAGCTGAAAAGTTTGGTAGTACCTCAATAACCAAACTCAGGTCACTGACAATCAAGTTTGACACAAACAAGAAACGTCATGAGTTCACTATGTCAAAACACTTGAGGCAAATGTCAAACATGATTACTGAACTGGCAGATGCTGGACATGTTCTTACAGATGAACAGAAAGTCCAAGCGGTCATTCGTTCTCTTCCAAATAGCTGGGAGCACATGAAGATGCATTGACCCACAATGAGAGCATCAAAACCTTTGATGATGCCAAACGTCACCTTGAATTAGAAAGTGACCGTCTTGCGGCTGCTAAGTCAAATGCTGAAGTGTATATGACAGAAACTAGCAAACCTGGGGGTTTCAAAAAGAAAAGAAAATTTCATGGTGGTGGGTTCCAGTTCGGAAAAGAACAAAATTCTTCTAAGCCATAAAAGAAACAGAAAACCAATCAATATGGGAAAGGAAAACGTCCTACCAAAAAGAAAAACATGGCAAATGGACTAGAGCAGAATTTCCATTACAATTAATTCATTCAGATATCTGTGGTCCAATGAATGTCAGGGCAAGGCATGGAGCATCTTATTTCATCACATTTATAGATGATTTTACTCGCTTTGGTTATGTCTATTTGATTGCTCATAAATCCGAAGCATTAGAATGTTTCAAGAAATTTATGAATTTGACAGAAAATCAATTGGACAATAAAATTAAAGCACTACGCACTGACCGTGGTCGTGAGTACTTATTTGATCAGTTTAGAGAATTATGTGATGAAAAAGGAATTAGTCGTCAGTTGACTACTTCTGCTACTCCTCAACAAAATGGTGTTGCGGAAAAAAGAAATATAACTCTTCTTGAGATGGTTAGGTCTATGATGGCACAAGCAAATTTGCCTATAACCTATTGGGGTGATGCATTATTAACTGCCACATATGTACTTAACCGAGTGCCATCTAAATCTGTGTCCACCACACCATATGAGTTATGGACAAGTCGTAAACCAGATATTCACTTTCTAAAACCTTGGGGTTGTGCGGCTTATGTTCATATGCGTTCTCATGAACATGGAAAGTTAGGCCCAAGAGGAAAAAAGAGTATCTTCATAAGATATTCTGAACAATCAAAGGGATATGTTTGCATAGGTGAACATGAAAGTGGAGGCGTGACAGAATTTGAATCACGAGATATCACATTTTTAGAAAATGATTATCCTAAGCAGGGAGAGATAGGTCAAGATTTATCTCTATATGAAACCCAAGATCACATGGATCACATGATTGGTGAACACTCGGGTTTACCTAATTCAAGTGGGAGTAATGAGAAAAATTTGAGAAAACATGGTGAATCTGTTTCACATGAATCTCAAAATGATGAATTAGTTTCACACGAGTCTCATTTACGTGATCTGAGTGGGAGTGATGTACATAATCCAAGTGGGAGCAATGTGCACGATCCAAATGGGAATAATATCGAAAGTGAGGAATCAGTTCCACCACTAGAATCCAATTGTGACGTAGTAATCGTATAGGCATTTGTCGACGTCGTTTCGATATCGAAGGAGAAACCTTTATGATCTACCTCAAGATGATGAAGAACCTAGAAACATAAGAGAGGCTCTTCAGTGTCCTGCTAAGGAAAAATGGATGAAAGCAATGGAAGAAGAGATGGAGTCAATGAGGTCCAACCAAGTTTGGGAATTGGTTGATCTACCCAAAGGACGCAAAGCTGTTAAGAACAAATGGGTTCTTAAAATAAAGCGTAATGCCGATGGTAATATCGAAAGATATAAAGCACGACTTGTGGCAAAAGGGTATACGCAACATGAAGGAATTGACTATGAAGAGACTTTTTCACCTGTTGTAAGGTTTACCTCAATTCGCTGATTCTGGCTATTGTAGCAAGTATGGATCTAGAATTACATCAAATGGATGTAAAGACTGCTTTTCTCAATGGAGAACTTGATGAAGAAATCTACAAGGAACAACCAGTAGGTTTCATAAAAGAAAATGAAAAGGAGAAAGTATGTAGACTTTTAAAGTCTATATATGGTCTCAAGCAATCGTCTAGACAATGGTATATACGATTCCACAATACAATCATTTCGAATGATTTCACAATGATAGATGAGGATCATTGTGTGTACACCAAGAGAGATAAAGATAAGTTCATTATCTTATCTTTGTATGTGGATGATATACTTATAGCCGGAAATGATAAGGAGTTTGTAAAACACATTAAAGAATGGTTATCATCTAACTTCGAGATGAAAGATATGGGTGAAGCTGCATATTTCTTGGGGTTAAGATCTCAAGAAATCGTTCAAAGAATTTATTATCTTTTTCACAGGAGTCATATATAAAGAAAATTTTTGAACGCTTCCAAATGCAGGCTTGCAAACCCATTGATACTCCTATCACGAAAACTGAAGCTTTGAGTCGTAGATTGTGTCCTGAAACTCCACAGGAAAATGAACAAATGAAGAAAGTTCCTTATGCAAATGCAGTTGGAAGTTTAATGTAAGCAATGTTGTGTACAAGACCTGATATCTGTTTCGCTGTTGGAATATTAAGTAGATACCAATCTAAATCAGGACTAGCACATTGGAAAGCAGTTAAAAGAATATTTAGGTATCTGAGAGGGACAGCTGATTACTCATTGTGTTATCAAGGAAATGATCTGCAATTGAGAGGCTATACTGATGCTGACTGGGAAGGAGATTTAGATGAAAGAAAATCTACCTCCGGTTTTGTTTTCTTGCTAAACAATGGTGCCATTTCATGGAGCAGTAAGAAACAATCTTGTATAGCCTTATCCACAATAGAGGATGAATTTGTGGCCTTTTCATCAGCAGTACAAGAGGCTGTGTGGTTGAAAAGGTTCTTGGATCATTTGGGTATGTCAAATGATCCTTCTGGTCCAGTATTAGTTAACTGTGATAGTGAAGCAGCGATAGCCTACACAAAAGACCCAAAATTTCATTGTAAAACGAAACATATAGATACCAAATATAACTTTGTGAAAGACATAGTTGCACGAGAAGAGGTAAACATGAAGTACATTTCTACGCAAGAAATGGTAGCAGATCCATTGACCAAGCCTGTTCCTAGAGATGTCTTTGTTAGACATGTAAAAATTCAGAGATTGCGTAGATGTTAATGTGCTTACATATGATGATATGTATTTTTTCCCAAATAATGTTTACTAATGTTAATACTCATTGATGTTTGTATTCAATGCTTACATGTTATTATGTTGATACATGTTTAAACAAATATACTATTAGTTAGTATGAGAAGTATGTCGGACAAGAGAATGATTGGCCCTCTCACACGGGCAATCGCCTCCATTACTTTGTGTTAATGAGAGATGAGACAATTTTTTTAAGCTAATTATCTGAAGTGATAATTTAGAGAGCTTAAGCTTGAAAATTAAGTAATGTTGTTATGAGGTCACTTTCTCTGTGATATGACCTAAGGTGAATAAGTTCGTTTCACCTTA
This sequence comes from Zanthoxylum bungeanum, assembly GCA_019454045.1. Classification (NCBI taxonomy): domain Eukaryota; kingdom Viridiplantae; phylum Streptophyta; class Magnoliopsida; order Sapindales; family Rutaceae; genus Zanthoxylum; species Zanthoxylum bungeanum. Next base: position 375,425 of record SKCR01018446.1, on the reverse strand, counting down.
CTTGTCTTAATGTCAGTTATGAGTTAGACATTGTGTTTTGTCTGAACTATAATCTGTACGTATTTTAAGAGACATGCGCTCCATGGGAAATGAGAGAATACCGTAGCACATGTTTTCATACCATGTGTACATTTGCAGCTATTGAGGGTAATACAAGTAAAGATCTCAGTCTTGATATTGTGTGAGACCCTTGAGATTATTTAAATCTCACATTGTACCCTTTAGACTCTTGTCTGCTTCTTAAAACTTAGATTTGATGATCGCTATCTTGGAGTGTTGCTGAAAGATCATGAGAGATTCGATCTGAAAGAACATCTCTGGAAAAGCGAATTGAATCAAAGTTGAGAGATTCGAGAATGGAGAAAGATCATTATATAAGTAATATCACATTAGCTTGTATTCAATGGTCGACCAATTATGTTATTCTATGTGATCAAACATGATTATGAATACAAAATAAATATTACATTCGAAAAGAGATCGAGAGAGATTTAATGTGATAAATGATCGAGGATACTGCATACATAATCCACTATGGTTCTATCCATTTTTCGAGCGGCTATATATTCCTAACAGATGTATAGCAAGTGAGCTCTCGAAGTATGCTGGTCGCACTGCACAATTGCAAAGTATGAATTATTCTTGTAGAGATAATAAAAATTGTTGATCCCATCATGTGTGAGTGGGAGATGTTGGAAATTAATTATTTGGTGTTGTTAAATAACAACAATTAGTAATGATTTCATTACTAAGTAAACAACAAGAGTTGTTAATCAAATAATTAAGTAACAACAAGAGTTGTTAAGTGACAACAATTAGTAAAATGTTAAATGGGGAACAAATGGTACACCCATGATGGTAACATTTTTGGAAGGGTTAGAGAAAGTCATTATGCATCCAAATACATGTGATTACATAGTAATCAATGCATGTGATTAAATAGTAATCAAGGATTAATAGTAATCCATGCATGTGAGCTAATAGTGACTTGATTTCCCTCATATAAATAAGACCATTTGCTTATTGAGTTAAGCAATCAATTAAGTTTGATTAAGAGGTCTCCACAAGCATAAAAGGTATGCAATTGTGTTTTTTTTTGGGATAAAGTAAGTATCATAACCAAAATAAAACTATACAAAGAGCAAAGGGCATACCCCAAGCAACTAGAGAGGACAAGCCCTCCTAGAAGAAAAGCCGAAAGGCTACAAGCAAAAGATCAAAGGGGCATGCCCCAAGCACTAGAGAGGACAAGCCCTCCAAGAAGAAAGCCAACGGCTACAAAAGATCAACAAAAGATGTCATCGGGCAGGTGCCATGAAAGGTGAATCCATTTATTGTCATAAGATGAATTCACCTTACGTAAAAAGCTAACACGATTCCGAACATCAAAAACAATATCATAAAGAAGAGCAGAAACAGGCGGAAGAGGCATATCATGAGTGCGAGCATTCCTCTCCCTCCAAATATGGTAGACTGACGCTGCAAAAGACAAACGAACCAGAAGGTGACGTAAAGAAGCATCAGAGAACTGACATAACCACTCAACAGTCTGACACCAATCTCGGCGACTCCAATCTAACCCACACATGGCTAGCACAGACGACCAGACCCTCGAAGAAAAGAGGCACTAGAAGAAAAGATGATCAATGTCCTCACTCGAACAACCACAAAGAATACACCGCGAGCAAGCGGAGATGCCAAATCTCATCAGACTGTCATGAGTACAAAGGCCTCCCTGAATAGTCATCCAAAGAAGAAAGGAATGGCGGGGAATAGCTTTCCGGAACCAAACAACTCGAGACCAAGGCATCTCGGGTCTCCTTGACCTCATAGCATTCCAGGCACTATCCACAAAAAATCTTCCATTTCTATCGTCCTCCCAAACCAGCACATCCTCCCTCAAACTAGAAGGAGACGGTAGATGAGACTGAGCCAAATCTACAAGAGCAGCAGATCTAGAAGGGGGCCAATGCCAAGCAGAATCAGAGATAATGGAAGCAACTGTGGCCATTCTATCCAAGCCAGAATCATAAATCACTCTCTCGCCCAACGTGTCCACAATCGGGCCTAGAGGATGCCAATAATCAAACCACAATAAAGTCTTCTCACCATTCCAAATCCTCACTCTCATTCGCCGACGGGACCAAGAACGAAGCTCCAAAATCTTACGCCAACTCCAAGAGCAGTCAGAAGGACAAGGGATCTCCCAAAAGCTTCTCCCCCTCAACAAATAAGAGTAAACCCAAATTGACCGAGAGGAAACCTGGCCAGAACAGAGAAACCAGATATGCTTGACAATAGTCGCTCTATTCCAAGAATCCAGACTCTTAATACCCAGCCCCCCCTCCTTTAGAGGTAAACAAATTTTGCTCCAAGCTACCCTTGCCCCAAAAGAGGTAAGCGCACTACCCTTCCAAAGGAAGGAACACAGGATCGTCTCCACCTTCCTAACCACAGACTTAGGAAGAATAAATAAAGAAGACCAATAAACTTGAATGGAGAACAAAACATACTTAATAAGCTGAAGCCGACCTGCGTAAGAGAGAAACTTACAACTCCAACTTTTAGCACGCATAACAATACGATCCACAAGAGAAGCACAATCAGAGGCCCTAAGTTTAGTAGAGATCAAAGGGACACCCAAATACTGCACGGGAAGAATCCCTACCTGGAACCCTAACACATCACGCAGCTGGCCTTGCAGGGTAGAAGAGATACCAGAGGAGAAGAAATGACTTTTAGATGGATTCGGGATTAAACCTGATAAACCACTGAACTGCCCAAGACAATCTTTGATCAAGGAAACAGAGGATGCATAACTTAGATTTATTTCAATTAGCATGTAAATAAATCTAGGACTAGTAATACATGTATGGTTAGATCCTAAGAGGACAAACATGTAAAATATTAGAGATTATGTTTCCTAACATATATATATATATAATATTATGTTTGGAATTCTATTTGGAATTAGCATTGGAAATCTACATTGAACGTGTGTAGTGACAGTAAAACAGGAAATGGAAATTAAGCATTACAAATGCATAAAATAAGAATGGTTAAGCATAAACTTATAATTTTGAGAAGTGATTAAGTGAGCCTATGTGTTAAGATAAATGCTTATGCATGAATGTGAATGATTATTAAGTAAAACTAATAAGTAAATAAGATAATTTAATATTTTGTAAAGGCGCAGTATTAAGTTAGTGACGTAAGGAGATTATATGTATAATGAATGAGACATGTGCGTAAAGGTATGTATCAGTATAGTAGTTAATGATATGGTTTTTGTATGTGTATCAACTTGAAGTTTACTTTGATGGTAGAACTAGGAATTAAGAATTAAGCTTATAAGTTTACTTAGAAGTAAATGAAAATTGATGATTTTAGGAAGATGGGTTTCATGATTATGATTTTACATTGATGGATTTGCAGAGTGTATAAGATTGGTAGTAGATTATGACCGTTGAAGGTTTTCTTTTTTTTGGAGGAATATTGGAATAGTGGAAGTTATTTTATGATAAGAATGATTTATGTAGAATGGCATAGTAAGTGTATAAGTAGCGCGAAGTCAATATATCTCAAGATATAAAAAGTTCTATGATGTTGATAGTCTGAATCGTGAAATATTTCGAAAACTTAGTATTTGATTTCTGGATTTCAAGATTTCGATTTTGATTACAAAGGATAAAGAAATTGTTTCTACCACGGTGTTTGATGATTTATGTTTTTGACCCTCCGTGATGATCGGTTATGTTTCGTTCCGGGTTGGCCACCGGGGCGCTCGTTACGGGTCCAGACCATCGGAAAATGGCTGGCCCACTACCCTGTCGACATGGTCCGTACACTGTTAGGTCTTTGCGCGCGACCGAGCAGTGGACGATCGGTATGTATTTTGAAAATCATGCATCAAAAATTTATTTTGACTGACACATATTTATGTTTTGGGGGGAAATGATTTCAAAAGAATTGCATATCGATTTAATGCATTTTGATATGACTTTTAATATTATACGATAAGATGTTTTTTTATATTTCCGTCTCAGCGGTTGTTTTATGTTTTCTTGGTGTGGTTCCGCTGAGATGATCGGTTATTGTTATGTTTCCGCCCCGACCATCGGTGTATGCATTTATGTTTTTCATGACTCATCATATGTTTCCGCCGGGGTGATCGTTAGGGTCTAAGCCATCAGAAATGGTATGACCTAACCCTCTGTCGGCAGGGGATCGGTACGTTCATTGTTTGATCTATGCGCGCGATTCGAACAATGAGCGATCATTTATATTTCGTTCAGTGAGTTATGCTGGATGATCGGTATGGTTTTACGAAAATGGATTTTGAAACTAATTTTATTTACGAAGGATTTCTTAAATGCATTTTCAATTGGTTTCGATAAATTTCAGACTACCAACATCATAAGAGCTTATAGTAGTCATACTATCCCGATAGCTGCAGCATTTAAGAGTACTAGTTCTGTATCCATGCGTGATCATCATCTCCATATGACTGAAGTGATACTTCCATTTTGACATCACACCCAATACACTACGATTCTCAGTAAACCCAGAAGATGCGTACACAGAACTTGTTAAAGCCTCGGACGACCAAAACCAAAGCGTACTGATTGTCAAGTATTAGCGATGCAAGTCTCAGGTTAAGACCAAATACACCTACCCTGATTCGGATTCCCATAGACACATAGTCATACTACCAATGGGATTCCGAGGGGGTCTATCCAGAGCGAAGCTGTTCCCGGTCCAACGGCTAACAGAACCTCCTATCACACTTGCATAAGTATCCAATACTTAAATATATAAGAAATATGCCGTTAAACTTCCATAACGCGCACAAGTAGAATACTAGCCTAATCCGCATTATCGATGTCCAGTCTCGATAATACTACGACTAGGGATATTTAATGATTAAACCTTTCGTGGATTAATATTGTCTCATATATTATTAATCTGGTACTAATCTTATGGACTTTTATCATTTATATATCCAACTAATCCAATTACAAAATGATAAAAGAGTAATTTCCTTTGTCACGTAGTTAATTTGTAGAAAGAACACCATGTCTTTTACAAATAGTGATGCTATGGGTCATAATTGTCCAATAATCTCCCACTTGGCCTATAGCCAATCACTCAAGTGTCCAACACTTGAACTATGTATGGGTCGCTCAAACTTTTGCTGAGATATAACTTTCGTCAGCGGATGTGCAAGGTTATCATCTGAAACGATCTTTCGATCTTGACATCGCCATGATGTGTGATCTCTTGAATCAGATGAAACCGTCGAAGTACATACTTGGATCATTGATGAGACCATAATTCCTTAGCCTGTGCTGTAGCTAGCTCAGCTGCTAACAAAACTACTCCTAATCAAATTAGGAATTTTATAGATCCAAAATGCTTCTTTTGCTGCCTCAGCCACAACAATGTATTCCGCTTTTCTGTTGAATCGACAACAATATCTTACTTGGAAGATTTCCAGCTCACTGTTCCATTGTTCAAACAAAATATGTACCCTGATTGCGACTTACAGTCGCCTTTATCGGTTTGGAAACTTGCATCGGTGAACTTAGTCACCTCAAGTTCTCCATCTCCATAGATTAAGAAAGCATCCTTAGTTCGTCTAATATACTTAAGGATGTTCTTAAGATCAATCGAGTGACCATCACCTGGATCGGCCTGATTGTGACTGCAGATGCTCAAAGCATATGAGACACCAGGTCGCGTACATGTCATGGCATACATGATCGATCCGACTGCAGAAGCGAACGAGATCCGACTCATTGAATCTCTCTCATCTTGAGTTTTAGGACACATATCCTTAGATAGAGAGACGCCATGTGTTAATGTACAAATTCTCGGAGAGTGCCAACAACTTTTAGATCTATCCCAGTAGATCCTTATTCTTAGAATAAATGTTGCCTCTCCCAAGTTTCTCATAGAGAATTTTAATGAAAGCCAAGCTTTCACTGATTTAAATATGGGAATGTCATTGCTAAGAAGAAATACATCATCAACGTATAGGACAATCATTCTCAGTGCGCTCCCACTAACCTTTTTATATACACAAGAATCATCATCGTTTTGAATGAAACCAGATACCATTATGATCTCATCAAAACGTTGGTTCCAAGAACGCGATGCTTGCTTCAATCTATAAATGGATCGATTTAATTTACAAACCTAGTTTACATATTTTGGCGTGATAAAATCGTCAGGCTGTTATATAAAACATCCTCCAAAAGGTTTCCGTTAAGAAAAGCGGTTTTGACGTCCAGCTGCCATATTTCATAATCGAAATATGCAGCAATAGCAAGCATTATCCGAATGGATTTAATCATGGCAAGAGGTAAAAGGTTTCGTCGTAATCGACACCATGTTGATGACGATACCCTTTCGCTACAAGCCTAGCTTTGTACGTTTGTATGTTGCCATCCATGTCTTTTTTCACCATGAAGACACATTTTCTACCAATAGGCACAATGCCTTTTGGTACATCAACCAGTGTCCAAACTTGGTTGTATACATGGAATCCATTTCGGACTTCATGGCACTTTGCCATAAATGGAGTCGATACCTTGTATCACTTCCTCATACGTAGCCGGTTCGTTATCCTCAATATGATTAATATCTTCATAAGGTGAGATCAGAAACCCATACCTCTAAGGTTGTTTTCTGACTCTCTCCGACCTACGCGGCTCTTATGTATTAGAAGATTGTGGAACAGTCTCATCCTGATGAACTGTTCGTGTTTCGTGAGGGGATCAGTGCCAGGAACAGCATCACTACGATTTTCGTCGAGTTCTACTTTCCTCCCACTTACCACTGCATTTAGCAATTCCTCTAAGGAAAACCGCATGGAGAGCAACAAATATTTTTGTTCTCTTTTGGGTTGTGTAAGTAATATTTACTGGTTTCCCTAGGATAACCAATTACAAATAGGCACTTATCCGATTTGGGTTCTAGTTTGGTACCATCCAAACGTTTAATATGCCCATCATCCCCAAATCTTCAGGAATGAGAAACCTGGTTTCTTTCCTGTCCATATTTCATATGGAGTCTGTCCAACAGACTTTGACGGAACCTTATTCAAAATAAGTATTGCACTGTTCAATGCATATCCCCAAAAGGAAATTGATTGCTCAGTGCGACTCATTATTGACCTTACCATGTCCAACAAAGTTCGGTTTCTCCGTTCGGACACACCACTCAATTGAGGTGTTCCGGGAGGAGTCCACTGTGAAAGAATACCATACTCTTTCAAGTAATCGAGAAACTCATTGTTCAAGTATTTTCCACCACAGTCCAACCGTAATGTTTTAACACTTTGCGAGTCTGTTTTTCTACTTCGTGTCGAAACTCTTTGAATTTCTCAAAAGTTTCCGACTTGTGTTTCTTAAGATACACATAACCATAACGCGATACAACATCCGTATAGGTTACGAAGTATTTATATCCACCTCTAGCCTGGCTAGACATGGGCCCACATACGTCACCATGAACGAGGGCTAACAGCTCGGTGGCATGTACACCCTTACCCCTAAAAGGGGTTTTAGGCATTTTACCTAATAAACAAGATTCGTAGACGTCATTTGAATTGGAATCAAATCCGTCCAAGTATCCATTCTTCCAAAGAGTGGATATACGAGTCTTGTTAATTCATCCCAGACGACAATGCCACAGATAAGTCTCATCTGTGTTACTTAGTTTGAGCATTTTGTTTGTCATGTTATATGTTTGAGATTCATTTATATTCAAAATATAAATACTGTTATTCACATCTAATGTGTAAATCTCAATATCATCTTTATAAACAAAACACCCAGTGTTCTGGAACATAAAGGTTTACCCGTAACAGGTTAAACTAGATATAGAGATAATGTTTCTAGTCAAACTATGTACATTATAACAGTTTCCTAATTTAAGTACATGCCCAAAGGGTAATTCCAATACTTAGGTTCCCACAGCCAAAACAGCGACTCTCGTCTTGTTTCTGACTCGCAGGTCGATCTCATCTAAAGCCAGTCTCCTGCTAATCAGCAGATCCTGCACATCAGTACATATGTATATACCACATCCAGTATCAAAAATCCAATTTTTAAAAACCAGTAGTGGACACGTTTATTACAATAACAAACATTCCTGAAGTCGGAGCCTTGCTCGCATTCACTTCCTTCATGTCTGCCTTGTCCATACGACAATCACGCTTCCAGTGACCCCGTTTGCCACAGTTTAGGTAGACATCTTAGGATATGTCATTTGTCTTCCCAGAAGACTGTGACGATTTTGCCTTTGCCATTTTTCTTCATATCCCCAGAAGCCTTCGGCCAAGCCTTGGCTTTCTGGGATGTCGAAGTAAGATGCGCCTTGCGCTTATTGCCCTTTTGGAAGCTCTGGCTCTGCCTCCTTGAGCATAGCCATTAACTCTCCAAGAGTTTTCTCTTAGTTCATGATGAACCCGCCCCAGCATTCGGGCAGAGACTGTAAGATCAAATCTATGGAACTCTCGACCTCGTAGGTAATGCCCAGCTTACCTAGTTGTTTGATGTCAGCAATCATCTGCGACATCTAGTGCTCGACAGATGTACCATCTGACATACGCGAACGAAAGAGCTTCTTTTGCAATTCGTAATTCTAAGATCTAAGGTTAGATCTATGAAGATCCTTTAATTTCAACATCATGGTATAATGATCTAATCCTTAGTTCTGACGACGAAATTAAGGAGTCATTGCGGCAATCATAACAGATTGAGCACTAAAGTTATCATCACGATGAGTCTTCCTAAGCTCATGCTCTACTATTTGCTCAACTCCGGGCTCAGGGCCCAAGAGGTTTCTCTATCCAATAGAGTAACTTCTCAGCTCCCAGGACTATCCTGAGATTCATTTCCCAATCTGGAAAATTTACGCCGTTAAAGAATTTTCACCCAAGATTATGTGTCTTAACGCTAATCTTTCCAGCCATCTCGATTGCAATAGTCCAACTATCCAATCAACGATTTCGGGTACACTGAAAATGTAATGGCTATTATAGTCCAACTATATAACCAAATACAATAGAGTAGTGTGTTGTACAGTCTAACTGTTCAAAGAAAGCAATATTCAATATTAGTCCAACTAATATATATTTATAACAACGATAAATAAAAATAAAAGAGCACATGTAGCAAGTATTAAATGAAATTGCAAATTTCATACTAACTTCACACTATTTTTCGGCGAGCCTCTAACCCTCTGTGGAGTACTCGGGAAACCTAGTTTCCTAATGGGTTAGGATCCCGTTAAATAACACACAACCTTGACTTTGGCCAACAAGTTGTATGAAACTTAACTAGGTAGATCTCTAAGATCAATTGGATCATATCCAATTCCTAGATCCGGTAGGCGGACCTCCAAGTCCAAGATATATATCCAATATATATTTCCTAACATTTTCCTCTGAATCAACTAAGCATTGGCTTTGGCTCAACAAATTTAATAATTCCAGTTAAGCGCGACCCATTGACAGTGGGATAGCTTCGTAATACCTTGACTTTGGCCAACAAGTCACAATCGCCCAAGACATGCGATATAGAACAAAGCTTTCGTGGTTCAAACACATCCGCGATGGACATTGATCTTGACTTTGGCCAACAAACCAATGCCAATCTTGGGTCTTGAGAGAGAACCACTCAATAGAAGGAAAACGCTTAATTTTTGAGTGAGGGTTTTTCGCGTAAATTGGCAACCAATTTATTATCTTTGATTATGTCTCATCATACACCCTTAAACATGCATTCTAAAAGCATAATAAGGCGCAATAAAATTAATAATGATATGCGGATGGATATATAACAATTTGTTTCTAGAACAAATCTCTCATTTTCCTCTCTCCCGCTAACATTATTCATACTTCTACCCAATTACATAATACGTTAAAGAAACCTCATTTACATTGAAGGGAATTGGTGAGAAGAGAAATACAAAGAGAAAAGAGATAATAGGCTGGACACGAAGGTCCAATTTAAATAAATTCCAAATTTATTACAACAATTTCCAAAATTGCCCTCACACTTCTAATATCCATCTGATATACATTATTCATACAAATACATCCAAGTATTCACACAAAGCATGTTATTCAATCAATCTAATCCAATTAATTAATCTTTGAATTAATGACCATCAAATGTTTAAACAACGATTTGATTTGCGCGAGTCCAACTCGTTTAAGAATAAATACTCGAAGTACGTATTCTTGAATTATACCGAACTACAATTTTAAATCCAATTTAATTTGTATTCAATACTAATTCAAATTTGATTCCAAATTAAATAATTACACTTATTCTTATGCCTTAAAGACTTGGATTTCAAATCCAATCTAAATGGGTCTCAAATGCCCAATTAGAATCCAATACTATTCAATTAAAGTCCAATGGACTTTCAATTAATTCTTTAGGCATGAGCTTTGGCCATTATGGATCAAACCCAAGATGCCAAGGACCAAATAGGAATCACCCTATTGCCAAAAATCAATTTAGGCCCATTAGGCCCAATTAAATTATTTAAAGGCCCAATAGTCATATTTGGACTTTATGGAAATGGTTTTAGACCCAATTGGATCCAACCCAATTGACCAAAACCAAACTTGGCCCAATCAAGCCCATTAAGCCCAAATATAACAAATTAGTCCAATTTAATAAATTCCAAATTTAAAGACTAGTACATATTAACATAATATTCTAAATATCAAATTAATTTTTATTAAAGTGTAATTAACACAATTAATTAATCCAATATTTCCAAAACATAAATTAATCTAATTAATCATGCTTAATTATCCAATTCATGTCCAACACAAATTGAAGCAAAACCAACTCATTCCAACATGCAATAAGTCACGGCAATACATGTAATTAACATCCAATTTTGATTTCAATCCAATAAATCAACAATTAATATTCAATTTCATGCCAATTAACATATCCAATTGTCAATATCAAAAAATCACCATGAACTATTACTAGGGTGAGTTTGGCCAAGTGAGGGAATTTGGGGATTTTTGATCCAATCAAATTTTCTCAAATCCAAAGATGCACAAATACAATTCATCATCATCCAAACTCAACCAAACAACCAATTTGAAAAAATCATGCTCCAAGCAAAAAATCCCAAATTAAAGTTTAGAACCCTAGAAATTTAAATCAAGTTTAGGTGGCTCTGATACCATTGTTAGTGTCTCTAAGACATGCCTAGGGATCCTAAACATGATTCTAGTGTGAATTAAACGAGTAAGTTGCAGAATACTTACATTGATTGGATGAGAAATTTCACAAACTTTCTTTGTTGTAGAAGCTCCAAACTTTGTTGTAGAGTTCCAAACTCTTGGGGTGAGTTTCCCTATCACCTTAAAATGACTCTTTAAAGTGCTAGCTAGGTCAAAAAGAAGCAAAATTCTTCCCCTCCAAGAGTGAAGAATTCGGCCATGAGAGAAGAAGTGGGAGAGAGTGAATAGTGATTTTTGGGTTTTCAAAACTTGTTCCAAAAAGGTGTGTTTTGACCAAAAAGATGCCTTTTAAAGTAGTCAACCACTTCCATCACAAATAGTGACATGTGATGTAAGTTGTGGGTCCCACCTATTTATGAATTCCAAATTCAAGTTGGCTTACACAACACACTTTGGGCCCGGTTTGTTTAATCCGACTAAATGAGTTTCCGTCGCTACGTAATTAAATCTAATTTAATTAAATAATAATACCCAGTAAAATTATTAAGGAATTCGCTTACGAATTAATTCCAAATATTTCATTCGCTTGAATTAAAATCCAATTTAATTTCGCATTGAAATCCAATTTCAATTAATATATCCGATACATAATTTTATCCCAATTAAATAAATTAAATAGTAAAATCCAATTTAACTATTAAATTTACTTTGCTGATTAATTCCAAATTAATCGCGTTCTCTCTTCTTGACGAATTTAATCATAGATAAAATTCTTACCGTAATTAATCCCAGATTAATTTTCTCTCTCATAATTAATCCCAGATTAATATTGTTCGAGTCAAATATCATCGGTGAATCTTTGGGAAGCGACCCCAGAGATCCCTAAATCGCACGCCTAAATCGCACGCACAGATCGAACAATGAACGAAACGATCCCTTGTCGACAGAGGATAATAGGTCGGTCAATTATAGTTGAACACAACCCCTATACAAGCACCACAACGGAAACATATCATATCAAATATAAAACCATAAAAACCATGTACAAGCACCATGACAGAAACATATCATATCATGTAATATCATACACGATATCGAAATGTATCAAAATCAAAACGTAATTTTTTTGAAATCATTATTTCCCCCAAAACCCAAATATGTTAAAATCAAAAATAAATCTTGATACAAACTTTTCAAAATACATATTAAGCGTCCACTTTAGAGTCGCGCGCACTGACCGAACAGTGTACGAACCATGTAGATAGGGTAGTTGGCCAGCCGTTTTCCGATGATATGCACTCAATAACAAGCGCCTTAGCCAAGCCGGAACGAATCATATACAAGCGCATCAAAGGGTCAAAAATATAAAATCATCAAGCATCGTGACATAAATAGAATTTTGAGCATCTCGACGGAAATAAAGTTTTACAGTTTAAAAACATCAAAATCATTTTTGAACGCCGAGATGGAAACATATTATCAAGAATCTCAAACGAAAACATATCGATAAATCTCAAAACATGAAAATGTGAATCAAGCGTCGAGGCTGAAAAATTTTATTTATCTTTTATAATCAAAATCAAAATATCTGAACTTTCTTCTTTCCTTTCTTTTTTCTTTTCAAAACACTTTTATACCAAAAATCAAATTCCAAATTTTCAAAACATAAATCAAAATATCCTTTCAAAATTCAGACTATCAATATCATTGCATAACTCAAAAAACATTAAATTCATATTACTTACTTATATATATACCTATATTGATATGATCCAGGGTACCCTCCAGAGGGTCCTCGACGACAGATTTCAATTGGGCTTATTGTGGGTTAATTTGTATTAAATCTTCAAGTCCAAGAAAACTTTCAAACCTAAAGAACCAGATTGAAATAGATGAGAATGACGCAAGCCCAATATAGAAGTAGTTTTGACGAATCAAGCCGAATCAAGTCCAATACTAAAAATTCGGCCAAGACAAGACTTAATGGGCTTGAGACACATAATTTGGGCCTAGTTACATGAAGGTCACGAAATTTAGAAGCTTTTGGTGCAAGGAGACAACTTTAGACATTTTGGGAACAATTGTCACATTTGTTGACTTATTAGGCACCTTTGTTGGATTTTTGTGATTTTGTTGTTTTTCCTTTATTGAATTTCTTGGCAAAGTTTTTGATTAAGTTTCTATTACTTTTGACTTTCTTGGAAAGTTGTCTAGGTTCTTAAATGACCATTAAGGGTATAGCTTTTAATTAGCCATAAGTTAGCAATTTAGTGTGTTTTGGTCTTTTGCACTATTAGGGTTTTCTTTTATTGTACTATATATTGTAACATTTATTTCTTAATGAAAAAAATCACCAAATTTCGAATTTCATCTTCATTTTGAAGTCTTGGCTATTGCCTAAATTGCTTAAGGGAGGGATTCCCCTTATCTCATGCAATCGACTTATCTAAGGCGTGGCAACCTTAGTGGCGTCTCGCAGAACACTTCAAGGAATCATCTTAAGGGTTCTCAAAGACAAGTTCTTTGTGGGTCTTCTTTGTGGCCTTGGAAGGGTTTTGTTCCTACAAAATCAAATTCGCGGTTCTTGGGGTTCCGTCCGTTGCGAGGGGTTTGCTTGGCCTAATCCTCCAAGTGAGTTCTGCGTCATTTGGTATCAGAGCTTAGGGTTCCAAGGTCTGATTTTTCTATCTTTACTAAATGTTTTTTTTTTGATTTAGTCTTTATTGTGTGTTGTTGGTCATCAAGATACTTGTTCATCTTGATTCTTAGTTTTTGTTGGATCTTGTTGTTTCTTGTTTATTTTTGATCAAAATAGCATGAATAACATTCTGCCTTTGAGTGTTTTTGATTGATCATGAGTATTTCTTCATGTTCTAGTTTCGGTCTTTGTGGTTGTTCGAGTGAGGACATTGATCATCTTTTCTTCCAGTGCCTCTTTTCTTCGAGGGTCTGGTCGTCTGTGCTAGCCATGTGTGGGTTAGATTGGAGTCGCCGAGATTGGTGTCAGACTGTTGAGTGGTTATGTCAGTTCTCTGGTGCCTCTTTATGTCATCTTCTGGTTCGTCTGTCTTTTGCAGCGTCAGTCTACCATATTTGGAGGGAGAGGAATGCTCGCACTCATGATATGCCTATTCGGACTGTTTCTGCTCTTCTTTATGATATTGTTTTTGATGTTCGGAATCGTGTTAGCTTTTTACGTAAGGTGAATCCATCTTATGACAATAAATGGCTTCACCTTTCGTGGCACCTGCCCGATGACATCTTTTGTTGATCTTTTGTAGCCGGTTGGCTTTCTTCTTGGAGGGCCTGTCCTCTCTAGTGCTTGGGGCATGCCCCTTTGATCTTTTGCTTGTAGCTTTTCGGCTTTTCTTCTAGGAGGGCTTGTCATCTCTAGTTGCCTGGGGTATGCCCCTTTGCTCTTGTATAGTTTCTTTTGGTTATAATACTTACTTTATCCAAAAAAAGATTGGCTAAGTGTCACATTAAGTGCTTGCTTGTTTGTTTGCGCATTTAGCTAACTCATTTTTTTCTTATTCCGTGCTCTTTAGCTTAAGTTTCTTTGATTGAGTCTTCGTGATTACTATTCTTATTCGCATTATTCCACCTACCCTATATACATTATTGGTTCTTGTTGTTTATGCTAGCTTGAAGATTACACATTGTTGTGAACTTTGGGTAAGTCATATTCACATCATATTGAGTGTAAACACGAGTGGAGTGATACATATTGAGTGTAAACACGAGTGGAGTGATACATATTGAGTGTAAACACGTGAGCTTGTGAGATTGTGAGGCCAAGAGTTATGAGTGTGTTGTTGTGAGTTACAGGGTGAGTGGAAATGCTTGTGAGACCGTGAGCATTGAGGGAGTAAACACTTGTGAGACAGTGTGCTTTGAGGTTGAAAAACATAGTGAAGCTGAGCATTTGTGTGAGGTCTTTGTAAGTAAGGTTGAGATAGTGGCCATGGGTGATGATGAAGCCATGCGAGCGAGTGAAAATGAAGTCGATGTGGTAGTGATGTTTTTACCTAACGCATTCTATACTATTTATGTTTCTTCATTGCAGGCGCACGTGGTCAAGTATGATTCATTTATACTCCAAGATCATCATTCAATTGATTTTGTCATAACTATCTATGATTCTGGTTCGGATTCGAGGACGAATCCATTTCAAGAGAGGGAGAATGATATGATCCATGGTACCCTCCAGAGGGTCCTCGACGACAGATTTCAATTGGGCTTATTGTGGATTAATTTGTATTCAATCTTCAAGTCCAAGAAAACTTTCAAACCTAAAGAACCGGATTGAAATAGATGAGAATGACGCAAGCCTAATATAGAAGTAGTTTTGATGAATCAAGCCAAATCAAGTCCGACACTAAAAATTCGGCCAAGACAAGACTTAATGGGCTTGAGACACATAATTGGGCCTAGTTACATGAAGGTCACGAAATTTAGAAGCTTTTGGTGCAAGAAGACAACTTTAGATATTTTGGGAACAATTGTCACATTTGTTGACTTATTAGGCACCTTTGTTGGATTTTTGTGATTTTGTTTTTTTGTGATTTTGTTGTTTTTCCTTTATTGAATTTCTTGGCAAAGTTTTTGATTAAGTTTCTATTACTTTTGACTTTCTTGGAAAGTTGTATAGGTTGTTAAATGACCATTAAGGGCATAGCTTTTAATTAGCCATAAGTTAGCAATTTAGGGTGTTTTGGTCTTTTGCACTATTAGGGTTTTCTTTTATTGTACTATATATTGTAACATTTATTTCTTAATGAAAAAAATCACCAAATTTCGAATTTCATCTTCATTTTGAAGTCTTGGCTATTGCCTAAATTGCTTAAGGGAGAGATTCCCTTTATCTCATGCAATCGACTTATCTAAGCGTGGCAACCTTAGTGGCGTCTCCATGCTAGCAGAACACTTCAAGGAATCATCTTAAGGGTTCTCAAAGACAAGTTATTTGTGGGTCTTCTTTGTGGCCTTGGAAGGGTTTTGTTCCTACAAAATCAAATTCGCGGTTCTTGAGGTTTCGTCCGTTGCGAGGGGTTTGCTTGGCCTAATCCTCCAAGTGAGTTCCGTGTCATATATAAACAACATACTTTTAACTTAGTATACCTACACACACACACACACACACACACACACACACATATATATATATATATATATATATATATATATATATATATATATATATATATATATATATATATATATATATATCTATATATTCATAGCATACAAACATGTACCGATAATATCTTTATCCAAAAAAATGTACCGATAATACGAATCATCCATATCAATCAAAACCATTACACATCATATCATTTACTAAAAACGAATATCACTAAGCATGTCAAATGTGAGAATGAGATCAAAAAATGCTCTCAACTTTTCTATCAAATTTTCTCTTCTTGATCACTTTTAATCTTTTAGTGATTAAGATTTAGTTATTAGTTTTTTCGTTCTTTTCTTCTCTACTTTTCTTCTTAATTTCTTTTTCTTTGTTATTTGTTTTCTTGATGGCGTTTTCTGGCCATGGGGGTGAGGCCAAGGTTTCAACCATGGTAGGAGTTGTTCAAGTTTCGGATTTGACCAATGGTGGAGTAGTTCGAGATCACATTAACAAAAATGATGGTGGTGATGTTCTACATTCGGCTATAGTGCTAAGTGATGGTAGTTATCCAGATCAGAACGAGATGAAATGTGGTGTTTTGAAGGAGGGAGACTTTATAAATAACAATTTTGGTAAGGCCAATGATGGTTCGGCCATTGTTCAATATGACGAGATGAAGAACTCTTTAGAAATGGTGGTGGATGATGTTGTTCATGAAGTGTCTCCCTTATCTATAACTGATGGTTCGACCTCCTCTGGTCTTCTTGCTAAAGGTACGCTTTCAAAAGCTTCATTGGGTGTTATTGGAGATAAATTTCGTGTTACTATATTGAAGCGTAAACCTAGTGACCTTGTTCCATCTCTTACTTCTTCTTTGAATGGCAATGGTGATGTGCTAGAAGCTAGAATTGGTGTTAGGGGCAGTAGAGGTAATTCCTCTAGATTGTCTAATTTGGAGGAGGGAAAGTTTTTTGAATTTTCAAAGAGTATTAATGACAATCCTTTACTACCACATTTGAAACCGAAAGTTGCTTCTCATTCTAATGAATTACCTAAATTGTATTCGGCTAAGTTGGGCAATTTACGTGAATTAGCTACTAATATGGAAGGTGCTTATTTTGATAATTCAAATGGTGTTAATGACCTGCCATGTGCGAAATTGGTAGTAAATGAGGAGAATAATCACATGCCATTTATTGCTTCTTCTAATTTGGTAAACGAAGTTGTTAATGATATTTCAAATGGTGTTAATGACCTGCCATGTGCAAAATTGAATTCGGTTGAGATGGGCAATTTACGTGAATCAGCTAGTAATATGGAAGGTGTTTGTTTTGATAATTCAATTGGTGTTAATGACTTGCCATGTACGAATTTGGTAGTAAATGAGGACAATAATCACGTGCCATTTATTGTTCCTTCTGATTTGGTAAATTCAAATGGTGTTAATGACCTGCCATGTGCGAATTTGGTAGTTAATGGAGAGAATAATCACATGCCATTTATTGCTTCTTCTGATTTGGAAAATGGAGTTACTCTAGCTAATAAATCTGGTTTCATATCTGATCGTATTAAAGGGAGTATTAATGGGCGAATTGATAATGGTAATAATGATTTGATTCCTTATGTTATGAATGTAAATATGGAAAGCTTTAATTGTGATTTCCCTCCTTTGAAAAGACATGATAAGCTTGGCATTAATGTGATGGGGCCGAATTTAAATGGGAAGGCTGATGTTAATTTTATTTCTAAAGATAAGTGTGGTGAGGTGGCATCTGAAGTGGCTGCTGATGTGGCACGTTTTAACCATGCTGTTGTGGATAAGTCTAAAAATGGAAAAAAATGTGAATGGAACTTATGCACATATTCTTGGTGGTTCAAATGGTGAGGGGAACCGGTTTTCTTCATCTAGCTCTGTTGCACTTGAGTTTATTAAACCAAATGTTATTGATGGACGTATTAAAGTTTGCCCTCCTTTGGATGTTGCGGAGGAAGGTAGTTTGGTGTGGAAGAATACTTTGGTTGGCAATTTTGTTGGCAAGAAACTTCCTTTCAAGGTAGTTAATTATATTGCTCGTAAGATATGGGGGAGATTTGGATTGCGAGAGGTGTTATCTTCTGACAATGGATTTTTCTTCTTTAAATTTGATAACTTTCAAGACGCATGTGTGGTTATGGAGAGAGCTCTATGGCATATGGCCAATCGGCCATTAGTTCTTAAACATTGGCAACCTGGTTTGCCTCTGGCCAAAGAAGATGTTCATAAGGTCCTGACATGAGTCCAACCACACCAGAGACATTACAGGATGCAGCTAACAACTTAGAGGAACCCATGCAGTTGCCAACAGGTCCAATCACACGTCAAAGAGCAAAGAAGATCAGAGAGGCCTTTGCGGGACTAGCTTAGAGCTTTGTGACCAGTTGCAGCAACCAAGTCAAGTGCACACCAGAGACACATATGGGCATAACCAGAGAGGTCCCCAAGCTATTTCATTTGACCCAGATCAGCTCAGACTGAAGCATAGCAGAGCAGCTTCAGCACCAGCACCCTTTTGACCCGATTTCACCCATTTTGGGACTATGTTGAATTCGGCCAAATGGGGGCATTTTTGTCATTTGTGCTCGACATTTTGACTTTATTTATGATGTAATTAGCATGGTTGACTATGCCAGTAGGCTTAATTATGCTTAGATTTGTACTTAGCCGGAAGCACGTCAATTTACTATAGCATGTAAGCACCTTAATTAGCTTAAGTGAGATTAGCTTCTAATCTTTGTTTTAAGTTTATTTAGGTGCAAAAGGACCTTAATGGTCGTGTTTGAGGTGCTTGACTTAGGGCTTTTGGTAATTTTAGCTCTAGGGTCATTTTAGCCTTTTTACCCTTTTGTAGCCCTTATTATATGACTCTTCTTTGTATTTTTGGATAACCAACGTAATATACAGAATTTTGAAAGAGAGAAAAGCTTGAGCTTTCCATGGCTATGGCCAAAACCTTGTTGAGGGAGGGATTCCCCTTTTCAAGTTCAAATTGACTTATCTAAGCTTGGCAACTTAGTGGCGTCTCCATTGCTAGCAAAATACAATCTGATTTCATGCTTGTGGTTATCATGGACGTGAGTTTCATGGTGGTTAGGGGCTGATCTTGGTTGGGTTTTGTTCCTACAAAATCAGTATTCAAAGTTCTTGGGGTTTTGAGAAAGATGCTTGGGGGTTTGCTTGGTTTCCAACCCAAGTGAGTTCTTGTCATTTGGAGTTGGCGTAAGATTTTGGAGCTTCGTTCTTGGTCCCGTCGGCGGATGAGAGTGAGTATTGGGAATGGTGAGTCGACATTATTGTGGTTTGATAATTGGCATCCTGTAGGCCCGATTGAGGACTCATTGGGCGAGAGAGTGATTTATGATTCTGGCTTGGATAGGATGGCGACAGTTGCTTCCATTATCTCTGATTCTGCTTGGCATTGGCCCCCTTCTAGATCTGCTGCTCTTGTTGATTTGGCTCAGACTCACCTTCCGTCTCCTTCTAGTTTGAGGAAGGATGTGCTGGTTTGGGAAGATGATAGTCATGGGAGATTTTCTGTGGATTGTGCCTGGAATGCTTTGAGGTCGAGGAGACCCGAGATGCCTTGGTCCCGAGTTGTCTGGTTCCGGAAATCTATTCCCCGCCATTCTTTTCTTCTTTGGATGTCTATTCAGGGAGGCCTTTGTACTCAGGACAGTCTAATGAAATTTGGTATATCCTCATGCTCGCGGTGTATCCTTTGTGGTTGTTCGAGTGAGGACATCGATCATCTTTTATTTCAGTGCCTCTTTTCATCGAGGGTTTGGTCGTCTGTGTTAGCCATGTGTGGTTTAGATTGGAGCTGTCGAGATTGGCGCCAAACTGTTGAGTGGCTTTGTCAGTTCTCTGGTGCCTCTTTATATCATCTTCTAGTTCGTCTGTCCTTTGCAGCGTCAGTTTACCATATATGGAGGGAGAGGAATGCTCGCACTCATGATATGCCTCTTAGGCCAGTTTCTATTCTTCTATATGATATTGTTTTTGATGTTCGGAATCGTGTTAGTTCTTTACGTAAGGTGACTCCATCTTATGACAATAAATGGCTTCACCTTTCGTGGCACTTGCCCGATGACATCTTTAGTTGATCTCTTGTAGCCGTTTGGCTTTCTTCTAGGAGGGCATGTCCTCTCTAGATCCTGGGGGATGCCCCTTTGCTCTTGTATAGTTTTCTTTTGGTTATAATACTTACCTTATCCAAAAAAAAAAAAGTTGTTTCCATAGGTATTATTCATATCAACTTTGCAAAAATCAGAATTGACATCATTCATCTTGGCATTTACGTGAGCTTACTTGTTTGCATTCTTGTGAAGTTAGCACAATCTTGTGAGTTTTAGTGAAAAGAAAGAAAGATTGAGTGCATTATTGATGAATGTGAATGTGTAATTGATGAAACAAATCTGAATGCACCAAATTTGGTGATTGGAGTGAGTTGTATCATTGTTATCTTGCTGATTTGTGTTGTTAATGTTGAAGAATCAAGTGAAGCAAGGTTGAGTGCAACAAATTTGCACTAAATTCGTGTGTATCCAAGCAAGTATCACTTGCCACCTCTTGAAATTGTTATTATAAGTGAAGAGGCAATAAATTCATCATTAGCTTGACATGGGAACTTGTGTGTAATCATTTGTTTTTAAGGTGCTTGAAGAGGCAAGTAGCTGCATCACCTAGTTGCTTACAAAAACTATTTACTTAGCTTGTAATTTGACTTGGCTGAATTGGAAATTGAGTTAGTTACATTGTAACTAGATCATTTATACTCATTTTCAAGTTGAAAGGTAGACATTACCACATTGCCGAATTGATTATATGAGTTACATTGCCATTTGAGTTGTATTTACATGTATTGCAAGTGCTAAGGATATATAACTTGAAAATTACCGAATGTGGTAATCTTATTATTTGCATTGTATTTCATTGGCTTTGTATACACTTTGAGTGTGAGAGACAAAAGAAAAGAGTGAAAAAAAAGAGTTAAAAAAGAGGAAAAAAAAAAGAAAAGAAAAGAAAAGAGTGAGACAAAAACAATAGCGAGTGATCACAAGATTGGCTAATTGTCACATTGAGTGCTTGCTTGTTTGTTTGCGCATTTAGCTAACTCGTCTTTTTTCTTATTCCGTGCACTCTAGCTTAAGTCTCTTTGATTGAGTCTTCGTGATTACTATTCTTATTCGCATTATTCCACCTGCACTATATTGTATTATTGGTTCTTTGAGTTTCTGCTAGCTTGTGGACTACACCTTAGTTGACCATTCTGGGAATTGAGTTGATTTGTAATTGAATTGAGGAAGAACTTAAGAGTGGTAAAAGGCAGTGATTGTGAGCACAATATCGGGTAAAAGCCAATAGAGTGCAAACACGAGTGGAGTGATATCATTCGAGTGTAAACACGTGAGATTGTGAGGATTTACATATTTGTTTTGCTTTTTATTATTTCTGATATGTTTGTTTAGTGTTGAGATGGCAGGTCCAAGTTTAACTATTGATGATAAGATCGAGGTTTTGGATACTTTCAAAAGTGATATCCAAGATATTATGAGTGATTATAGAAGATCTTATGAGAAATGGAAAAAGACTTGGAAGGTAACTAAATATGCAGTGAATGAAGAGAGTACTCAACAACCAAAAACTATTAAAGTTGTTTGTAATGAAGTGAGAAGCACTTGTGATGTTGAGTGCATAGCGAATGAAAACACTTGTGAGGCCTTGAATGTTGTGAATTGTGTTATAAGTGACATGGTGAGTGAAAATGCTTGTGAGACCGTGAGCATTGAGGGAGTAAACACTTGTGAGGTAGTGTGCTTTGAGGTTGAAAAACATTGTGAAGTTGACCAGGTGTGTGAGGAGGTCTTTGCAAGTATGGTTGAGATAGTGGCCATGAGTGATGATGAAGCTGTGAGAGCTGGTGAAAAGAAAGTAGATGTGGTAGTGAAGTTTTTCCATAACATTTTCTCTATTGTTTATGCTTTTTCATCGCAGGTACAAGTGGTCAAGTATGATTCTTTTATATTTCAATATCATCGTCCAATTGATTTTGTCATAACTATCTATGATCCGGGTTCGGATTCGAGGACGAATCTATTTCAAGAGAGGGAGAATGACATGATCCAAGGGACAGCATTTGACATGAATGCAGTCACCCAAGGAACATTAGAGCCTTTGCAATTGCAACCAGGCCCAATCACACGCCAAAGAGCTAAGAAGATCACAGACGCAATAGCGGGGCCAGAGTTTGCATATAATAGATGCATTCATCCTTCTAGTTTTTACTTGCCTTATGAGATTAATTATGATTCTAATTCTTTAACTCCTATGGATTTATTATCTTTGATTCTTATTAAGCTGGGAGGAGTATGAATGATAAGGGAAAGGCAGAGTTGGTGAGAATAATAGGTTTCCAACGCATTTTGTTTGACCCCGGCAATTGGGTGTGGCTTTATATGCAAGAGGAAAAGATCCAAGCTACAATCGAGAGGAGATGGACCTTTTCAAGTCTTGGAAAGGATCAATGACAATGCATATAAGCTGGATTTGCAAGGTAAGTACAACGTATCTACTACTTTTAATGTTTCTGACTTAACTCATTTTGATGCAGGTTCAGATTCGAGGTCGAATCCTTTTCAACAATGAGGGAGGAATGACATGAGTCCAACCACACCAGAGACATTACAGGATGCAGCTAACAACTTAGAGGAACCCATGCAGTTGCCAACAGGTCCAATCACACGTCAAAGAGCAAAGAAGATCAGAGAGGCCTTTGCGGGACTACCTTAGAGCTATGTGACCAGTTGCAGCAACCAAGTCAAGTGCACACCAGAGACACATATGGGCATAACCAGAGAGGTCCCCAAGCTATTTCATTTGACCCAGATCAGCTCAGACTGAAGCATAGCAGAGCAGCTTCAGCACCAGCACCCTTTTGACCCGATTTCACCCATTTGGGGACTATGTTGAATTCGGCCAAATGGGGGCATTTTTGTCATTTGTGCTCGACATTTTGACTTTATTTATGATGTAATTAGCATGGTTGACTATGCCATTAGGCTTAATTATGCTTAGATTTGTACTTAGCCGAAGCACGTCAATTTACTATAGCATGTAAGCACCTTAATTAGCTTAAGTGAGATTAGCTTCTAATCTTTGTTTTAAGTTTATTTAGGTGCAAAAGGACCTTAATGGTCGTGGTTGAGGTGCTTGACTTAGGGCTTTTGGTAATTTTAGCTCTAGGGTCATTTTAGCCTTTTTACCCTTTTGTAGCCCTTATTATATGACTCTTCTTTGTATTTTTGGATAACCAACGTAATATACAGAATTTTGAAAGAGAGAAAAGCTTGAGCTTTCCATGGCTATGGCCAAAACCTTGTTGAGGGAGGGATTCCCCTTTTCAAGTTCAAATTGACTTATCTAAGCTTGGCAACTTAGTGGCGTCTCCATTGCTAGCAAAATACAATCTGATTTCATGCTTGTGGTTATCATGGACGTGAGTTTCATGGTGGTTAGGGGCTGATCTTGGTTGGGTTTTGTTCCTACAAAATCAGTATTCAAAGTTCTTGGGGTTTTGAGAAAGATGCTTGGGGTTTGCTTGGTTTCCAACCCAAGTGAGTTCTTGTCAGTTCCAGTGTGGGTTCGTCTATACAATGTTCCGTTAGAGTATTGGACTTCCAAGGGGATGAGCTTTGTGGCTAGTGTTGTGGGCGCCCACTTCATGCGGATCATATCACTTTATCTCAAATAAGGCTAAGTTTGCTCGAGTTTGTGTTGAAGTTGATGCAATGGATACTTTAGTTGAGGATTTTGACTTTGAATGGTCCAATGGTAGGTGGATTAAGATTCGGACTGAGTTTGAATGGATTCCTATCAAGTGTTCTTCTTGTGGGGTATTTGGCCATACATTGGGTACTTGTCCTAGTAGAGTACCTAAGGATGAGGAAAGCAAGCCTAAGGATGAGGAAAGCAAGCCTTCTAAAGTTTGGATGCCTAAACCTATAGATTGTTCGGCAAGTACGAGTTAAAATAAGGAGAAGGATAAGGAATGGGTAATAGTTTCAAAGAAGAATAAGGGTAAGGGTGTGGTGAAGGCAGTTGACACTTTGCCTCATGAGGAGTTGGCTTTAGTTCCAGTTGATGTCTCTAAGATAGGTTCCAAAGGTATGGACATTATTGTTTGTGTTGATAAGGAAGAAGGGGAATGCTCCCCTTTAGTGAGAATGTCGAATAACAAGAAGCCTGTAGATCATAGTAAGGAGTTATGTTGAACGGTGGCTTTGGAAACCAAGGATACCAGTTCTATAAATGGTGAGGAAGCCATATCTGATCTTGGTAAGGAGGCCGTAAATGAGCAATGTGAGGATGATGTATCACCCATTCGTATTGATAACTCTTTGGCATTGAAAGCTAAAGATTCTTTAGAAAAGAAACGGTCGGGTCGGGGTGGTAAAAATAAGAAGAACTCTGGTGGTAAGAGGGGTCGGAAGAGCCATTCACCTCGTGGTGGAAGGTGGAGATGATCTGTTGTGTTGGTCTTCTCTTTATTATTTAAATGATTTTTGGTTGTTGGAACATTCGGGGTCTTAATGACCCTACTAAGCAGGCTGAAGTTCGAAGGTTTTTCCGTGATGAGAAGCTTTCACTTTGTGGACTGGTTGAGACTAAAGGTAAGGATGGTAATCTTCTACATGTGTCTCGTGCTATTAATCCTTCTTGGAAGTTTGTTTTTCAATCAGGTGTTGTTCCTTTTGGAAGAATTTGGGTATGTTGGAACCCATCAGATGTGGATGTTATTGTTATTCGGTCTTCTCCTCAAGCTATTCACTATCGTGTTGCTCATGTTTCTTCTGCTTGGAGTTGTATGGTAACGGTGGTTTATGGAGAATGTAGTTATGAGAAGCGTCGAGAACTTTGGGCTGACTTGGTTGCTAGTGGTTATGAGTTTGACACCTCTCCGTGGTTAGTAATGGGGGATTTTAATGCGATTTCCGATCATTCTGAGCATCATGGTGGCAGTTTGGATTGGCCTTCTTGGAATGATGAGTTGGGTTTGTGTTTGGGCCGGGCTGGTTTGGCAGATGTTCAGTTTTCAGGTTGTAGGTATACTGGCATAATAAACAGATTGATTCTCCTATTTGGCGGAGGAAAACTAGATCGTGTGGTCGCTAATACCTCTTGGGAGTGCTCTTTTCCTGGTTCAGTAGCTAGGTTTCTACCCTCGGGAATCTCAGATCATTCTCCTATGGTGGTTACTCTCTTGAAGCTCCCTACAAGGAAGATTCCTTTTAAGTTTTTTGATTTTTGGGCTGAGCATCCAGATTTTGTGTCAGTGGTAGCTAAAGCTTGGGATGTGGATATCTGTGGTACTCTAATGTTTCGGTTGTGCAAGAAATTGAAGAGTGTGAAGGTGGCGTTACGGAAGTTTAATTTAGATCACATTTCTAATCTTTCTGGGAGGACCACATGTGTTAGAAAAGAGTTGGAGGGGGTGCAGAGTGCGCTACAAGAGTCTCCTTCTGATCCATTTCTGCTGAGTGAAGAGGTGAGATTGTCTTTGCTTTATGGAAATCTGAGTCGAGATGAGGAAAATTTCATGAGACAGAAATCCCGAGTTCAGTGGCTTAATCTTGGTGATCAGAATATGAAGTTTTTTTTCCAAGCTATGAAGAATCATCATCAGAGAAGTAAGATAACTTCTATAACCACAGAGGATAATACTCGTTTGGAGGATCCTACATTAGTCCAAGAGGAGATTGCGTCCTTTTATAGTACTATGTTAGGGCCTCAGCCGAGTTGCCAGATTTTGATCGAGATCTTCTTCACTCTCCGATTACTCAGTTTGTTTCTGATGAGTAGAGAGAGGTCCTTAGCCGAGAGGTTTCAGAAGAGGAGATTAAGGCTGCACTATTTTCTTTGAAGATCATAAGGCTCCTGGACCAGATGGTTTTAACTCAAGTTTCTTCAAGAAAGCCTGGTGTGTGGTAGGTGATGATGTTATTCATGCCATTCGCTCATTTTTTTATCTCAGGGAAGCTCTTGAAACAGGTGAATGCCACATCTATCGCTCTTATTCCAAAGATCCCTAATCCTTCTAAGGTCAAGGATTTCCGGCCTATCTCTTGTTGCAACACTATCTATAAATGTATCTCTAAGATTATTGCAGATCGGATTAAGATTGTTCTTCCTTCCGTGGTAAGCTCCAACCAATCTGCTTTTGTGGCGGGCCGACGTATTAGTGACAATATCTTATTATGTCAGGAGTTGGTCAAGAACTATCATAGGAGTGGTGGGGTGCCAAGGTGTGCGCTCTTAAGATTGATTTGATGAAGGCTTATGTATGATACGTTTGATGGGATTTTATGTTGGAAGTGCTGAGAACTATTGGGTTTCCTGAGATGGTGGTTGGTTGGATAGGAGAATGTATGACTTCTACTATGTTTTCTGTTTCTATTATGGGGGGTTGAATGGTTTCTTTCCAGGAGGTCGTGGTTTACGTCAGGGGGATCCTATGTCTCTATATCTTTTTGTTTTGGTTATGGAAGTTCTCTCGGGCTTACTTCACAAGATGACTCAAAAGCAAGGTTTCAAGTATCATTGGCGGTGTTCTAAAAATCATCTTACCCATCTCTGTTTTGCTGACGATCTCATGATTTTTTGTCGAGCAGAGAAGGTTTCAGTTTCCATGGTAAGAGATTGTTTTCATCAGTTTATGGGGTTGTCTGGTTTGGTTCCTAATCCAGCAAAGAGCCAATTTTTTTCTAGTGGTATTTCTACAGTATACAAGCATGAGTTGCTCAGCCTTTTGGGTTTTCAGGAAGGTATGTTCCCTATGCGTTACCTGGGAGTTCCGTTGATTTCTTCAAAACTTCAGGCTTCTGATTGTAATGTCCTTGTAGAGCGTATTATTGGCCGAGCTAAAAATTGGAGCTGTAAATATCTCTCTTTTGCGGGGCGTTTACAGCTAATTAAATCAGTGCTGTTTTCTATCCAGGTGTATTGGTCTTCATTGTTTATATTGCCAAAAACTGTAATTAGAAAGGTGGAGTCTATCTTGAGGTCATTTCTTTGGAAGGGTAGTGAGCTTGTTTCGACAGGGGCGAAAGTGGCTTGGGATAGAGTTTGTTTGCCTGTCAAAGAAGGGGGTTTGGGGATTAGGAAGCTAGAGGATTGGAATAAGGCAGCTATTACTAAGCACTCATGGTTTCTTAATTCGGGTAAGGAATCCTCTTGGTCTACGTGGGTTCGTTCTTACTTGTTGAGGGGGCGTAGTTTTTGGGAAGTTACATGTCCTAGTGCTTGTTCATGGAGTTGGCGGAAAATTTTAGGCCTTCGTAATTTTGTGCGTCGTAGGATGAGGTTTCATATGGGAATGGTGAGAAGGCTTTATTATGGTATGACAATTGGCACCCTCTGGGACCAATTGTGGATACCTTGGGAGAGAGAGTCATTTATGATTCAGGACTAGGTAAGATGGCTAGGGTGGCCGCTATTGTTGATGGTAACTGTTGGCGCTGGCCCAGCAGCGAGGTCAGCCAATCTTCTCCAATTGGCTTGTTCTATGCCTACAGATTTTGTTCCTTGTGATACGAAGGAGGATGTGCTGGTGTGGGAGGATGATCATAAAGGTATTTTTTCGGTCAAGAGTGCTTGGGATGCGTTGAGGGTAAGAAGTAATCGGGTGAGTTGGTACCGAATTGTTTGGTTTCCAAAGGCCATTCCAAGACATGCTTTCATGCTTTGGCTCACGATTCAAGGAGGCCTTTATACTCAAGATCGGTTAATGGCTTTTGGCATTTCTGGTTGTTCTATGTGTGTGCTTTGTGGTCATTCGGTGGAGGATAGAGATCATCTTTTCTTCAAGTGTTCATTTTCTTCTCAGATATGGTCGTCTATTTTGGCTAAATGTGGTATAGATTGGTGCTCTCGTGACTGGATACAGACTATTAGTGGATGGAGCAGTATAGTAGTGGATCTTTGTGTCATTTACTTGTTCGATTATCCTTTGCCGCTGCAGTTACTTCATATGGAATGAGAGGAATGCTCGACTACATGACGAGTGTCCTAGTCCATATAGAGTTCTCTTGACCAATTTTATGTTTATGTACGGAACTCTCGTGCTAGTTGTCAAGAAATGTGAAGCTTTCATATGATAATAGATGGCTTCAACAATCTTGGCAACTATCCGATGATTTTTTGAATTGATTTTGCTTGTCTTTAGCCTAATTGGCTTTTGTCTGTAGCTAGGAAGGCATGTCTTCCTTAGCTCTCTGGGGTATGCCCCTTTGCTTTTGTTATTTCTTTGGTTAATATACTTACTTTATCCAAAAAAAAAAAATTACTAAAAACAAACCAAGTTTCAAACATGAGACCTATATAGTCTATACGTAGTAGAAAACTCACTCAGAAGATCGGATACCTTATAGCTGCAGTCACTTAAACCTAAACCTTTGCTCTGATATCACAACTGTAACACCCCGTTAGAGGCAATATACTACTGGCAGGAGACAATATTGATCCCTCTTCACAACCCTCTAAATTTATATAAAATCGGACATGATTTATCATAAAACTGGACAACTTGGAAGAAAGTCCAGCATCAAAACGAAACCTGAAATAAATATATATATCAAAAGGACCTCAGGTTCATACAAAACACATCAAAATCGACACTTAAGGGCTTCGTGGCCCACATCATCTATCAACACTCAAAGGCTTGTGCCCACAACATCATAAACAATCAAAACATTACTTAATGTATACAAATAGCATTTTCAGCACGACAAATGAAATATTAATTACAAATCCTAGACCTCTAAAACTTTTCCCATGACACTTGTGAGGGTGACTGCAACTTGGGCGATCCGCTTCTAGCATAGCTTCTAAGGCTGAAGTGGTTGACCCATCTGGTAGCCAACCTGCAAAACTAGTAACTGGTTTGGTGTGAGTTATAAGAACTCAGTAAGTAATAATGCTCGTACTACAGACAAAACATGCAAATCAAACACATCAAAAGTTTTTCAAAATTAGTAAAGTATTACGAGTTCAGAATTATCAACTTTTTGTTATCCTTTATACTTTACCCATGTCAAGTTTTCATATTTACATATCTATATATGTGTCAATCTAATAGCTAAACATCCAAAGCATACACAACAAAACTCGAATACCATAGAGTACATTATTTAACATTGAATCCCTTTCAAACATATAAACCATGCAGTAACATATTTATACTTTTATCACGATAAACATCTTTCAAATATCTTCAAATCGGTAAGTCAAATGAACTTTCTTTAATTCGATAATCTTAAGATAGTTTAACATTCATGACTTATAGCATTCACACATACCAGTTCAGAAACCACAACTCACTTTTCTTTCATTCATGCAAATCCAATTTTCAAAATTCTTGCTTAGATACATGCTTAGTACCTCAAGATAACAAACTTATTCGATCTTTTTCACAATATACGTACATACGATAACTGTAAACCACCCTGTCAGAGGTAAGGTGCTATCGGCATGAGACAAGATTTACTCATCTCCATAAGTCTCTAAATTTATAGAAAATCTGACATGATGTATCATAAAACTGGACAACCTGGATCATAGTCCAGAATCAAACATAATCTAAAAAAACATCAAACAAATATAAGGAGTCCACATATGCTAATTTATTAGCCAAACATTCAAAGCTCACAAAGTATCATCCCGAACATCATATAACAAGTCATTTACATCGAATCTATTTTCATCATATAGGACGTGGAGTCAGATTTATTATACTTTATTACGATTAAGCATTTTTGAAATGTCATCAAATCGATAAAATAATTATACTTCCTTCAAGTCAAAACATTATTTCTTCTATTCAAAACATATTTTCTTCTATTCGGTTACAACTATATTCAATACTTAAAAAAATATTTCCTTTAACCATGATAACCTTACAATAGCTTAACACTTGGAGTTCATATACATTCACACATACCATGACCACTTATCTTATATACATGTACATATAATTTCACAATTCTCACACATATACTTACATACCAATACTACTTAGCAAACACGCATAATATCCTCTAACATTCACATCGGTTTCAAATCATCCATTCATTTCGTATAAGCATACATGACCCATACATATCACGAGTTCTATCATACATATACATACACTCAAACATATTTATAATCATCATGTAAACAACCACGAAACACTCATAACAATCGGTATATCAAAGTTCACATTATCCAACAATACATATATACGGCTGGCTTACACACACAATGCTCATACGAGACTCATTACTTATTTTAGAATAGGTATGAGATGAATTACATCCGAACAGATTCGTAACCAGCTCTACTGCTTACCACGAGATCATCAACCAATTATATATACATACATGTATATATATCATGGCACACCAAACTCATCGCGCGACTTCTCATATACAAGAACATCAATAACAAACACTCCAAAAATCATTTAAACACTCACACATACATACAAATATACATCTTATTAGTCCTCATGGATTTTCTTTCATCGATCAAACATATTTATTTCATAATTTTTATCTAGAAACATTTGATATAGTATATTACCAAATGAACATATCCATTTGAGGATTATGTATACCCAACCTATACATATCTTAACATCATATGCATATACAAATACATACTCGTATACTTATACATTTTCATACTCATTCACATATATAATTCATATTGTTACTGGTGGATATAATGATCAAATTTTATAATTGGAGCATAAAGTAACGGTAAATGGAGTAAGTTATGATTTTTGAATTTGTATTAGCACGTGTAGATGTGCGATATTTGAATAAGTTTGATATTGACTAATGCATGTGAATTAGCTGTAAAAGGTTGGGTTGGTATAAGATAAGCCCTTCTAGAGTGATAAAGGTACGTGATTGATAGGATGCGTATATGAATGGATATTTTTATTTGATAAGAACTGTATCAAATGTTTTCACATAAGAATTCTGAAACGTAGTATGTTTGATCAATATGTAAGAGATATGAGGACTGTTAAATGGTATGGTATCATAATTCAAAGTAATGTGTAGATTCATATGTTTGGTGTATATACGTATGTGTATGACTATTATGATGATAAAACAATGTTTCTCATGTATGTGCATGTGTATGAGAAATCGTGCGATGAGTTTGTGTTATCTAATATGTGCTAATGTATGTACGTTTCATTGATTGATAATTTGGTTGTGTTGTAGCCGAGGTGGTTAGGAATTTGTTCGGACGACATTCATCTCATACATATTCTAAAATAGGTAATGAGTCTCGTACGAGCATCGCTTGTGTAAACCAGTGCATATATATATGTATTGACATGATCCAGGCCGACGACAAAGCAAAAGACCCATTACAAGTACCAAAAGGGCCAATTACGAGGTAGATGACCAAAAGACTCAGAGAAGCAATGGTGGGATTAGTTCAGAGTTTTATGGCCGATTGCAACAAATAAATAGAGACGCATGTGGGCTTCAATAGGGAGGGCCCAAAGCAACTTCGCTTGGCCCAAATCAGTTTTGAATGAAGCTTCACATGCCTTTGAAGACTTTGTTATTTTTGTAATTTAGCCTTTAGGGGCATTGTTGTCTTTATGCCTTTAGGGTTTCTCTTTGTAACACTATTTAAGCTTTCTTTCTTTTCATTTTGAGGACAATAAACGAAATTTGTAAAACTCAAAAGCTTAAAGCTTTGGCTATGGCTGAATTATTGTAAGGGAGGGAATCCCCTTTTCAAGTTTGAATCGACTTATCTAAGTTTGGCAAACTTAGTGGCGTCTCTATTGGTAGCAAAACACTACAAGGATTCATCTTAGAGGTTCTCAAGGGCAAGTTCTTTGTGGGTCTTCTTTGTGGCCTTGGAAGGGTTTTGTTCATACAAAATCAAATTCGCGGTTCTTAGGGTTCTGTCTGTTGCTTGGGGTTTGCTTGGGTTTCGAATCCAAGTGGGTTTCTTGTCATTTGGTATCTAGAGCTCAGGGTTCCAAGGTCTGATTTTCCTATCTTTACTTTTTGTTTGATTCTGTTTTTATTTTCGTTCTTTGTTATTTTCGTTTCACTTCTTGTTGGATCTTGTTTCTGTTTTCGTTTTGTTTATTTCTAGATCTGGTTTTTTTGTGTGTTCTGCATATCAGTTCATTTTTTTATCATTTTCCAGTTCTGGGTTTTTTTGTTGTTCTTCATATCAGTCTGTAATCTTTGTGTATTTCTGGATCTGGGTTTTGTTGTGTTCTTCATATAGTTCGTCATATACATTCTGTTCTTTAGCATATGTTGAAGAAATAAGCATGTTCTTTGGTGGCTGTGTGATTTGTTTCTAAAACCCTAGTGAAGTGTGAAATCAGACCCTGAAACTTAACCTCTGAAATCAGCCTCTGAAATCAGACCCTGAAATCAGACTCTGAAATTAGACCCTGAAAAACTTAGCCTCTGAAATCAGACCCTGAAACTTAGCCTCTGAATTCAGACCCTGAAATTAGACTCTGAAATCAGATCTGAAAAACTTAGCCTCTGAAATCAGACCCTGAAACTTAGCCTCTGAATTCAGACCCTGAAATCAGATCCTGATCAGACTATGAAATCAGACCCTGAAAACCAACCTCTGAAATCAAAACCTAACCCAACCTCTGAAATCAGAACCTAAATTAGCCTCTGAAATCAGAACCTAAATTAGCCTCTGAAATTAGAACCACAGTATCAGCATCTGACGTTATAAAAAAAAAAGGACTTGAGTGATGGTGATCACTTGAGCAAAAAAAAAGAGTAAAAAAATGAAATTTTTTGGTTGAATTTGGTTTGTTCCATATTATCATTTAGGTGCCCGTGGAGGGTATTCCATCAAAATTTCTATAGAGGTGCCAAATTTTCTCTCGAAATTGCATACGACCGTGAATTTGCATGTTTATTTTTTTTCCCATTGTGCTTATTGTTTACTTCTTTATTCTAATTACTCTAGCTTAAGTATTATTGATTGAGTCTTCGTCATTGCTACTCCTATTCGTATTTTTTTGCTGCATGCCCTATATATATATTATTGGGTCCGTTGTGTTTCATGCTAGCTTGAGGACTACACTTGGCTTTGTACTCTTGGATTGAGTGTGATTCACATTTGAATTGAGGAAGAACTCAATAGTGGTAAAAGGCAGTGATTGTGAGCACAGTATCGGGTAAAAGTCAATAGAGTGCAAACACGAGTGGAGTGATATCATTCGAGTGTAAACACGAGAGATTGTAAGGATTTACATATTTGATTTACTTTCTTGTTATTTCTAATCTTTTTTTTTAGTGTTGAGATGGCAGGTCTAACCACTGATGAAAATGAGGCTTTGGATAGGAAATTCACAGATATGATGGAGAACATGAGT
Source organism: Zanthoxylum bungeanum (assembly GCA_019454045.1). Taxonomy (NCBI): domain Eukaryota; kingdom Viridiplantae; phylum Streptophyta; class Magnoliopsida; order Sapindales; family Rutaceae; genus Zanthoxylum; species Zanthoxylum bungeanum. Next base: position 341,611 of record SKCR01018446.1, on the reverse strand, counting down.
ACTGCTTTGGAGAGATTTTCCAAGAGTGTAGAGAGTATTCAAACTGGTAGCGGTCCCAGAGCACCACCACCCCATCATATACCACCACCTCAGAATGTACCACCACTTCATAATATGCCACCTCGCCGTGTACCACCATAATATGTACCGCCAGATGAAGAGGAAGCTGAAAATGAGTTTGATGATTCTGATGGTCTTGATGATGTTGATGAGAGATTTCAGCCTGGGCATGATAGGAGGCCTAATATGAGGTTTGATAGGAGGAATAATATGAGGGAAAAACGATTTGATGATAGAGGTGCATTTGATGCCATAAGAGAGGATTATGATAGGAGAGGATATTGTAGACGAGGAGATGTAGATGGTGATATAGGTAGCATTAAGATCAAGATACCGATATTCCATGGCAAGAATTATCCTGAAGCTTATTTAGAATGAGAAAAGAAAATAGAATTGATTTTCAACTGTCATCACTACTCAAACGAGAAGAAGATCAATCTGGCAGCAATTGAGTTTACCGATTATGTTATGATTTGGTGGGATCAGCTTGTCTCTACTCGGAGGAGAAATTATAAGAGATAGGTTCAGACATGGGCAGAACTTAGAGGTCTCATGAGAAAGAGATTTATACCCAGCCATTACTATATGGAATTGTATCAGAAACTACAGCATCTGTATCAGGGGATCAAGAGTGTTGATGACTATTACACTGAGATGGAAGTTGCCATGATCATGGCAAATGTAGTTGAGGATGCTGAAGCTACTATGGCACGGTTTCTAGGGGGCTTGAATAGAGAGATTGCAAACATGGTGGAGTTGCATCATTATGTTGATTTAGAGGATATGCTTCACATGGCTATCAAGGTAGAAAGACAACTCAAGAAAAGGTCAACATCCAGATTTGGTACTCAAGCTACTTTTGTATGGAAAGGAAAATGGGTTCCGAATGAGAAGAGAGATGAAGGCTTTGACAAGCCTAGAGGTGAGTTCAGTGGAGGCTTTAATAAGCCTAGGGCTGAACCTAGTACCAAGTGTAAAGAGGCTGCAGAACCGAGCAAAACTAGACCAAAACCTGAGGGTGCAGCTACTAGAACTAAGGATGTAAAGTGTTTCAAATGTTTGGGCATGAGACACTATGCTTCACAATGTCCCAATAGGCGTACCTTAGTGATTGATAAAAAGAGTGGAGATGTGTACTCTACCGATAGTAAGGTTGAGCAGGAGATGCCAGAGTTGGAGGATGCTAGTGACTATGAGGGAGCTGCATACTCGCTGAATAACTTATCCTTAGTTGTCAAGCTTGTTTTGAGTGCATATGTCGTAGAGGATGAGAGTGTGCAGTAGAGGGAGAATATATTCCATACTAGGTGTCGTGTGAATGGCAAGGGGTGTAGTATAATCATAGATGAGGGCGGTTGTACTAATGTTGCTAGCACAGCTTTGATTGAGCGATTGAGGTTGAATTGTTTGAGACACCCGAAGCCTTACAAGTTGCAGTGGTTAAATGATTGTGGGGGAAATAAGTGTGACAAAGCAGGTATTTTTAAGCTTTACCATTGGGCCATACACAGATGATGTCCTATGTGATGTGATACCGATGCATGCAGGACATATTCTTTTGGGCAGACCGTGGCAATTTGATAAGAAGGTTATTCATGATGGGTTCAAGAACAAGTACTCTTTTCAGCATAAAGGAAAACCCATTACATTATACCCACTTACACCTGCACAAGTCCATGAAGATCAGGTTAAGTTGCAACTTGAACGTGACAAAGAGAGAGCGAAAGGAAACACCACATTGGGTGAGACTAGTGAGAGTGGTGTATCGGGTGAGAAAAATAAGGCTAAGGCTGTGGGAGTTCCCAGGGGGAGTGTGAGTGAACGTGAGGGGGAAACAAAAAGGAGAGTTAAAAATAGTTTCTACATAGGTGAGGGTGAAGTGAGGAAAGCGTTCAAGGCTAGCAAGCTTATGCTATTGTTAGTCTATAAGGAGCCTCATATTTATTTTACTAACACTGGCCCTTTGCTCCCAGTGTCTATTTCATCTCTTTTGCAGGATTACAGTGATGTACTGACAAATGACATATTTATTGGGCTTCCACCCATTAGAGGTATTGAGTACCAGATAGACTTCATACCTAGATCAATCATTCCTAACAGATCGGCTTATAGGAGCAATCCCGATGAGACAAAGGAGCTACAAAGACAAGTACATGAGTTGATGGACAAGGGGTATGTAAGGGAAAGCATGAGTCCTTGTGCAGTACCAGTGCTTCTAGTTCCTAAGAAAGATGGGATGTGGTGTATGTGCGTTGATTGTCGTGCTTCAAGTATCGTCACCCCATTCCTAGACTAGATGACATGTTGGATGAATTGCATGGTTCCAAAATTTTTAGTAAGATTGATTTAAAGAGTGGATACCATCCAATTCGCATGAGAGAGAGAGATGAGTGGAAAACTACATTTAAGACTAAGTATGGCTTGTATGAATGGTTAGTTATGCCATTTGGTCTTTCAAACACACCTAGCACATTTATGAGATTGTTGAATCATGTTATGCGTGCATTTTTAGGTAAGTTTGTTGTGGTTTATTTTGATGACATCTTAGTTTACAGTAAAACAATAGATGAGCATGTTATGCATTTGAAGCATGCTCTTGATATGTTAAGGCAGGAAAAATTATATGCTAACTTTGATAAGCTCACTTTTTGTATGGATATAATTGTTTTCCTTGGATTTGTTGTGAGTGCAGATGGCATCGAGGTAGATTTGGAAAAGGTGAAGGCAATTCAGGATTGGCCAACACCAACAACAGTGACAGAAGTCAGAAGCTTCCATGGATTAACAAGCTTCAACCGTAGATTTGTTAAAGACTTCAGTAGTATTGCAGCACCACTGACTGAAGTAGTGGTGAAAACTGTTGGCTTCAAATGGGAAGAAGAGCAGGAGCATTCATTCCAGGATCTTAAAATGAAGTTGTGCAATGCACCAGTTTTGGCGTTACCCAACTTTGAGAAGACATTTGAGATTGAGTTGACGCATCCTGGATAGGCATTGGAGCGATTCTTATGCAAGAAAAGCGACCAATTGCCTACTTTAGTGAGAAGCTTAATGGAGTAGTTTTGAGATACCCCACATATGACAAAGAGTTGTTTGAACTAGTGAGAGCCATTGAGACTTGGCAGCATTATTTGTGGCCTCGAGAGTTTGTGATCCACACAGATCATGAATCATTGAAGCATCTGGAGGGCCAAGGTAAGCTGAACAAACGACACGTAAAATGGTTAGAGTTTGTTGAGACATTTCCATATGTAATCCGCTACAAACAAGGTAAGGAAAACATTGTCGCCGATGCACTATCATGAATGTATGCTTTACTTACTTCATTGAGTGCAAGAATGCTTGGGTTTTTGAATTTATTAAAGAACTTTATGCTAGTGATATTGACTTTAGTATTATCTATGCAGCATGTGAAAAGTCTGCTATTTGTAAATTCTACCAACATGATGGGTTTCTGTTTAGGTAGAATAAATTATGCATTCCTGTTTGTAGTATGCGTGAGTTGTTAGTGAGGGAAGCACATGGGGGAGGTTTCATGGGGAACTTTGGCATTGCCAAAACAGGGTATTGAGTGAACATTTTTATTGGCCTAAAATGCGGAGAGATATTGAGCGTTTGTGTGAGAAATGCTTAACTTTTAAACATGTTAAATCTAAGGTTATGCCTCATGGGTTGTATACACCATTGCCTATACCTAGTGAGCCATGGGTAGATGTATCGATGGACTTTATCTTGGGTTTACCTAGGACTAAGAAGGGTAGATATTCCATCTTTGTAGTGGTTGATAGGTTCAGTAAGATGTCACACTTTATAGCATGTCATAAAACTGATGATGCCACTAACATTGCTGACTTGTTCTTTAGAGAAGTAGTACGACTCCATGGGATTCCACGGAGTATAGTTTCAGATCGTGATGTCAAATTCCTTAGTCACTTTTGGAAAGTTTTATGGGGTAAGTTGGGAACTAAACTTTTGTATTCTACTACTTGCCACCCCCAAACTGATGGCCAGACCGAGGTTGTTAATAAGACTTTGACTCAGTTATTGCGTACTATTATCAATAAGAACTTAAAAACTTGGGAGGATTGTTTGCCTTTTGTTGAATTTGTATATAATCGTAGTATTCATTCCTCTACATCTTACTCACCATTTGAAATTGTTTATGGTTTTCAGCCACTAACTCTATTAGATTTGTTAAATTTTCCTATTGATGAACATGCAGGGCTAGATGGAAAAAGGAAAGGAGATTTGGTGAAGCATATACATGAGAAAGAAAAAGAGAAAATACAACGAAAGAATGGGTAATATGCTTCTCATACTAATAAAGGAAGAAAACGTGTGGTATTTCAGCCTGAAGATTGGGTTTGGGACACATGCGTAAGGAGAGATTTCCAGAAAGACATAAATCTAAGCTACAACCGAGAAGGGATGGTCCATTTCAAGTCTTGGAACAGATTAATGAAAATATATACAAGCTGGATTTACAAGGTAATTATAATGTGCTTACTATATTTAATGTTTCTGACTTAACTCCTTTTGATGCAGGTACAGATTTACAAAATTCGGTTTTTAGTTCGGACACACCGTCTAACTGACGTGTCTCGGGAGGAGTCCTCATCTGAAAGAATACTATAGTCTTTCTTGTATATATGGAACTTACTGCTTAAGTATTTTCCATTACGGTCTTACCGTGACGGTATAATACTATAGCCGATCTGTTTATCTACTTCGTGTCGAAACTCTAATAGTTTCCGATCTGTGTTCTTCAAAAGAAACACATAACCATAACGTGATGCCACATCCGTTAAGGTCACGAAATATTCATGTTCACATCTAGCCTAGCTAGATATGGGCCCACTAACTTCACCATGAATAGGGCTAACAGATCGGTGGCACTTTCACTATTACCAAGTAAATAGTGTTTTAGGTACTTTACCTAATAAACTAGATTCGCAGACTTTATTTGAATAGTCAAATCTGTCCTAGTACCCACTCTTCAAAAGTGCGGATATACGAGTCTTGTTCAATTCTGTCCTAGACAACAATGCCACAAATAAGTCTCTACTTGATCAAATCAATTTGAGCTATTTATCTGTCATTTTATATGTTTGAGATTATATTCAAAATATAAATTCTGTTATTCACATCTAATGTGTTTATCTCAGTATCATCTTTATATAATGAAACACTTAGTGTTCTAGAATATAAAAGTTTATCCACAATGGATTAAACACTGATATAGAGATAATGTCTCTAGTCAAACTAGTTACATTAAACAGTTCCTAATTTAAGTAACACCCGAAGGGTAGTTCCTAAACTTAGGTATCTACGGTCGAAACAGCAACTTTCGTCCCATTTCCGATTCGCAGAGCAATCTCAGCTTGAAGTCAGTATCCTGCTCAAAGCAGATTCTGAACATCAATACATATATTTTATGTACCACACTAAGTATTTAAAATCTAATTTCAATACTAGTAGTGAACATAACTTTGACAAACATTTTTAAAGTCAGAGCCTTGCCCTTTCTTTAATTCATTCGTGTCTGCCATATCCAAATGGTAGTCACTTTGGGATATGTTAATTATCATTTTCAATATTTCACAACTTTTGGCCAAGCCTTGGGTTTTAGAATATGAAATGATGTGCACCTCGTGCTACATGCCCAATTGCAAACTTTGACTTTATCTCCTCTAGAATAGTCAATTAATTCTCCAAGAATTATAAATTGCAATTTTAATACTTCTTAAATCTAAAATTAGATTTATGACAAGTATATTAAATTAAGCACTAAAGTCATCATCACATAAATCTTCCAAAGATTTTATGCTCTACTTTATTTTGCTTAATTTTGGGCTTAAGGTATAATAAGTTATTTTATCAAATAAAGTAACCTATTATTTATTCCCAATTTGAAAATTAAATCATTTAAAATATTTAATCCCAGATTATATTTTAAATATCCAACTTTTCAATTCTTTCTTGATTTCAATAGTCCAACTATTTAATCAATTATTAGTGGTACTATATATTATAATGATTATAATAGTCCAACTATATAATCAAATATAATCCAAATTAATTAACCTCAATTACATTGATTACTATAATCCAATTATAAAATCAACTGTAAACTGAAATTAATTAATTCAAATATATTGATTAATATAATCCAATTATATATAATCAACTATAATACAGTCCAACTGTTTATTAAAACAACATTAAATATTAGTCTAACTAATACTTTTAATATATGACGAGTGATATTTGTTTGAGCGCGTATGGCGAGTAATTAAACGAATATTGCAAATTCAATTCTTGCCTCCCACTATTTTTCGGCGAGCCTCTAACCCTCTGTCGAGTACTCGGGAAACCGTGTTTCCTAGTGGGCTAGGATCCCGTTAAATATCACACAATCTTGACTTTGGCCAACAAATTGTATGATAATTAACTAGGTAGATCTCTAAGATCAATTGGATCTAATCCAATTCCTAGATCCAGTAGGTGGACATCCAAGTCCGAAACATATATCCTATATATGCCTATATATCCAATATATACCCTAACATTTTTCCTCTGAATCAACTAGGCCTTGGCTTTGGCACAACAAACCTGATAATCCCAGTCAAGCGCGGACCCATTGACCATGGAAGCTTCGTAATCAATGTCGATGGACAAGAAGTGGTCTTGACTTTGGCCAACAAACCACAACTTGGACAAGCCACCAATATGGAATAAAGCCTCGTGATTCAAACACATCTTCGACGGATAAGGGCTTGACTTTGGCCAACAACCCATGCCAATCTAGGATCTTGAGCAAGAATCACTCAATGGAAGGAAAAGACGCATGATATTTTAATGAGGGCTTTTCGCGTGCAAATTGGCTACCAATTTCATTATCTTTGTTAAGGTCTCATCATCATACACCCTTAACATGCATTCTAATACATAATAAAGCGAGTATGAAAATAAATAATAATGATATGCGGATGGATACTTAACATATTGATCCTAGATCAAATCTCTCCATTTCTCACTCAAGCTAGCACTTGTATTACTTCTACCCGTTACACTACACTTCTAAAGAAACCTCATTTACATTGAGGGGAATAGGTGAGAAGAGAATACAAAGAGAATAGAGGTGATAAGGCTGGACACGCAGGTCCAATTTAATAAATCGAATTTATTACAACAATTTCCAAAATTGCCCCACCCGACTAATATCCATCTGATATACATTATTCATTCATCACAACCACGTATTCACACATAAGCATGCTATCGATCAATCTAATCAAATTAATTAATCTGATAATTATGTGATCATCCAATGTTCAAACAACGATTTGATTTTGCTCGAGTCAAACTCGTTTTTGCGAATAAGTACTCAAAGTACGAATTCTTGAATTAAATTAAACTACATAATTAAATCCAATTTAACATGTATTTAATACTAATTCACTATTCAATTCCAAATTAAATATTACACTTTATTTAATAAACCTTTTCGACTTAAATTCCAAATTTAATCGCGCCGGGACTCAAAGCCGATTAACGTCCAACGTCAATTCAATTCAAGTCTAATGGGCTTTAATTAATTTCTTTAAGGCGTGGGCTTCGGCAACCAAAGCCCAATCAAGGAGTAACCCCATAAGCCCAGAAATCAATTTAGGCCCATTAGGCCCAATTAAACTTTAAAGGTTTATAAGTTGCATTTGGGCTTTATGGTTATGGTTTTGGGCCCAATTGGATCCAATCCACATGGCCTAAACCCATCTTGATAAAATCAAGCCCAATAAGCCCAATTACAACTTAATAAGCCCAAATCCAATTAAAGGCCTAATTCATTAAATTACACAAATCCAATTTCGCAATTTAATTACCTAAAGTGTATTACATGATTAATCACCCAAATCAATATTTCTAAAACATGAAATTAGTCCAATTAATCATGTTCATTATCATCATCACATGTCCAACACATAAATGAAAAAATCAAACCCATTACATGCTTTAAAGCTCTCGGCCAAAGGAGGGATTTTGTGTCCGATTTGGTTTCAATCCAATCAAACCCACAATCGACATCGAATTAATATCCCGAATGATTTCATACACATCCAATGTCCAAAAAAATCAAAATTCCAAGACTAATATGGCTTATACACATTCGGCCAACATGAAGGAATTGGGGATTTTTGTTCAATTCAAAAATTAATCTAATTAATTTCAAATTAACGTTATCCAACAACATTCTAATTCATCCAATGAATCAAAATCAAAAAATTCCAAATTTCCAAAATTCTTTACATATTCGGCCAACACATATATTTTGGGGAAATTTGATCCAATCACAATTTCAACAAATTGATCCAATCAATCTTAAATTAAACATCATTTAAACATGCTCAATCAAACAATTTAACCAAATCATGCTCAAAATCAATTTTACCCAAATTTTAAGCCCTACATTTTTCATGCTTGAACCTATAGCTCTGATACCATTGTTAGGTTTTATCTAGGTCCCAAGATCAAACAAGCAATGAAAAACATGTGTGAACACATCAAAGGAGGTAGCGGAATACTCACATCGATCGGTTGAGACGATTTGAAGACGAATGAAGCCACAAAGTGCACTGCCATTCACGCCCACTGCTAGCAGTTCACTGCCCTCCATTTCAAAATTTTGAGCTGCGAAACGGAGCTCCAAGCTTCGTCGGACGGATCCCGGCTCATGGGTGAACCTCCCTACCACCTTCGCAAGTCTCTCGGAGTGCTAGCTCTTCTTGATTTTGCCACAAAATCAAGCACATTGCTTCCCAAACTCACGCCCAAAATGAAGAAAACCAGTGAGCATTTTACTGCCCATTTGGGCGTGAATAATGAAAGAGAAAGAGAGGAGGGAAAGTGTGTGTTAAAATTGGTCAAAGCATTTTCCAAAAATGCTTTATATATATTTTCCAAGAAAATATATTAAAACAATTACCAAATAATATATAAAATAATCAAAAGGTAAATGTCTCACCAACTTACACTATTTCACCAAAACACATCACTATTCATTTTCACTTTATTAAAGTGACATGTCTTTCAATCAATCAATCACATCAATCAATCACATCACTCAAAGTGACGTTTGATTTGACGCTTGATGTGACGAATGATTTGACGCTTGATGTGACTTGCGTTGCCGCACTCGAATTCGAAATACGAATGCGCTCGCAATCACACTCGGGCTCGGTTTTGCTAATTCCAAATTAGCGAGTTTTCCATTGCGTCGTAATTAAATGATTACGCCTAGCGAATTCACTATTCACGTCGCTAACGAATTAATTCTAAATTAATTCGTTCGCCCGAATTAAAATCTAATTTTAATTCCGCGTCGAAATCTAATTTCGTTTAATATATCGAATATATTAATTTACCGATTAATTCTAAATTAATCATTCTCTCTCTTTAGACGATATTTTATCCCAGATAAAATATCTCCGTAATTAATCCTAGATTAATTTTCTCTCTCTCATCAAATTAATCCCAAATTAATAAATGTGCGAGTCATGCGTCATCGGTGGATCACTGGGAAGCGACCCATGAGATCCCCGGATATGTTGGCAGTAAATACGGTCGTCGGAGTATCCGAATCACGTACGTACCAAGTACTACGTTCTACCGATTTACGAGACAAGGTTGGCTTCTAGCAAAGCACCAAGCCTACCCAATTCTCCGGACATATTCTTATAAGAATATTTAAGATCTATATCATGCGTAGTATACCAAGTATTGTGTATATCGGCCCAGTATCGGATAGTCACGTGCTAGGGCTGGGGCTGGATAAGTGTCTGCCCCGTCCGAAGCACATGTCGGATGTCTGGTAACTAGTCTCTATAATCGGATATACATGACCTTGTCATGATATCCCGATGGCCGGCCAGCACTTAAGAGCACTAATACCGTATCTTGCGTGACATCATCTCCACTATGACTAGAGTGATACTTCCGTCTTGACATCACACCCAATACTCTACGATTCTCAATATACCCAGCATTGGCGTACACAGAACCGGTTAGAGTCCTAGACGACCTCAACTAAAGTATATTGATTGTCGTAAGCATTAGCGGTGCAAGTCTCAAGTTAAGACCATACACACCTACCCTGATGTCGGACTCCCATAGACACATAGTCATAATACCTATGGGATTCCGAGGGGTCTATCCAGAGCGAAGCTGTTTCCCGTACCATCGGTGAAACACAACCTCCTATCGCACTTGCATGAGTATCCAATACCCAAATATATGAGAACTATGCTGTTGTGCCATCACAACGCGCACAAGTGCAATACTAGTCTATTCTGCATTATCGATGTCCAGTCTCGATAATACTACGACTACAGATATTTAATGATTAATCCTTCACGGACTGATACTGTCTCATATCATCTCAATCCAGGAACTAATCATATGGACCTCTCTTCATTTATATATCTAAGGTGATCTAATCACAAATGATGAGAGTGCAATTTCCTTGTCACATAGTTAATTTGTACAACAACACTATGATCTGTACAAATAGTGACGCTATGGGTCATATTATCCAACATTCTTGTCATGTGTTGTTTGGGTTTTATATTCTTTGATGTATTGACTATTATGTATGCTTCATTTTCGTTTGCACGATGATTGAATGCATGTCTGAGTGTACGTATGTGTATGGTAGATTCTGTGATATGTATGGACTGTGTTGGGGTTTTAGGCGATGGGCGCGGCGGAAGCGCGGTTCAGGCGAAATCGTAATTTAAAATTTTTTCAAATTATCGAATAAATTATTCAATATCTAATATGAATAATTTATTCATATTTCACCTAAACCTATTTTTTCGATATCAAATAGCGACATAAATATAAAGGAAACGTCACGAAACTTTTACGAAAAACGTTTTTTCGTAAGATGACACAAAATATGTTTTTGACCAAACCGACCACCCAACACTTATGGGAACTACCCAAGTCAGCCTCAATAGTGTTAGGGTAGTTCATGGGCTGCCCGAATAGTGACGAACTCACTATTTGGACAGCCGTCACCTGGTTGGCTCAAAAGTCACCCGGTAACGCCGTTTTTCACCGTTTTCGCTTATTCCAACTCCGAAATACTTTCCGACAATTGTTCCAACTCCCAAAACATATCCAATACATTCATACCACATTATGTTCATCACAAATTTTCTAGTTTATTCAGATCTGATCCAGAACCGAAAATTACCAAATTTCATGCTTTAAATCCAATTTTCAAGATTAATCCCATTAATCCACAACACCAATCAAAGTCACCACACATGAAGCACCCAAGAACAATTCTAGGTGTTACAAGAGTGGTTATAACACTCTAGAATGATAACATGTCATCTAATAAACAAATTGGATAAATATTACAATAATACTACCCAAATCAACTTCACACATGCATAATACTTCCATCTCCATCCACCACAACCAAAAAAACAATTTTTCAGAATTAAAGAAACCCTAGAACTATTCCAAGAATTCAAGAGAACATGAAACTAATTTCCAAGCTTGGGTTATAGAAGATTACCTTTTAATCTCTTGATTTCCAAGCTTTTCCTTGAATTTTTCCTTCATTTCTTCATGATTTGTTCAAACCAAATTTTAGGGTTTATTTTTGGAGGTTGATCAGCCATGGTTGGAGAATAATTTAAGAAGAAAAAATTTTCCCCTTTTGAAACCTAATGACCGACTCACCAAGGGCATTTTTGTCATTTGGAAAATTTTAATCAAATTAAATTATAATTAACTTTATGATAACCAATCAAATTAGCACACAAAAAGTATAATTAAATCATGCCATATGTTCCAATAAAAATTAAACAAATTTCATAACATTTATGGAAAAAGTTTAATTAATTAATTACTCAAATATTTAACATTTAAATATCCAAATAATCAATTAATATAATTATTATTATATATATTTATTTACAATAAATAACAAATACATATATTTATGGTATGTGTCAAAATCTCATTTGACGAATAATTAATGTGTATCTAATCGAATTATGTATCAAATACAAATACACAATAATTACGATGAACCAAAAATGCGTTTATGCATGTGTTTTCGTTTAACCGATTAAACGATTCGAATTAACTCACTTAATCCGATGAAATATTATGAATAATCCGTGTTATTCATAACGCATTGCCCAAGTGCTTAACGAGTACACTTCATATTGTGGGACTCTCTAAGTTTCGGTTTATCCGTCACGAAATCCAATTTCGTGTCCATAATTCACCCACTCATGAATTATGACGACCATGGATAATCTCGCTACACTATATAAGCCGAGGTCATTGCATACGTATAATACCTCTGTCACAGGCTATCCATATTATACCTAGGATATAGATGAGAACATTAAATCCATTCGGTATAATATAGTCGACTTTCAATTTATGATCTCTAAATAACACTCGGAACTGATTTCCAAAGTTATACCACGGCCATGGATTTACTAGATCGTAAACACGTGTTGGATGCCTATGCCCTGTACATAAGACTGATAGATTCTCTCTTGATATGCATTGTATATCATGAGCATCAGTCCACACCCAACGAACAGGCGGAGGTCGAATCATGAATAGATCGGTGACGTGACTGCCATCAAAGTGTGGAGGATAACTCATATATCCCACTGTGGTATCTTTAGTCGAAGGACCACTATGCTCGCTCAACTCGTGAAGATTCCTATTGACGTTGGTGTACCATCTATTAGGAAATCTTCAGTGAGTCGTTCAGTGTTTATCAAATAAATACCTACATGTCTATACGAGTTTCCCAAGACTCATGGTTCATTGGGATATATACAACATGTACTGGTCTCAGTGGATTTTACTAACCGACCCGTGTTAGTAAATCTTGACCAGGAAATTTATTTAAGGATATACATCTTATAGTGCGCTTCCCAATGTCAATTACAGACAACGTTGTAACTACACACTACCTTATAAATCCTAGGGTCTTTATTTAATATACATGTATCACTAAACCAGATTTAGTTTCGATCTAATCATAATCAGATATCTAATCGTAATTAGATCGAATAAGTGTATAAAACACAAGGGTGCTACCATTAAATTAGTAATATTATGGAAAATAGAATTGCTCGTATTCATGAATCGGACATAAATACGATCCGGATTGGCACTCCGAGCACCAACCCTAACAATTTCTCCCATTTGATCTAGTGCCAATCCACGGTATCTTATACACATCTTAATGTGTATCGCATACTCATGGCCCTTAAGAGCTCACCTTGCACTCTAAAGGTAGGCAACAACAAGTAAGCCCGCTTTTAACAAATTGAGTTTGTCCAACAAACTCAATCGTTTTCCTTAGCCAGCATCATTCATATTTTTTAGAATTCAAATTCCATATTAATACGAATCAGACGCTATATCAGTATTGTGCTATAGCTACTGAGTTGTCTATGTATTTACAAATCAAATCCAAATACTTTTAGACAACCGCAAACACTAAACTAATATAAAAACTTCCAATCTATGAGGTCATTATGCAACTTCTTAAGTCAATACTTCATAAGTTGCAACTGATTCCACTGGTTTAGTATAATCAACGGTGACACTCCCACTACATCTTTTCTGACTTTATATGACATAGACCATCTAATGTCATAATTAGGTTCAAAAGTAATTTGACCTTATGGTTGCTGACTAAATTCTCCATGAATAAGAAACTCATTCTTAATATCTATAAGATAACAAAGAACATGTTTCAAGATCCATTATATGGTCTGTAACATATCAAAATAACTCGTAACAATTATGATTAAATTGATATCTATAATCGCACATAATATAATATTCATTACACCATCATCTTATGATGCATAAGATTGACTACACCTTCTAATCAATCTTTCTTTCAATAAAGGAATCATCCTTACGAAAGATGAATACTATATATATGAAAAACACGTTAACTGTCAAACAGTTATATTAATTGTCGTACAGGTAGTCTTACTGTGTCCTTTATTAGATCGTATCTAATATGCGACTAATGTGTGTATCTCATAAGTTTCTTAGTTTTATATCATATATAAAACTTCATATCAAATATATCAGAGACTATTCTCACTGTTTATACAGAGAAAAAAAGACTTAAGTAAACATTTTACTTTACAAACATCTCATTATTACTTTAATAATGATAATGTCATTAGGATATATAACACTAGAAAGAAATTTGTACGCTACCACTGACCCTAATATCAAATAAGTATTCTCTATGCTTTGATAAAATCAGACAATCTGACTGTATCAAAATTAGAGAACACAGATTTTCGGAAAGCTTCTCTGAGTCTACAATAGGCTCTATAAGCCATATCAAATTGTGATCTTAGCAGAATACAAACTCTAGGGCCATTATAGAATGAACTCTTCAAACAAAGAAACCACAACGGATCTTTCATTCGAAGAAAACATTCAGGAACGCCACTTTGCATTCTTTAGCCAAAAATACATTGTTTGATATCAACATTAACCAACAAATCTTTAATTATTCAATTAGTGAGACCAGAGAGAGATATTCTCATAATCTATAATAGACTACTGAGAATAACCTTTCTCATTGTCATACTATAAAGGTCAAACCTTTATCAAGCTCACTTTTCTTTTGCTGCGCAAACAATTTGCACATTTTATGAACTATTCATAACGAAAGCTCAATCAAGTTCAAAACTTGATCGTAGTAAGCCATTAACAATCTTAGATCTATGGTTCAATGGTAAATTCTGAAATTGATATCAAATATCGCTCCCATTATAAGTTTTAGGATAATTTTCTTCGATAATAAAACAACAGAATCATTAAGTATCAAATATTTTTGTAAATGTTTCTGACATCCTATTGAACTTATACGGAAGTTGACTAAGGGTTATTTTCATCTTATTAATTATGTAGTTCCATTACAATATATCATTCTCACATTTGACTTCAATAAGTCAAGTTTTTCTACAATCGTCAACATCTGATGTTAACATACCAAGTAATAAAATAATTTTATTACACGGGATTATAGAAAAGATATTCTATCAAATAGAATACAATATTCTATCAAATAGAATACAATATTCTATTAAATAGAATAAATGATAAACTTTTCATTCGTACCTCCGAGGCACAAGTACTTTCAATTATATAACCATTATACAGAAGAAATATTCAAATCTAAAACTTTTCAAGATTCAAACTTTCTACTATACATATCATATACGTAACAATAAGAATGAATGGAACCTTAATTAAAGAGATGAATTAATGTTGCTGGAGCATAACCTCAAAAGTATTGAAAAACTAATTCGGTAACACTCAATATCAACGAATCAAATCATATAAGATTCAATTACTCCCACTGACCAATTCCATCAAGATGGAATCTTGGAAGTTTAATATTGAGTAGAAATCATATTCATTAAATAACTTTAGAACTAATTGCTTTAAATTCATGTGTTCGATCATATCAAACATCTTCGAACAATTCAAAGACTCACAATGAATTTCAAAGATATAATTTTCAACATTTCAAATAGAATATCTTTGAACCATTCAAAATATTCTATCCGCATTTCATCAGAAACATATTGAAAGTTCTCGAACAATTCAAGACGTTCAACATGTTCTCTTTTAGAATCACGTAACTAAGTCATGAAAATTCATTAACTAAGTTACGGAGTAAAGAAAACTATCTAAGGCAATTTCTAATTCATTAAACTACATACATCCAATGTATTAGTCTAATAAATCTTGTGGTCCAATGACAATCATTGGTTAAATGAGATTTAATCATATCCTGAATACAATATTCATTAAATGGATAAGGATATGTGGTGTGAACTCGTATCAGACCATCCTTTACCATACAGAATAAGCATCTAATGCTTTTATGTGATAAAAAACTCATAAAACACAGTTCTAAGTTATTTATTTAACCGAACATTTTCTTAATGTTTATCTTTTCATTAATGACACTACTAATCATATAAAAATATGTAACAATTGTTTATAAAGAACAAGTAACTATCCAATAGTCACAAGTTCTGATATCAAATCTCAAAATAATTAATAAACATTATTTTATATAACTAAACAGGAGATCCGGTATCCAATACCTACAGTTGTCGTATTGTGAGAATCAATATTCTCCATACACAACTATACATATCTATTTTCTTAAGCTTTATAATTTACGTTCAATTATTCATAACAATTGCAAATGATTGATTAGCAAACTTTGTCAAACACGTGACTTCTAAAAGTCACTAAAGCCAAGAAACATCATTATAAGATAAACAAATACTAATGGGGTTTTCCTAATGCCAGTTAAAAATCTCGAGACATGAACTAATTCAAGTCAATTCTTACAACATAAGAAACAATTCTTACTAGATAACTATATCCTAAACAGATATATATTTAGATTACTAATCGTGACTTAAAAACTAAGTCACTAACCATCTTGATTTACAAGGAAATCGGAACAACAGTTCCCGATGGTTTGAACTAATATAACAATATCTAAGTTTACTATCATTCTAGAACATATTTTAGAATTACGCAACCATATATAAAGTTAGAAAACCTATTCAAGTAATAAGCATGCAGTGGATTAGAAGTATAAATCTATAAACAATATAGAATAAAAGGAAAACAAAACAGAATTTTCCATAAAATTACGCACTGCCTTAGTTATGGATTTTTAACCCAGCAGTGTTTCCCACTACTTTTCGTAATACCGTAATCCCTAACGGACAACAGAAATTCGATAATTAAATCGAATTCCATAGTGAGAGTAGGATCCCATGAATATATTTCGACTCACAGCTTTGGCACGATCTCGGCTCTGTATATTCATTAGGTAGACAACTCATTGTCAATCACTCACCAGTGACTCCTAATTTTGGTCCTGACCGTTTCTCATTATGACAGCTTTGGCACGTTCACAAGGAGGTGTATCAAGGCTTCACTTGTCAATGACAAACTCAAGCTACCGATGTAGTCTTGATAGCTTTGGCACGTTTAGGATTTCCACTTTCACTTGAATTTTCCTAGTATCAATATACAACCAGCATGGATAAAATCCCATAACCTACACCCTCACAGCTTTGGCACGATCTTAGATGCAGTTATAGAAAGATACCCATAAACCGTACTAACAAGACAGACCAAGAAACATGTATCTAATACACGTCACTTTACAACCTTATTTTAAGCGGGGATTTTCCACTAGGAAGCAATACTCTACATTAAATACAATATTTTAATCTAAATCAATTTGAACTAATCTAACAATATCTAAGTTTACTATCATTCTAGAACATATTTTAGAATTACGCAACCATATATAAAGTTAGAAAACCTATTCAAGTAATAAGCATGCAGTGGATTAGAAGTATAAATCTATAAACAATATAGAATAAAAGGAAAACAAAACAGAATTTTCCATAAAATTACGCACTGCCTTAGTTATGGATTTTTAACCCAGCAGTGTTTCCCACTACTTTTCGTAATACCGTAATCCCTAACGGACAACAGAAATTCGATAATTAAATCGAATTCCATAGTGAGAGTAGGATCCCATGAATATATTTCGACTCACAGCTTTGGCACGATCTCGGCTCTGTATATTCATTAGGTAGACAACTCATTGTCAATCACTCACCAGTGACTCCTAATTTTGGTCCTGACCGTTTCTCATTATGACAGCTTTGGCACGTTCACAAGGAGGCGTATCAAGGCTTCAATTGTCAATGACAAACTCAAGCTACCGATGTAGTCTTGATAGCTTTGGCACGTTTAGGATTTCCACTTTCACTTGAATTTTCCTAGTATCAATATACAACCAGCATGGATAAAATCCCATAACCTACACCCTCACAGCTTTGGCACGATCTTAGATGCAGTTATAGAAAGATACCCATAAGCCGTACTAACAAGACGGACCAAGAAACATGTATCTAATACACGTCACTTTACAACCTTATTTTAAGCGGGGATTTTCCACTAGGAAGCAATACTCTACATTAAATACAATATTTTAATCTAAATCAATTTCTAAACAATTAAATTCTACTTATAGAAAACATAACCCAATTTAACCATTAAATTTCCGTTACATTTCCTTTAGCGTAGAACCGAAAAGTCAAGAAACATATATAGATTATATGCATGTGTGAACATTAAAATTGGATTAAAAATAAAAAATGAAGCATGAATAATGTAATGGATGAAGCATCAGACCTGTTGTGATACCATTTTTGTTGGGGTTTTGGGCAATGGGAGCGGCAGAATCGCGGTTCGGGCGAAATCGTAATGTAAAACTTTTTCAAATTACCGAATCAATTATTCAATATCTAATATGAATAATTTATTCATATTTCACCTAAACCTATTTATTCGATATCAAATAGCGACATAAATATAAAGGAAACGTCGCGAAACATTTACGAAAAAAAATTTCCGCAAAATGACGCAAAACACGTTTTTGACCGAACCGACCACCCAACACTTATGGGAACAGCCCAGGTCAGCCCCAATAGTGTTAGGGCAGTTCATGGGCTGCCCGAACAGTGACGAACTCACTGTTTGGACATCCGTCACCCGGTTGGCTCAAAAGTCACACAGTAACGCCGTTTTTCGCCGTTCTCACTTTTTTTTTGGATAAGGTAAGTATTATAACCAAAAGGAAAACTATACAAGAGCAAAGGGGCATCCCCCAGGATCTAGAGAGGACATGCCCTCCTAGAAGAAAGCCAAACGGCTACCAGAGATCAACTAAAGATGTCATCGGGCAAGTGCCATGAAAGGTGAAGCCATTTATTGTCATAAGATGGATTCACCTTACGTAAAGAACTAACACGATTCCGAACATCAAAAACAATATCATATAGAAGAACAGAAACTGGCCTAAGAGGCATATCATGAGTGCGAGCATTCCTCTCCCTCCATATATGGTAAACTGACGCTGCAAAGGACAGACGAACCAGAAGATGATATAAAGAGGCACCGGAGAACTGACAAAGCCACTCAACAGTTTGGCGCCAATCTCGACAGCTCCAATCTAATCCACACATGGCTAGCACAGATGACCAAACCCTCGATGAAAAGAGGCACTGAAAGAAAAGATGATCGATGTCCTCACTCGAACAACCACAAAGGATACACCGCGAGCATGAGGATATACCAAATTTCATCAGACTGTCCTGAGTACAAAGGCCTCCCTGAATAGACATCCAAAGAAGAAAAGAATGGCGGGGAATAGATTTCCGGAACCATACAACTCGGGACCAAGGCATCTCGGGTCTCCTTGACCTCAAAGCATTCCAGGCACTATCCACAGAAAATCTCCCATGTCTATCATCCTCCCAAACCAGCACATCCTCCCTCAAACTAGAAGGAGACGGAAAGTGAGTCTGAACCAAATCAACAAGAGCAGCAGATCTAGAAGGGGGCCAATGCCAAGCAGAATCAGAGATAATGGAAGCAACTGTCGCCATCCTATCCAAGCCATAATCATAAATCACTCTCTCGCCCAACGAGTTCTCAATCGGGCCTACAGGATGCCAATTATCAAACCACAATAAAGTCGACTCACACATTCCCAATACTCACTCTCATCCGCCGACGGGACCAAGAACGAAGCTCCAAAATCTTACGCCAACTCCAAGAGCAATCAGAAGGACGTGGGATCTCCCAAAAACTTCTCCCCCTCAGTAAATAAGAGTAAACCCAAGTAGACCAAGAAGAAACCTGGCCAGAACAGAGAAACCAAATATGCTTGACAATAGCCGCTCTATTCCAAGCTTCCAGACTCTTTATACCCAGCCCCCCCTCCTTAAGAGGTAAACAAATTTTGCTCCAAGCTACTCTAGCCCCAGTAGGGATAAGCGCACTACCCTTCCAAAGGAAAGAACGTAGGATAGTCTCCACCTTCCTAATCACTGACTTAGGAAGAATAAATAAAGAAGACCAATAAAATTGAATGGAGAACAAAACAGACTTTATAAGCTGGAGCCGACCTGCATAAGAGAGAAACTTACAACTCCAACTTTTAGCACGCATAACAATACGATCCACAAGAGAAGCACAGTCAGAGGCCCTAAGTTTAGTAGAGATCAAAGGAACCCCCAAATACCTCACAGGAAGAGTCCCCACCTGGAATCTTAACACATCACGCAGTTGGTCTTACATAGAAAGAGAGATGCCAGAAGAGAAGAGATGACTCTTAGTTGGATTCGGAATTAAACCTGATAAACCACTGAACTGCCCAATACAGTCCTTGATCAAAGAAACAGAGGATGCATCTGCTTTACAAAAAATCATAAGGTCATCTGCAAAACAGAGATGAGTAAGACGGTCCTTTGAACACCGCCAGTGGAACTGGAAACCCGGATCAGTAGCCATATTACGAAGAAGGCCTGATAAAACTTCCATAGCCAAAACAAAAAGATAAGGAGACATAGGATCACCTTGTCGCAACCCACGACCCCCAGAGAAGAGAAAAATCCAGCAGCTCTCCATTAATAGAAACAGAGAATCTCGTAGTAGTCATACACTCCTGAATCCAACCCACCATCCTCTCAGGAATACCAACAGTCCGCAGAACCTCAACCAAAAAATCCCAACGAACAGTGTCATAAGCTTTCATCAAGTCAATCTTAAGAGCACACCTCGGGGAACCGCCATTCCGGTGATAATTCCGAACCAATTCCTGACACAAGAGAATATTATCGCTAATACGCCTTCCCTCGACAAAAGCAGATTGATTCTGACTGATCACTGAAGGGAGAATGACCTTAATTTTGTTCGCAATCAGCTTAGCAATGCACTTGTAAATGGTGTTACAACAAGAAATGGGCCTATAATCCTTAACCTGGGTAGGATTAGGAATCTTAGGAATCAGAGCAATGGATGTAGTATTTACCTGCCTCAAAAGACGTCGAGAAGAAAAGAATGAATGAATTGCACATAAGACATCATTCCCCACAATATTCCAACACTTCTTAAAGAACCCGAATTAAACCCATCCGGACCTGGAGCTTTATTGTCTTTCAGCCCGAACAAAACAGCCTTAATCTCCTCATCCTCAACCTCTCGAGAAAGAGCCATACTCTGCTCCTCAGTCACATGTCTAGTAATAGCAGAATGGAGGGTCACCCTATCAAAATCCTGCTGACGATGCTGAGGACCTAAAAGGGACTCAAAAAAAGAAACAATCTCATCTCTAACCAAAGCATCTTCCTCCACCCGGGTACCATCCTCCTTAGTAATAAAAGTAACCTTACTACGGCCATGAAAACTCTTCATAGCGGTAAAGAAGAACTTAGAATTCTGATCCCCAAGGTTAAGCCACTGAACACGAGATTTCTGTCTATTAAAGCCTTCTTCAGCCCGACTCAAATCACCATAACTCACTGAAAGACGAGCTTTCTCAGCTAACAGAGCAGGGCCACTGGGGAAGTCCTGTAAAGCACACTTGTACTCTATCCAACTCCTTCCTGATCTCCAAAACTCGACAAGAAATCTTAGAGAAATGCTCAACATTAAATTTCTTCAAAGCCGCCTTAACATTCTTTAGCTTACAACATAACCGGAACATTGGAGTACCATGAACATCAATATTCCCAAGCCCTAGCCACAACAGAAAGAAAATCAGGATGATCCACCCAAAACTGAAAGAATTTAAAGGGAATTTTCCTTTTAGGGAGCTCTGCAAGCTTAACAACCATAGGAGAGTGATCAGAAATCCGGGAAGGAAGAAAGCGGGCAGAAGAACCCGGGAATACACTCCCAAGAAGGATTTACCAGAACACGGTCCAACTTGCGCCAAATAGGAGACTGAATCTGCTTATTAAACCAAGTAAACTTACACCCAGAAAACTGCAGATCATCCAAGCCAGCTTGACCCAAACAGCAACCCAAGTCATCTTTCCAAGCTGGCCAAGCCACAGATCCACCACTATGCTCAAACGGAGAACGGATAGCATTGAAATCACCTAAAACAAGCCATGGGGAATCATCACCATACTACCACAATTAAGCAAGTCAGCCCAAAGGAGTCACACGGCAGTGAATAGCTTGAGCTGAGGACTGAATAATGCTAACAACAACATCACTAGGATTCCAACATACCCAGATACAACCAAACAGACTAATATCAGAATGGCAAAAAAACTTCCAAGAAGGATTAATCGCACGAGAGACATTCATAAGATTAACCTCCTTAACCTTGGTTTCAACTAAACCACACAACGAGAGCTTCTCCTCACTAAAAAACCTCCTGACTTCAGCATGTTTTAATGGGTCATTGAGACCTCTAATATTCCAACAACCAAAAATCATTAAAACAGATGAAAAAAGGCCAAACCCACAAATCAACGTCGACGACCCCCCCCAGAAGACTTCCACTTCTGACTCCTTTTACCACCTGAACCCTTTTTGGATTTGTTACCATAAGTCAATTTCTTAGAGTCCAGGGAATCAACAGCCTTAATAGCCAAACTGTTAACCAACAGAGTAGGCGAATCATAAACTGGAGACGGCGAGCACTCATTACCTCAGTATAAGGAAGATCCTCACCAAGCTGTGAAGAGTCAATGGAGTTTTCCCCTTTCAAATTACCATCTATCACCATAGAAGCAGTCTCAGAAGAAATCACAGGCAGAGAATGAGTAACCAAAGTCGGATTCAACCCATTAGAAGAACACTCTCCCAAAACAAGAGTTCTCTCAGCAATCAGAGGCACCACATCACTCGAACTAACAGGATGGTTCAAAGAAGTACCCTTACCTTTCTTATTTTTAGTGACCGGGATCCAAGCCCCCTCCTGAGCCTTAGCAGAATCAAAATGAGCATCCTTATTCGTAGACGGAGGAGGTGGCTTAGGAATAGCAGGCTGAGGAAGACTTTTAATCTCCTTACTAGGTGCCTTTTTGGGGCACGAATTCACCGAGTGCCCAAAAACTTCACAAGTAGAACATTTCACAGGAACCCATTCAAACTCAACCCTAATAGGAACCCTAGTGCCATTAGGGTATTGGAACACAATCTCCTCGATAAGGGGATTCCGAGCATCAATCTCAACACAAACACGAGAAAAGCTGAGACGTTTCCTGGACTGGGTAATATGGTCAACATTGAGAGGTTTCCCAACTGCACTTGCCACACAGCTAATCCCTTTCGCCGTCCATAAAGAAAAAGGAAGGTCAAAAAGTCTGAGCCAGACCGGAACCTTGAACAAATCCTCTTTAGTCAAAGATAATTAGAATGCCAAAGTTTTTTAAACCAACAGCCTATTAGCCATATGCCAAGGGGCTCCATCCAACACCACACCAGCTCTTGAAGGCTATTGAATCTAAAAAAAAAGAAACCATTCTCGGACGTAAGGACTTCTAACAAACCCATCCTTCCCCATAACTTGTGTGCAATAGAATTGACAGTTTGGAAGGGTAGACGTTTTCCCACAAAATAACCAACTAAAGTATTCTGCCAGTACACACTCCCTTCTTCAAAGACTTCTGCAGGTGGGCATACAACAACCTTACCATCAATAATATTAGGTTTAACATAATGTAGAGAAGTGGAAGAAAATGTCGAATCAAGATTGTCAACTCCCACAGAACCATACAGGCAGTGGCATAACTCTTAGTACCACCAGAAAAACCCCCATCTTTTACTACAGGATTCGCCGGCACCACCTCCTTACGCACACCCAAGGCATCCACCAACACTCTTCTACCGGTCAATTGGGTATCAATCTGCCTCACAGCACCACCAATTACATTAACAGAATCCATCAAGACACTACTATCAGAACCAAGCAAACTCACTCCATCCAACCTACCTTCAGTGCTAACTACAACACCAGAACCCCTATCAGAACCAACACCAACTACACCCACATCTGCCTTAGCTCCAGGAGCACAGCCAACCTTCTTACGGTCAGTACCAGGACCAGATACACCATTCTCCAATCCATTCTTTACAACCCTTGCATCCCTTACATCTGATGCCAAACAACCCACAGACCCCCCTGCAATAACACAGTCTGAAACCACAACTGGTAGGAAACCATTCACCTTAGCATCACAAATCACATTCTCTGCATCAACTGAAACAGCCACTGGCCGAGGATGTCAACAACTCAATACCAGATTTCCCAACAATATCTTGGCAGCAGCCCACTACTGGCTTAGAAACATTGCCCACCAAAATTGAATCAACAATACCAGTAGTAGTACACTCGAGACCAGACACCAAGCAATCCAGCAGAGCCACCACCAACTCCATGTCCAATAACACCCTCAACGGAACGAACAACACCAGGGTCAAATCCAAATTCTCATTATTCAACACATCAATGCCACATTCACCAAACAATCGGCAGATCTACACACAATGTTAGTGCCAGGAGCACAAAAATCGCTGGCCGAAACAGAAGCAACACCAAACTCAGGCAAATAAGAGCCTGAAACAACACAGCAGGAACACCAAAATCACCTTGACCCGGAACACCTGCAACGGCGGAGACAGAAACAGATGGGGAGATAACACCAGACCCACTATCACCAATAACCAAGCTAGAGGCTGAAGTGACTCCTTCTGAGAAAGTCATGCCGCCGCGCTGAGGAAGGAACCGAGAGGGCCACGAGATCCGACGATGGCTTCAAGCAAACCGAACCCAGCACAACCTGTGAAGCATTATAGGCCAACGAGGTAGCCCTAACAGCTCTACGGCCAGTGCCAGGGAGGCGCGGCCCCACGATAGGAAGACCAGAAAGGGATGCATAATGAAAGAAACGGTGAGGAGGGAAAATAAGGAGAGCAAAAGAGGCGAAAGTAGAAAGGAAAGAGAAAAAAGGGGGGGAAACCGGAATATAAAAGACCCAAAACCGATCTAAGAAAAATAAAGGAAAGAAAATAGATCTGAGAAAACAAATGGGTAACAAGAGGAGAAAGGCACGGGGAAAATAATTTTAGTAAAAGCCCAGATCTGAGAAAGAGATCATTTGGTAGAAGACCAATAGATCCAGGTACACGAAGGAGAAGAAGCAAATCGCCCAGTTGAGAGCATATTCACTGTTCATCACATTTTCATACATATATTCCTTTGACCAAGCATTAAGTGGGCAATGTCGTTCTCACTATTCCAACTCCGAAATACTTTTCGGTAATTTTTCCAACTCTCCCAAAACACATCCAATACATTCATAACACATTATTTTCATCACAAAATTTACAGTTTATTCAATAAACACATTAGATGTGAACAATATTTATATTTTGAATATAAATGAATATCAAACGTATAACATGACAAACAAATAGCTCAAACTGAGTAAATCAGTTAAAACTTAATTGTGGCATTGTTGTCCGGGACACAATTAAACAAGACTCGTATATCCACACTTTCAAGAGTGGGTACTAGGACAAATTTGATTCTATTCAAATAATGTCTACGAATCTAGTTTATTGGGCAAAGTGGCTAAAATACCTTTACTTGGTAAAAGTACAAGTGCCACCGATCTGTTAGCCCTCGTTCATAGTGACGTAAGTGGGCCCATATCTAGCTAGGCTAGATGTGGATATGAATGTTTCGTGACCTTTACGGATGTGGCATCGCGTTATGGTTATGTGTTTCTTTTAAAACACAAATCAGAAACTTTTAGAATTTCGACACGAAGTAGACAAATAGATCGGCTAAAGTATTAAATCATCACGGTTAGACTATAATAAAAATACTTAAGCAATAAGTTTCTCAAATACTTGAAAGAGTATAGTATTATTTCAATGAGGACTCCTCCCGGAACACGTCAATTTGAAGGTGTATCCGAACGGAGAAACCGAATTTTGTTGGACATGATAAAGTTAATCGTGAGTCACTCTGAGCTACCATTTCCTTCAACGGATATGCATAAACAGTGCAGAACTTATTTTGAAAAAGGTTCCATAAAAATCTGTTAGATAGACTTCATATTAGATATGAACAGGAAAGAAACTGGGTTTTCTCATTCCTGAAGATTTGGGAATGCTAGGCATACGTTTGGATGATACCAAACGAGAACCCAAATCGGATAAGTGCCTAATAATGGTTATCCTAGGGAAACCAAAGTATAGTACTTATACAACTCACAAGAGAACAATGTAATTGTTGCTCACTATGCGGTTTTCCTAAGAGGAATACCTATATGCAGTGGTAAGTGGGAGGAAAGTAAAACTCGATGAAAAATCGGAGTAATACTATTCCAGGCACCGATTCCTTAATGGAACACAGATAGTTCATCAGGGATGAAACTATACCAATAATCTTCGAATACGCAAGAACCACGTAAGTCGAGGAGAGTCAGAAAACAACCTGGGAGGTATGGGTTTCTGATCTCACCTCGTTAAGATGTCAATCTTATTGAGGAATACGAACTGACTACGTATGAGGAAGTTATACAAGGTATCGACTCCCTATTATGGCAAAGTGACATGATATCCGAAATGGATTCCATGTATATCAACTAAGTTTGTATATTAGTTGATGTACCGGAAGACATTGTGCCTATTGGTACTATATAAGTCTTAAAGGAAGACGTACATGGAAGGCAATATACCAACGTACAAAGCTAGGCTTGTAGCGAAAAGGTATCGTTATCAATATAGTGTCGATTACGACACGAAACCTTTTGCCCGTTACCATGGTTAAATCCATTTGGATAATGCTTGCTGATGCTGCATGTTTCATTTATGAAATATGACAGCTGAATGCCAAAACTTCTTTCCTTAACGAAAACCTTTTGGAGGATGTTTACAACATCCTGACAGTTTTGTCGTACCATAACTAGCAAACAAGGTTTGCAGGTTATTCGATCCATTTATGGATTGAAGCAAACATTGAGTTCTTGGAATTATCATTTTGATGTAATCATAATGGTGTATGATTTAATTCAAAACGAAAATGATTCTTGTGTATATAAGGAGGTTAGTGGGAGCGCACTGATAATGAATGTTCTGTATAATAATGATGATATGTCATTTCTTGGAAATGATATTCTCATAATACAATCGGTAAAAGCTTGGCTTTCATGAAAAATTCTCCGTAGAATTCTTGGGAGAGACAACATTTATTCTAAGAATAAAGATCTATTGGGATAGATTTAAAGTTGTTGATACTCTCTGAGAACTCGTACATTGAATTAAATATACGCGACCTGGTGTCTCATACGCTTTGAGCATATGGAGTCACAATCAGGCCAATCCAAGTGATAGTCATTGGATTGATGTTAAGAACATCCTTGAGTATCTTAGAGGAACTAAGGATGCCTTCTTATACTGTGGAGAAGGAGAACTTGAAGTGACTGGGTTCACTGCTGCAATTTTCCTAACCGATAAAACGACTATGAGTCATAAGAACGGTACTATAAAGTTTGAATAACGGAACAGTGAGCTGGAAATCTTCCAAGCAAGATACTATTACCGGATAAACAATAAAAGTGGATTATTGCTGCAGTTGAGGCAGCGATAGAAGCCATTTGGGTTGAATAAATCTAATTAGATTAGATATAGTTCTGTTAGCAGCTGAGCTAGGCTACAGCGCATGCTAAAGAATTAATGGTCGCATCAATGATCTAGATATATACTTCAATTATTCATCTGATTCGTTCGGATCATACATCGTGGCGATGCGATGATTGAATAAATCACATCAGTTGATAATTATGCAAATCCGCTGACGAAATCATTTCCTCAGCAGAAATTTGAGCGAACCGTACATAATTCAGGTGTAGGACACTTGAGTGACTGACTATAGGCCAAATGGGAGATTGATGGACAGTTATGACCCACAACGTCACTATTTGTACAGATCATGGTGTTGTTGTACAAATTAACTATGTGACAAAGGAAATTGCTCTTTTATCATTTGTGATTAGATCACCAAGATGTATAAATGATAGAAGGTCCATATGATTAGTTCCAGATTGATAAGATATGAGACAGTATCAATCCATGAAGGTTTAATCATTAAATATCCCTAGTCGTAGTATTATCGAGATTGGACATCGATAATGCGAAATAGACTAGTATTGTATTTGTGCGTGTTATGGGAACACAACGGCATAGTTCTCATATATTTGGGTATATGATACTCATGCAAGTGTAATAGGAGGTTGTGTTTACCGAAGGTACGGGAACAGCTTCGCTCTGGATAGACCCCTCAGAATTCCATTGGTAGTATGACTATGTGTCTATGGAAGTCCGAATCAGGGTAGGTGTATTTGGTCTTAACCTAAGACTTGCACCGCTAATACTTGTGACAATCAATATACTTTGGTTTTGGTCATCCAGGGCTTTAACAGGTTCTCTGTACGCCTCTTCTGGGTATATTGAGAATCGTAGTGTATTGGGTGTGATGTCGAGATGGAAGTATCACTCCAGTCATAGTGGAGATGATGATCACGTAGGATACGAATCTCGTTCTCTTATATGCTGCAGCTATCGGGATATCATGACTAGGTTATGTTTATCCGATTATAGAGACTAGTTACCAGAGATCCGATATGTGCTTCGTACGGGCAGATACAATTCCAGCCCCAGGCCTTGCACGTGACATCCGATACTGGATCGTAATACGCTATACTATGTATACTACGCCTGATATAGATCACATATTCCTGTAAGGATATTTCTGGAGAATTGGGTAGGCATGGCGCTTTGCTAGAAGCCAACCTTATCTTGTAAATCGGTACAAACGTAGTACTAGGTACGTACGTGTTCAGATAGTCCGATGACCGGATTTACTGCCAACATATCTGGGGATCTCATGGGTCGCTTCCCGAAGATTCACCGATGATGTATGACTCGCACTTTATTAATCTGGGATTAATTAAATGAGAGAGAAAATTAATCTGGGATTAATTGCGGAGATATTTTATCTAGGATAAAATATCATTTAAGAGAGAGAACGATTAATTGGAATTAATCGATAAAATAATATATTTGATATATTATACGAAACTGGATTTCGACGCGGATTTAAAATGAGATTTTAATTCGGGCGAACGAGTTAATTTAGAAATATTTCGTTAGCGACATGAATAGTGATTTTCCTAGGCATAATTATTTAATTACGTCGCAACGGAAAATTCGTTAATTTGGAATTAGCGAACCCGAGCCCAGGAGTGTTTGCGGGTGCATTCGCATTGCGAATTAAAGTACGGCCCACAAGTCTTATCAAGCGTCAAATCACTAGTCAATCGATTGATGTGATGACTAGTCACTTTGAGTGATTTGATAACACGTCATGAATGATGTGAATAGTGATGGAAGTGGTTGTGGCTTTAATTTCCTTTGACTTTTGGAAAGCAAAAATTTGGAAAATGAATTTTTGAAATTCAATTAGTGTATTAGATACACATTTTTTCAACCACCAAAAAACCTAACACACTCTCTCATTCCTCTCTTATCTCTCTCGCTCAAGGGGCATTTTCTTCCTTCAACTTTATGGTTTTGCCGTGAGTTGTAGGAGAAGCAAGGGAAATTTTACGGCAAAATTTCTGAGGTGCTAGCACACATCCGGAGTCTTGCGAAGGTGATAGGGAACCGCACTTGTGAGCTTGGAATAACAACACAAAGCTTGGAGCTTGATGGTGGTGATGGCCGAATTTGAGGAGGACAAAAACCAGTAAATGCCGAGAGTTCAAAAAGCTTCAAAGGGCATAAAAAGTTTTCGTTGTTCCTCGCATCGTACAACCGATCAATGTAAGTATTCTGCAACTTCTTTGAGTATTCTCACATGATGTTTCTTGCTTAAAATGATCCTTGGGACCTTAGAGAAATCCAACAGGTACATGGTACGCATGTGTTCAGATAGTCCGACGATCGGATTTACTGCCAACATATTCAGGAATCTCATGGGTCGTTTCCCAAAGATTCACCGATGACATTTGACTCGAACAGAATTAATCTGGGATTAATTATGAGAGAGAGAAAATTAATCTGGGATTAATTTCAACAAGAATTTATCTGGGATAAAATTAAGATAGAAGATTGAGAACGATTAATTTGGAATTAATCGATTAAATAATATATTAAATGAAATTGGATTTCAAAGCGGAATTAAAATCCAATTTTAATTCGGGCAAATGAATTAATTTAGAATTAATTCGTAAACGACTTTAATAATAATTTTACAAGGCATAATTATTTAATTAAATTATATTTAATTATGTCGCAACGGAAAATTCGTTTAGTCGGATTAAACGAACCCGAGCCCGAAGTGTGTTGAGCGGGCCCACTTAGATTTTGAATTTAAAGTGGGGCCCACCAACTAACATCAATATGTTTGACATTTGATGGAATTTGGTAATGGTTGAGTGGAAAAGTAGGATTGCTTTTTTTACACTCAAACCAAACCAACACACTTTGTATATTTTATTTTATTTTAAAAGACATATACCAACTTTGAGTTTTGGTAATTGGTTATTTGATTTTAGAAATCAAAACATAACAAAAACTTTCCTCTCTCTCCCTCCTCCACTTTTCCGAGAGCTTCTCCCTCCTCCACTTTTCTGAGAGCTTCTCCCTCAAACATAGAGTTTTTGTTCCAAAAATTCAAGTGAGCTAGCACTTCCAAGAGTGAATCAAGGTGATGGGGAAACCAATCCTAGAGTTTGGAACACAAAGAAAGGCTTGGAGCTCTTCTAAAAGGATCAAAAGTTTTGAACTTCATGTTAGGGATATATGCCCTATACCCAACTTGTGGATAGGCTATATGTACATGTATTTGTAATATTTTCATTAATTAATAAAATGACAAACTTTATTATACGTGTCTTACATAACTTATATGACTCAACAACACTGTAATAAAGCCCTTTGAGTAATAAGACGATGACTTCCACGCCTTATGAGAATCATTACTCTTAAATGTTCCTAGTCATGGTTTTGTGAATAATATGGGCGTTCACAAAACAGAGAGACTAACATAATGACATGATCCGCCCTTAAGTGGGGTAGTCGATCTCATAGGCTACTAGCGGAGATCCGTCCGCTTGGTGTATCACATGGATGTATGAGTTTCTCGTGTCCATCGAACTGACCGTCGTAAGTTTTCATATGGAGTGTTAATCCCATATGTCTATGAAAACTTTCATGTATCGATTATATTACTAGTACTTAGACTTGAGGTCTTTACAATCTTATGTGTGGATCAAATAACTTTGACATTCTCCTTCCCTGGATCAAAAGATCCGGTCATAAGGGTATGATTGGGTTTTTTGTTGAAATACATTAAGTTTGTAAATATACAACAGAGAATCGCCAATCTCTCGGATAATAATTTATTATAAGTGTAGTATTTCAGTTCGCGGGTTGATATGTGTGATCAGTGCTTGAGACTGTGGCCACAGCGGAAGAATAAAGTGAGATTCTGGGGTTATCACGATTCATGACACTATCAACATCATACCTTTGACCATATGGGTAGACACTTTCCGTACCCTATACAGAATGAGTATATATATCTTTCCTTCTCATTTGGGGGTCATGACATGTTGCTAGATGTCAACATTGGTCATTGAAATCGAACGACCATATGATCGGAGGATAATTTATATTCGATTAAATTATCACGATTCATTTCATGTCCAACTTGAGGGGAACCCAAAAGGTCACACACAATAAAGTCGAAATCAATGGTTAACTGTGCACAGTACAAATATAACAACATATATGATTGCTGTAGGAATTGTTTATAAATGGTTCAATATGTTTAATTATTAAATAGATCATTTATGAGGTTCCATAGTGGCTTAGGGATTGGTGAATGACGATAAGGGTACTTTGGGAATTGGAATAAAAAAAATAAAAAACAATTACTATTCACATGGATAGTAAATTTTTTTTTTATTATTTGTTTTGAATTCCAATTCGGCCCAAACTCTTATTAGGGTTTTATAATCTCATTATACCACTAAATTAAAATACAATGGCTAAGATTAAATTAGCTTTTATCACACATCAGATTCTTAATTAATTTTGTTGTCTTTGGAGCACTATATAAACCCAAAGAATTCTTCACAAATTTTTACACCAAACCTTTCATATCTTGGGTTTATATAAGTGAGGAACTCTAAATTTTAAGATTAAGCCACTGATTTTGAGGATCCTTAAGTCTAATTGACTAGAGGAACCTCGAGTTAAAAGTTTTGAGGTATTTGCCTAGGCTAGCACCAAGGGCAAAATACCCATGCACTCAATGCGTAGTCTTGTCGTTGAGTTTTGGCTTTGGTGTGTGCATCTTTGGAGGCCACACACTTGGGTGGCTCTTTGCAACGTGGAAGAGCTTGCTGAGTTCGAGAAAAGCTTGTAGATTGGAGGGAGGACTGGAGGAGTTTTCGGTTCAAGTAAGTCTTTTTCTTTCTTTATTTTAATTAGAGTTCTTATAATAGTTAGCATGTTTAAGTTTATGTTTTTTGCATGTTTTATCAGTTTTATGCTTAAAATATAGTAACATGGCTAGGCTTGTAGAATAATAAAAACAAATGGGTCTTGGGCAAAGGGAAAGCGACATAATAATTTTTATTTTCCGCTGCGCACTCGCGGCCGCTTCCTAACAGTGGTATCAGCGCGCCATTTTTGTTTTGATTAGTTCTCACTCGTTTGAACTGGCAATTGGGTGTTTAAAAACTAGTTGGAAAGCTAACACCCTGAACTTAATTTTAGGAACATGTTTTGCATGATTTGGTTAAGATTTGAATTGTGAAATTGCATTTAAATTTCACGCGTCTACAGAAAAACGTGAATAGTAAATTTATTTGAATAAAATAAAATGCAATATCATAATTAAATATTAATCAAAGTTATTTAATGCCTAAAATAATTCCAACATATTAAAACTCATATGCTTGATGATTCTATGTATGATTAGAATTGGCATGATTATTTTTGGGAGCAAGCATCTAAAGACTTTCTAAGAAATAGAGAGTGTATTACTTATCCCTTAGCTAATTAATTATTCCGTGATGAACTTAGAGATTTATTACCTTTAAGGCTAATAAATATAAATCACTTGTTTATAATAAAAGACATTATAAAAGATACAAGTGGGTTGGGACCAAGGGATTAATAAAACTTTCCAAACTAAAGTTAATTTAACCAAAGGTATTACTAGAGTTAGATAATGATTTGGTGTCTTCCTCCACTCACTACCTTTTTATAGCCAAAAGGAAAAGCTGTGAAGACATCTAGATAATCATTTACTCAAAGCTTACCTTAAAGCATATTTAAAGTGTTGGACTAATTTGGAGGATCTATTGTTTATTCCTGTCACCAAGGCAATAAGAGCCTAAAAGGTAAGGATATTTATGAGAGTTCGCTCCACCCTCCCTCTGGGGAATTTTCAATGGAGGAATCCATTTGACAGTTATTCACTTAAACTTGCTAAAATCCTCAATAATAATTTAAGTCTAAAATTTGCCTCCCATTGTAAAGTATAGACCCAAATGGCTTAAACCATATTGGTAGGACTAGGCTTTACCAGAGCGACCCTTATGCGTGGTCTTATAATTTAGTGGCAAAGATTGGGTGTCCACAAGGACTAGCATAAGCTATGGCATGTTTGATTGCCCAATCCAATGATTAAGGAATTGTGATTTATATCATAAATTGGTTGGGAACCTACCGAATTATCGTATTTTATAACGACCGGCCCTAGTCGGAGTTATGAAATGATGATAATGGGATCCTTGCCCATAAGAAATCCATTATATTGGGGTGGATGCGATCTGCTTAAAATTTTAAAACAATTGAGTGGGAGTAACTTCATAATATTAAAAGCCCATGTTATTATGAAACATTAATGAAAACATATTCCTAATTTTAACATTTTCTCTTAACAGGTGGGTTAAAATATTTCACAAACATTCAAATGGAAAACAGAGTATCACTTCATTCCATCCTTGATGAGCATAAGCTCAAATGGGACAACTACAATGACTGGTTTAGAAACCTTAAAATTTTCTTACGACAATAAAAGATTTTCTATGTTCTTGAAAGACCATTTCCCCCTGAACCCGCAAAAGATGCTGACCAAGATACATTTGATGCTTGGAAGAAACACGTCGATGATGATGAGCAAGCAGTTTTCATAATGCTTGGCTTTATGTCGGATGAACTTCAGAAAGCTCACGAAGATATGGATGCTCAAACCATCATCTTTCACTTGAAGGAGTTGTATGCAACTTCCGTTCATACCGTGAGATTCCAAGTGTCATGTGCCTTATTCCAAACAAGGTATAAAGAAGGATATGTTAGTTGACATGTGCTTGAGATGATTGGCCACATTGAAAAATTGGCCAACCTCGGGTTCATCATGGATCATGAGATAGGTCACAATCTAATTCTTCAGTCCTTACCAAAAGAATTCTCTAACTTTATTATGCAGTTTCATCTGTTTGATAAAGAAGCTACTTTAGCAGAATTTGCATAATCTGATAAAGCAAGTAGAGAAAAACTTGAAACCGGAGCTTAAAACCTCCGTCATGCTTACGGGTACGGACTTGAATCCACGAGGCTTAAAGAAAAATAAGGGCAAGGCCAAGGCTCCAGATCACCTAAAGCCCAATGGTAAGGTGGATAAGAAAAAAGAAAATGGGAAATGTTTCTTTTGTGGAGAGAAGGGTTATTGGAAGAAAGACTGCAGATCCTTGAAAGCCAAGGAAGCTAGGAAAGCCCAAGAGGCCAAGAAGCCCAATTCTTCAGGTATGTTGTATATGATTGAACTATATTCTCCAAACTCTGAACTTTCTACTTTGGTGCTTGACACCGGTTGTGGTACTCACTTGTGTAACAATGTGCAGGGCCTGAGAAATAGTAGGAGACTCCGTCATGGGGAGGTTGACTTACGCATGGGTAATGGAGCAAAACTGGCTGCATTGTGCGTGAGGACTTATTCATTAGTTTTGCCGAATGGTTTAGTTTTAGACTTAGAAGATTGTGTTTATGTACATTCTCTAACAAAGAACATCATTTCAATTTCTTCTTTATCTAATAAAGGCTTTTCATGCCTAATAAGTTGTAATGAATGTTCTATTTATTTCAATGAAATAAAATATGGAGATGGTATTTTGAATAATGGTATCTATGTCTTACAAACTAACAAAGAATGTTCAACCTCTAATATATACAACGTTAACTCGAATAATCTCAATGAATCACTTCTATGGCACAGTCTCTTAGGTCATATCAATGAAACAAGATTAAATAAGCTACATAAGGATGGGTATTTCAAACCCTTCAAATATAAACCTTATAGAACTTGTGAGTTTTGTTTACTTGGTAAAATGACCAAATTACCCTTCAAAGGTAAAAGACAGCGTGCAGCGGAGACATTAGAACTCATACACTCTGATGTATGCGGACCAATGTCAGTCACCGCTAGAGGTGGATTCTCCTACTTCATTACTTTTATCGATGATCATTCGCGATATGGTATCTGTACCTTATGCGGTACAAATATGAAGCCTTTGAGAAATTCAAAGACTTCAAGGCTGAAGTAGAAAACCTGCTTAATAAAAGTATTAAGTCACTAAGGTCTGACCGAGGTGGTGAATACTTAAGCAACGAATTTCAAGATTACTTGAGAGAAAATGGCATTGTTTCCCAGTGGACTCCTTCGGGAACTCCACAGTATAATGGGGTCTCCGAAAGGAGAAATTGGACATTATTAGATATGGTCTGATCAATGATGCCAGGCACGGATCTACCTCTTTCATTTTGGGGTCTTGCTTTAGAAACTGCAACACTACTACTAAACCAAGTTCCTTCCAAGACTGTTAGTCAAACACCATATGAGTTATGGTCTGGGAAACGTCATAGTCTTAGTTATCTAAGTGTTGAGGGATGTGACGCATATGTCAAGCTCACACAAACTAACAAATTGGATGATAAGGTAGTTAAATGTAAGTTTGTAGGATATGCCTTGAACTCAAGAGCATACGTGTTCTACGTCCCAAATGAACAAAGAACATTTGTCTCACGAAATGCTAAATTTCTAGAGAATGAATTCCTTCTCAAGAAATATAGTGGGGGTAGACTTGACCTCGATGAGGTACGAGAAGAACAAACTAGCATAGAACTAAACCCCAGGCCCCTCAAAAGGGCAGCGACGGAACAACCACAAGGTTATGAACTCAGAAGGTCTGGTAGGGAAATACATAAGCCTGAAAGATATGGTTTCCATATTGATGAGGAACATGATCAGGTCATTGATAATAACGATCCCACCAGTTATGACGAAGCAATGCGTGACATTGATTCAGTCAAGTGGCTTGAGGCCATGAAATCCGACATAGACTCTATGTATCAGAATCAAGTTTGGGACTGTAGACACCTGCATTTTTACATAAAGCCCAATGATGAGCCTCGTATGGAAGAACTACCCGATAAGTTGCGGAAGTCGCGGGAAACGGACGTCGGAAGGGAAACATTTAAGAAATAAATACATCAACAAATTTAACTCGCTAATTGGCCTCGGGTTCGCTCGATTAATCGCTGCTTTAAAATATTAAGCCTCGGCCAAAAACCCCTGCACCTATCCAAAGTCTATTTCACCCAAGCCCAATCCAAAAATAATTAAAACATTTAAAACACATGTCACAAATTAAATTAAATCCAATTAAATTAAATCAAATCCAATTAAAATCAAAACAAATCCCATTCCTAAATTAAATAAATCCATTCATAATTTAAATAAATCACTCACCAAATTAAAGATATTCCCCAACAAAAATACAAATATTCTTTCCTTAATTAAATACACCCATATTTATTTGATTTGTTTCCCTTTTTTGAGCCATGCACACACAAGGAAACCATAGGCTCACCATTATAAAAAGAGGACCAAACTAAACCCTATTCGCCCTCTCTCACTCGGTGACCCACTATCACAACCCCTAAACAAAAAAACACCCCAAAACTCTCATCTCTCTCCCTTAAAACTCACGAATTGCCCCTTAGCTCACACACGGCCAAACCAAGAAACAACAAACGAATAAACCCTCATCAGCCAAGAGATCTCACCCCTTACATGAACACACCTTACACCACCGACTGAAACACACAAACCCTACAGCCCATGCGTAACCTATCTCGGCACACGTGAACAAATCAAAACCCAAGCCACTGCCGACTAAACTGCCCTCACCAATACGCAACCCTCAAGCATAAAACACTCACGCCACACACCCTGAGACACGTTCAAATAAAAGCTAATAAACCCTAGCAGCCCACTAACACTACAAGAAAAAAAGCTTTTACTGATACTAAATTAGTGTCAGTAAAGGGTTTTACTGACACTATATAAATTGGAGTGTTGCCGCAGCCAGAAATCACTGACACTAGTTTCTAGTGTCAGTGATTCTTAGTGTCAGTAAACGTTAATACTGTAGTATCAAAAAATTATTGACACTATGGTATCATAATCTCTCACACTATTTTAGTGTCAGTAATTATTGACACTATATCATCAGTATTTAGTGATACTATAGTGTCAGTAAATTTTGTTACTGCATATCAGTATCAGTATCGCATATATTTGATTTTTAGTGTCAGTAATTATTGTTACTATAGTATCAATATCCGTCAATATCT
Organism: Zanthoxylum bungeanum; assembly: GCA_019454045.1. Classification (NCBI taxonomy): domain Eukaryota; kingdom Viridiplantae; phylum Streptophyta; class Magnoliopsida; order Sapindales; family Rutaceae; genus Zanthoxylum; species Zanthoxylum bungeanum. The sequence continues at coordinate 303,832 of SKCR01018446.1, read as the reverse complement.
TTTAAAATTTAAAAATCGTATTATTTCACAATTATATTTCTTATTTTTGTAATTAAATTAATCATAAAATATATATATATATATATATATACCAACTCAATGAAATAAAAAACTAAAAAATTACATTTATATAAAATTCGCAATATAATAGATAATCGTATTAATCAATTCAACAGTATCACATGATGAATACAAAAACTCCATAGACAATCTTTAAATTAACATATATATATTTCAAAACTACTCTTAAAGTCCCATCAAAATGTCATGCCCCCACCAAAATTCATGATACTTGTTGAGAAGCCTGCAACAATCCCCCAACAATATGATATCTGGCACAAAATCTGAATTATAAACCAAATGTTAAGAATTAGATGGACTTCCAAAAAAATCGATATCTTCATAAATAAAAACATTAATACATCCAAATAAAAATACAAAATATAACCCTAATCTAATTTTTGTCACATAAAGCACTTATTGACAATAACCATACCAACAACCTAAGAGCATGCATATAAAAAACCAATGGCATCCATAATAACAAGTTGTATCTTTCATACCGCTACATAATCACCAAAACAAACAAATCAATAACACACACACACACACACACACACACACACACACATATATATATATATAGACGACATAAAACTGAAATAAAAGGATCTCATGAACCAGATGAAGTTTTATCAGATGACATGATCTAATACTGTTTCCAAATGCAGGAAGCAAATCAAGATGACAAGATAGTTGTTCATTATGGAATTCCTGGAACTAAAAAGTTCAAAGCTCAAAATGTACTAGAATGAACATTCCAGGTAATTGCCATAAAAATAGATGAGATAAACATGTTAGATCTCAATATATCAAATACTGCTTCCATAGCATTCATGCTGCTCCTCAAAGCACATCAGATGACAGGTGCCATATCCCCCAAAGGTTTCAACAAGTCAATCAATCAGAACATGGCAAAACTTCATCAGGTAAAAACTATCTCCAAGTTCATGTCTGACATAGAGAACATCGAGACACTGTTAATAGAATATTTACATCATGATTGTTTTAACTTTCAAGTCTCAAAGCAATCTTACCCACTAGCAAAACTCACAAATAAAACAAATTAACCCACCAAATTAAACCCATCAGGGCATAAAACTGAAATAAAAGATATGATTCATATTGCTTTCACTGAAGAAAAAATCTGGGGAAAAAATTCTAAGCTAAAAGTAGAAACAAGAATGTATTAATCTGTGGATAAACATTTGTCAATCACTTCTATAGGAAAATTTATACCCCACATATAACTGGAACAAAATTCCTGAAAAATCACTGAAATTCAAGGAAATTTATACCCCACGATTTGAAATAATCTCCTTGCATATATCAGTCTTAATTCCCAAAAATTCAAACTTCAGATATAAAAGTTATACGAAATGGATCAACAATCAACATTATAGATCTCAACATGCACCACCGGCAACCCTACCTCCTGATCCAAAAATAAAAGCAAAGAAAAACCCAGAGGAGAGACCGAGAGAGCAAAAATGACATACCTAACAGGACTTGAAGCTTTTGAAGGTTGATAATCGAAGTTTGAACTGCTTACTGCTTACAGAGGACTGAGGAGAGACCGACTAACGAGAGTAAAAATGAAGCCATTGAAGGTTGATAATTGATAGGATGTACTGGATTTTGTTTAGATTTTAGAAATTACAAATGAGAGATTCATATTTGAGAGTAAAGAAGGGGGAAACAAAGGCTGCGCGATGAAAAAAAAGGTGGGAATGAGAGGAACCTTAAATTACTAAGATTGATTTGGTAACTACGGTTCAGGTTTTGACCCGACAAATACATATATATTTTTATAAACCGCGGTTTAAGGAACAAAAGTCACGATTTGGCCCAGTGGTAAAGCCTTACAATAAAAAAAAAATTATATCAATGGTTACAATTTCGAGTCCCAGCACACTTAAGGAAATATTTTTTTTTTTTTAATTTTTTTACTGATACTAAGGTATCATTAATTACTGACACTAAATTTACTGATACTCTAGTGTCAGTAATATATGCGAAAAACGTCACTTCCGCGAGGTGTTGGTTCGACTCCAGACGACTACGCGTTTTTTTTTTTATTATTTCTTACTGATACTATTGTAATAGTAATTACTGACACTAAAATCGCTGATACCATAGTGTCAGTAATTATTGATATTTAAGTGAAAAACACGGAAATAGGCCCATTTACACGTCGTTTCTGACACTTTTAGCCTAGTGTCACTAACCTTAGTGTCAGTAAAGGCCTTTTTTCTTGTAGTGTAACGCCCCTCAATTCATGCAGCCAACCAGTCACACACACAATAAACTTCACAGCCCCCCACGTAGCCAACTCACAAAGCAACAAACCAAAGCCACCTCACGCTCTCTCATTCATAAAAAATAAATAAGCCCTTAAATTGCCCCCACGTGAAGATAAGAAAACCCCTTAACAGCAGCCCTTCACGGCCAAACAACAAGTAACGATAAACCCTAAACCGAGAGCAACTCATCAAACAAATAAAACCTCTCACGTACCCAAGCCACAAACACACAGATCACGTTAACTGCCCACTGACCATGCAGCAAACCCTCATTTTGAAACACACAATCGCCTAACCCACTCACAAACACTTCACACTCTCGCCCCTCCCATGACACCTTGCAAACTGAACCAATACAACAAAAAACGTACAGCCTCCCCATCAAGCCGAAAACAGTGAGCAATATAGCCCTTAAATCGATCCAAAACAGTCCCCTATATTACCGAAAATCAACTCATAAAATAGCCCATAGCCGAACAACAAAACAATGAAAACAGCGACAAAAAATAGCAGTCCAAAAGCAGAGAAAACAGCAGCCCAAAATAGTGAAACAGCGAAGGAAAATATTGAACCAATGAACCAGAAAAGTTGCGAAACATTAACCCTTCCGACGACGACGTAACACACTTCTAAGGAGCATGTTAAAAGGTAAGACCTGATGGACCTCTTTTTTATAATTTATCTTTTCAGTTATTCTTTGTCGATCATTCGCATGCATCGTTTTATTTTACGTATGGTTTCATTTGTGTTGGGTTGATGGTTGAGTGCTATCCCTTGTGGTATATCGGATGGAAACCCAGACGTAAATTCCGTAGCTGAATCCGAATGGACAGTAGTGCGGTCTGTACTTGGGATACAACTCCATGTGCCGCTTGAGGAACTTTCAAGCACGTGTTTCATTTTGTTTTTTAATTTCGTGTTTATTGTTCCGCTATTTATACTCTATGTATTTCTCCGTTTATGTATTGTTGATCTAGTGCGCATGGGCTAATCACGTTGGATTAAAGGTCCTCCATTTGAGGGAAAAGCCAAAAGGCTACCTTTACCAAAGTGTTTTGCCGCGCCGGACGAAATACGTTTGATTGAACGTGAGATATGTTCAATCGGGCATACGAGGTCCCATATTATTGCTTTATTTATTTTCTATGCATTGTTACTTGATGCGCATGGGCTAATTACGTTGGTTTAGAGGTCCTCTATTTGAGGGAGAAAAAGCCTAAAAGGCTACCTTTACCGTAACATTTTGCCACGCCTTTTTAGTCCGTTATTTACTTTTCGCATATTACTTCTTTGTTTGTTCATGCATTGTTGCTTGATGGGCATGGGCTAATCACGTTGGTTAAAAGGTCCTCTATTTGAGGGAGAAAATGGTTCTTGGGATAAAGCATCGGACCAAGTCACGATATTCGACATGTACTGGTCTCAGCGAATTTTACTAACCGACCTGTGTTAGTAATTCTTGACCATGAACTTTATTTAAGGATATACAACTTATAGTGATGCTTCCCAATATCAATTACAAACTAGATTGTAACTGCGCACTACATTATAAATCGTAAGGTCTTTGTCTAATATACACGTATCACTAAATCGGATTTAGTTTCAATTTAATCAAAATTAGATATCTAATCGTAATTAGATCGAATATGTATATAAAAGACAAGAGGTGCTACCATTAAATAAGTAATATTATCGAAAACAAATTGTTCGTATTCATGAATCAGACATAAATACGATCCGGATTGGCACTCCGAGCACCAACCCTAACAGCTATGTGCTTAGAATTTTTTCGAACACTTGATGTATGAAATGTCAAACCTTCACTTTTTCCACAACCTTAGTTATTCCATCACCTCATTTACATCACTAATTCATAAAAACGCAATTTCAACCTCTTTAATAAATTCAAAACCAGCCCCTAATCACTTCAAAGCCTAGTTGAATTCTACATACCATAAAAGATACCATTTTTCCTTCAATTTAATGAATTAAATCACACACACAACAACAACAACATCCTACAATTCTCTAATCACTTCATAGCCTGGTTGAATTCTATATTATTTTCTCTTTGTATATATCTAATAATTATGATTAGTTTTGTTATTTTCCACAACTGGATCCAGACTTTTTGACTTTCACGATATATTTCACTGTTTAACTAATAATTGTCATTTCGCAGGTACTAGTGCTATTATTACTCACCCATTTTCAGGTGTTATAAATTCAACTCATTATTGCACTTTTGAAGGCATCCAGATTTGAGAAAGAAACATATAAAAATGGAAGCAACTTCAAGAAGACGAGTTGTAAACATCTGTGTGTTTTGCGGTACTAGTGTTGGTTCTAAGATAGAATTCATTGCAGCAGTACAAGAATTAGGACGAGTCATAGCTGAAAGGAATATGTACTTAGTATATAGCGGTGGAAATCTTGGACTAATGGGGATCATTTCAAGGATTGTACAGGAAGGAGGAAGTCAAGTCTTGGGAATCATCCCAAAACATTTGGCAGAGGTGAATCTTATAGGACCATCAAACGGAGAAGAACGAATCGTACCGGGTATGTCTGAACGACTGGTGGAAATGATTAACCGTGCTGATGCTTTTATTTCTTTCCTAGGTGGCTTGGGCACGATGGAGGAAATTTTTACAGTGCTATCTTGGGCGAATTTGAACATACATCAGAAACCGATTGGACTATTTAATTGTGATGGATTTTATGATTTTCTTTGTGTGTTTCTTGATGATGTCCGGAGAAATGGATTCGTGTCAAAACCTGTAAAAGAAATCCTCTTCACTGCCAGAACTGCACATGATTTAATTGACCAACTCTTAGCATTTGAACCACAAATTGACCATATCCTTTCCAAGATAAACTGGTTCGATAATGATCGTGGTAAAAAGCATCGGATAAATCTAGATCTTAACCTTTAATTTTCATTTTAGATGTACAATTCCAGCTAACCAGGTATTATTTTCTAAACTCTTCTTCTACTTTATAAGACATTGGGGACAATGTCTCATTTAGGTTTTAGAGAGGGGAATAGTTGACTAGTATCTTGTTTTTATTGTGTTATTTTTATTTGATTTTTAGTCAAAAAATTTTAAAAAAAAAAATTCAAAAAAAAATTAAAAAATTTTATAAAAATTAAAAAATATTTTGTGTTCTTGTGTTTTTAATTTGATTAATCAGGTGAAATTGGTGTGAGATAGTTGTGTAAGGAATTTCCACTCCTGAGACGTATCTCAACCTATTTCGTAACAAGTTAATTTTGTTTATTTCCTTTTGAATTATTTAATTTGTGAATTCTCCATAAAACTGACTAAAATGGATCTTCATATGCTTAGTTGACAGGTATTATCAACATGCATGGTAACATACGGAAATAAATTGTAATTGAAAATTTTGTAATATTCAATGCTCTAGTTTAATTGAAGGAATCATCTAAAAAAGCGTTGGAATAAAAAAAATGTTTGAGATCCGAGTAATTAAATTCGTAGGGGTTTTTTAACACCTAGTGCCCTAAAACAAATTGGTTTGGGAGTCACTGACCCAAAGCTCGCTACATGGATTGAAGATGTTATAAAATATATATATATATATATCTGAAATCCGAGTAATTAAGTCTTTAAGGGTGTCTTAACACCTAGTGCCCTAAAGCCAACTGACCTAAAGCTCGCTACATGGATGAAAGGTATTGTATATAAAAAAAATCAGAAAAAATATTCCATTGCTAAAAAAGGTGTGAAGTCTGATATAACTTTAGGACAAAAATATTACACTCTTGTCAACTATACTTATGAATATTATGGGCACAATGACTTGACTAATACTTTGTTGGTTGTGTATATGGAGAATGGTAAAAATAATCGGAGAATTTACTTATTCGGTAATTTAGAAAGAAAGAAAACAACTACTAACTTGGATAAGAAGTTTCATCTGTTTAGGCACTAACTTGTTTATTATATTTTCTCTTGTCTTTTTGCTTTTGTGTTCATTAGTTTTATATTGACGTTTGTGGGTATCGTTGCTGTAAGCCCTCACGAGACTACAACTCGTCCACTAGGGACACCTAGGGGTTTAAAGGCTAGTTGCATACGTAAAAATATCGTGATCCCTATGAAAGTGGCTTAGTTTAATTTTATTTTTTATGTTATTTTAATTTTGTTGTTTTGCTCGAGGACTAGCAAAATGTTAGGTTTGGGGGTGTGATGAGTGGTAAATAGATCATTATTTTCCACTCATTTGACTTAATATTTTGTACAGTTTCTTGAGTTTTGTGAATATTTTGATGTGTTTTGTGGTATTTTATAGATAAATTAAATAACAGGACTCCCTGGAGGATTTTTGGGGCCAAAACAGTGAAAAACGGACAAAAATAACAAAAATGTAAATTTCCTGCTAAAATGCGCCGTTTCCTAAAATACGCCGTGCTAAAATACGCTATCTGCTAACGTGCGCCGGAGAATGCTAACATGCGCCAGACACGTGTCACAATCAGAGAAGTTTTTGCTATCATGCGCCTACCACGTGTCAACATCACAGCAAATCTGCTAACGTGCGCCGGACACGTGTCACCATCACATGCTACCGACACTCATCATTGAAACACGTCAATGCTTACGTCAGGCTGATGTCAGCATTGTGACGTGAACACCCTTACGCATCGCGATGCCAAGCCAATAATTCAGCTAATAATTCTACCGACGCCACGTGTCCTCATCTCCGCGAAGCCCGTGCCACGCATCCAACATCAATGGCGCGTCGTGACGCGCAAGGTTGTGTTAGGGATATGCCCTATACCCAACTTGTGGATGGGCTATATGTACATGTATTTGTAATATTTTCATTAATTAATAAAATGGTAATTTTTATTATACGTGTCTTACATAACTTATATGAATCGTCAATACTGTAATAAAGCCCTTGGAGTAATAAGACGATGGCTTCCACGCCTTATGAGAATCATTACTCTTAAATGTTCATAGTCAAAGTTTTGTGACTAATCTGGGTGTTCACAAAGCGGAGAGACTAGCATGATGATATGATCTGCCCTCAAGTGGGGTAGCCGATCTCATAGGCTACTAGCGGAGATCCGTCCGCTTGGTGTTTCACATGGATGCATGAGTTGCTCGTGTCCATCGAACTGACCACTGAAAGTTTTCATATGGAGTGTTTATCCCCTGTGTCTGTGAGAACTTTCATGTATCGATTATATGACTAGTCCTTAGACTTGAGGTCTTTACAATCTTATGTGTGGATCAAATAACTTTGACATTCTCCTTCCCCGGTTCAAAAGATCCGATCATAAGGGTATGATTAGGTCATTTGTTGAAACACATGAAGTTTGTAAAGATACAACAGAGAATCGCCACTCTCTCGGATAATATTTTCTTATAAGAGTAATATTCCAGTTCGCGGGTTGATATGTGTGATCAGTACTTGAGACTGTGGCCACAGCGGAAGAATCATGTGAGATTCTTAGGTTAGCACGATTCATGACACTATCAACATCATACCTTTGACAATATGGGTAGACACTTTCCGTACCCTAGGTCAATAAGTGGGGATACAGTGAGGCGAGAGACCGTATCATATGTAAATCGCATACAAAATGGGTATATATATCTTTCCTTCTCATTTCGGGGCCTTGGCATGTTGCTAGATGTCAACCTTGGTAATTGAAATCGAACGACCATATGATCGGAGGATAATTTATGTTCGATTAAATTATCACGATTCATTTCATGTCCAACTTGAGGGGAATCCAAAAGGTCACACACAATAAAGTCGAAATCAATGGTTAATAGTGCACAGTACATATTTAACAGCATATATGATTGTTGTAGGAATTGTTCATAAATGGTTCAATGTGTTTAATTATTGAACAGATCATTTATGAGGTTCGATAGTGGCTTAGGGATTGGTGAATGACGATAAGGGCACTTTGGGAATTGGAATAAATAGATAATAAAAAATATTACTATTCACATGAATAGTAACACGTGAATAGTACTGCATGAATAGTAAAAAAATTTTTATTTATTTTTGTTATTTGTTTTGAATTCCAATTCGGCCCAAACTCTTATTAGGGTTTTATAATCTCATTAAACCACTAAATTAAGATCCAATGGCTAAGATTAAATTGGCTTTTATCCCACATCGGATTCTTAATTAATTTTGTTGTCTTTGGAGCACTATATAAACCCAAAGAACTCTTCACAAATTTTTGCACCAAACCTTTCAAATCTTGGGTTTATATAAGTGAGCAACTCTAAAGTTTTAAGAGTAAGCCACTGATTTTGAGGATCCTTAAGTCTAATTGACTAGAGGAACCTCGAGTTAAAAGTTTTGAGGTATTTGCCTAGGCTAGCACCAAGGGCAAAATACCCATGCACTCAAGGCGTAGTCTTGCCGTTGAGTTTTGGCTTTGGTGTGTGCATCTTTAGTGGCCACACACTTGGGTGGCTCTTTGGAACGTGGAAGAGCTTGCTGAGTTCGAGAAAAGCTTGTAGATTGGAGGGAGGACTGGAGGAGTCTACGGTTCAAGTAATTCTTTTTCTTTCTTTATTTTAATTAGAGTTCTTATGATAGTTAGTATGTTTAAGTTTATGTTATTTGCATGTTTTATGATTTTTATGCTTAGAATATATAGTAACATGCATAGGCTTGTAGAATAATCAAAACAAATGGGTCTTGGGCAAAGGGAAAACTGCATAATAATTTTTTATTTTTCTGCTGCGCACTCGCGGCCGCTTCCCATCAGGTTGTGCACGTCGTGACGTGGAGGCATAAAATTTCCTATAAATTGAGACCGAATTTCATTTGTAAAATCATACTTTCTTCTAAGGAATTCCTTAAGAATACTATGAAAATTGTATCTTGCTTGTTTATTTACAGCTTTCTGTATTTAATTTTATTTACTTTATGCAATTTTACTTTCTTTTCTTTACTTTTCAGTCTTTATTTTACTATTCAGCATGAAGAGGTAACTCCCCCCTACTGGGGTGAAAGGTAAAGCTTTTATTACTAAGATTTAGATTAATCTCCCTTAATTATAATATATAAACTATTTAAAACCTGACTTAATGAGGAGCGACTCATCTGTTTAAGTATTGTTCATCATGGTCTGACCGTAATGTTCTAATACTTTTACCAGTCTATTTTCTTACTTCGTGTCGAAACTCTTTGAATTACTCAAAAGTTTCTGACTTGTGTTTCATAAGATACACATAACCATAATGTGATGCCACATCCGTAAAGGTTACGAAGTATTCATATCCACCTCTAGCCTAGCTAGACATGGGCCCACTTACGTCATTATGAACGAGGGCTAACAGATCAGTGGCACTTGCACATTTACCAAGTAAAAGGTGTTTTAGGCACTTTACCTAATGAACTAGATTCGTAGACATCATTTGAATTAGAATCAAATCCGTCCTAGTACCCACTCTTCGAAAGTATAGATATACGAATCTTGTTAATGCATCACAGATGACAATGCCACAAATAAGTCTCATTTGATTACTCAATTTGAGCTATTTGTTTGTCATGTTATATGTTTGAGATTCATTTATATTCAAAATATAAATACTGTTATTTACATCTAATGTGTATATCTCAATATCATATTTATAAATAAAAACACACGGTGTTTCAAATTACAAAGGTATACCCGCAACGGGTTAAACTAGATACAAAGATAATGTTCCTAGTCAAACTAGATACATTATAATAGTTTCATAATTTAAGTACATGCCCAAATGGCAGTTCCAAAACTTAGGTTCCTACGGCCAAAACAGCGACTCTCGTCATGTTTTTGACTTGTAGGTCGATCTCATCTGAAGCCAGTTTCCTGCTTATCAGCAAATCCCGCACATCAGTACATATATTCATGTACCACTTCTAGTATCAAAATCCAATTTTAAAACCAGTAGTGAACATGTTTATAACAAACATTCTTGAAGCCGGAACCTTGTCACGCCTTCACTTCCTTCATGTCTGCCTTGTCCATATGGCAGTCACACTTCTAGTGACCCCGTTTGCCACAGTTTAGGCAGACAACTTGGGATATGTCCTTTTAAGAAGCTTTGGCTGTGCATAATGGATTGAGCACTAAAGTTATCATCACAATGAGTCTTCCTAAGCTCATGCTCTACTATTTGCTCAACTTCGGGCTCATGCTTGAGAGGTTTCTCTATCAAATAGAATAACTTCTCAGCTCTCAAGACTATCCTGAAGTTCTATTCCCAATCTGAAAATTAAAGCCATTAAATACATTTTCCCTAGGATTATGTCCTTTGACGCTAATCTTTCAGTCATCTTGATTGGTATAGTCTAATCATCCAATCAACGATTTCAGGTACAATTAAATGTAATGATTACTATAGTCTAACTATATAATCAACTATAATTGATTGGTTACATTCAAATGTATTGATTACTATAATCCAATTATATAACCAACTACAAATGAAGTAGTTTGAATACAGTCCAACTGTTAAATTAAAACAACAATTGAATATTAGAACTAATATATATTATAATTAATGACGAAAAATTAAATGAGCGCGTATTGGAAAATATCTAAACGAAATTGCAAATTTAATACTTGCCTCCCACTATTTTTCGGCGAGCCTCTAACCCTCTATGGAGTACTCGGGAAACCTAGTTTCCTAGTGGGCTAGGATCCCGTTAAATAACACACAACCTTGACTTTGGCCAACAAGTTGTATGAAACCTAACTAGGTAGATCTCTAAGATCAATTGGATCTCATCCAATTCCTAGATCCAGTAGGTGGACCTCCAAGTCCGAAACATATATACAATATATATGCCAATATATGCCAATATATTTTCCTAACCTTTTCCTCTGAATCAACTAAGCCTTGGCTTTGGCACAACAAGCTTAATAATTCCAGTTAAACGAGACCCATTGACTTTGGAAAGCTTCGTAATCGATGTCGATGGACAAGAAGTGATCTTGACTTTGGCCAACAAATCACAACTTGGACAAGACATGCGATATGGAACCAAACCTTCATGATTCAAACACATCCGCGATGGACAAAGGTCTTGACTTTAGCCAACAAACCAGTGCCAATCTTGGATCTTGAGAATGAATCACTCAATGGAAGGAAAACGCTTAATATTTGTTGAGGGTTTTTCGCGTAAATTGGCAACCAATTTATTATCTTTGATTAGGTCTCATCATACACCCTTAAGCATGCATTCTAAAAGCATAATAAGGCGCGAAATAAATTAATAATGATATGCGGATGGATATATAATACAATTTTTTCCTAGAACAAATCTCTCCATTTCCTCTCTCCCGCTAGCACTTTTCTTAATTCTACCCAATTACATAACACTTCTAAAGAAATCTCATTTACATTGAGGGGAATAGGTAAGAAGAGAAATACAATGAGAAAAGAGGTAATAGGCTGGACACGCAGGTCCAATTTAATAAATTCTAAATTTATTACAACAATTTCCAAAATTGCCCTCACCCTTCTAATATCCATCTGATATACATTATTCATATATACATCCAAGTATTCACACAAATCATGTTATTCAATCAATCTAATCCAATTAATTAATCTTTGATTAATGACCATCCAATGTTCATACAACGATTTGATTTGCGCGAGTCAAACTCGTTTAAGAATAAATACTCAAAGTAAGTATTCTTGAATTATATCGAACTATAATTTTAAATCCAATTTAAATTGTATCCAATACTAATTCATATTTAATTCCAAATTAAATAATTACACTTATTTATGGGCCTTAAAGACTTGGATTCCAAATCCAATCTTAATGGGTCTCAAAGGCTCAATTAGTATCCAATACTATTTAATTAAAGTCCAATGGGCTTTTAATTAATTCTTTAGGCTTGGGCTTTCGGCCAAAATGGAACTAACCCATAATGCCTAGGCCCATTAGGAATCACCCTATGCCATGAAATAAATTTTGGCCCATTAGGCCCAATTAAATTATTAAAGGCCCAATAGTCATATTTTGGACTTTATGGAAATGGTTTAGGCCCAAATATAATCCAAGACTAAAATTTGGCCCAACCAAATCCATTAGCCCAAATACAACAATTAAATTAATACAACATTCCAAATTATATATTAATTCAATTAAAGTGCAATCACCATAATTAATTAATTAACCTAATGTTTCCAAAACATTAATTTAATCTAATTAATCATACATAATTCCCACATTCATGTCCAACACAAAATTGGGGCAAAATCAATTCTATAACATGCTTCACATCTCATGGCAATACATGAAATTAACATCCAATTTTGATTTCAATCTAATTAAATCAACAATTAACATTCAATTTCATGTGAATCAACATATCCAATTGTTTAATTCAAAAAATTACCATGAGCAATTCCTAGGGTATTCGGCCAAGGTATAGATTTTAGGGAAAAATAATCTAATCCATTTTTCCACAAAATCAATCATGCATAACTCCAAGTCATCATCATCCAACCATGTCCAAACAACCAATTTAGGCATTTACAAGCTCCAAGCAAAAATCTCTAAATAAAGTCTATAAACCCTAGAAATTAAATCATGCTTAGATCTCGCTCTGATACCATTGTTAGTGTCTTAGACATGCCACAGGATCTCTAAGTGTGATTCGTGTGTGAATAATAATCAAAAATAAGTTGCGGAAGACTTACATTGATCGGCTGAGTTCAAAACTTTTCATTGATGTTGAAGCTTCCAAGCTCTTAGGTAAGTATCCATATCACCTTCATTTGACTCCCATAAGTGCTAGTTAGAACAAATGGAACAAATTTTATCTCCCAAGGAGAAACAAATTTGCCCAAGAGAGAGAAGGAAGCATTCGGTTAATCTTCAAAAGAAAAACCCAATTGCCTTTGATGCTTCCATCCGGCCATTTTGTTTTCTTCAGTTACAGAGGCCCCTCGGCCAAGCTGAAAAAAAATGAACCAGAGAGCTTTTTCTCTCTGTTATTCGGCCATTCTATAAAGAGAGAGAGCACATGTTTTTTTTTTTTAAATCAAAAAACAATTTGAAAGGCCATTTATATTAAAAAGAAAAAGCAAAGCCACACTTTTGCCCATATATATATGTCAAAAGCATTAAATCAAATGTCAGTGGCCTTGTTCATTTACACGGCCAATTTCATTAAATGCCCATATCTCTCTTTATGGCCAACTCGGCCTAGAGACATTTAGGCCATTCGGCCATTCGGCCAAATCAATTCAGGGCCCTTCGGCCAAATGTCAGGGAGAGGAGAGAGATCAATATCTAAAATAAATGTGTTGAGTGTTATACAAGTCTCCACCAAAATCCATCACTTATGTCAATCACTAAAAATGACTAATGATGTAAGTGAAGTGACCCCACTTTAAATTTAAAATTCAAGTGGGCTTGCTCAGCACACATTGGGCTCAGATTCGTTTAATCCGATTAAACGAATTTTCGTCGCAGCTTAATTAAATCCAATTTAATTAAATAATAATAATACCCAGTAAAATTATTACGAAAATCGCTCACAAATTAATTCCAAATTAATTTGTTCGCTAAATTAAAATCCAATTTAATTTCCCATTGAAATCCAATTTCAATTAATATGTCTAATATATTATTTAGCCCAATTAAATAAATTAAATAGTAAAATCTAATTTAACTATTAAATTTATTTTACCGATTAATTCAAATTAATCGCGTTCTCTCATCTCGACGAATTTAATCCCAGATAAATTCTCGACGCAATTAATCCCAGATTAATTCTTCTCTGATAATTAATCCCAGATTAATTCTTGTCGTAATTAATCCCAGATTAATTTTCTCTCTCTAAATTATTCCCAGATTAATTTTCTCTCTCATAATTAATCCCAAATTAATATTGTTCGAGTCAAACATCATCGGTGAATCTTTGGGATGCAACCCAAGAGATCCCTGGATATGTTGGCAGTAAATTCGGTCATCGGACTATCCAAACACGTGCGTACCCAGTACCACGTACTTATCGATTTACAAGACATGGTTGGCTTCTAGCAAAGCACCGTGCCTACTAAATTCTCCAGAAATATTCTCTTACGGAATACAAGATCTTTTCAGGCGTAATATACGTAGTATTGCGTATTACGATCCAGTATCGGACGTTATACGCAATTCTACGTATACTACGCCTGACAAAGATCTTGTATTCCGTAGAAGAATATTTCTGGAGAATTGGGTAGGCACGGTGCTTTGCTAGAAGCCAACCATGTCTTGTAAATCGGTAAGAACGTGTTACCGGGTACGCACATATTCGGATAGTCTGATAACTGTATTTACTGCCAACATATCCAAGGATCTCTTGGGTCGCATCCAAAAGATTCACCGATGACATTTGACTCGAACAGAATTAATCTGAGATTAATTATGAGAGAGAAAATTAATCTGGGATTAATTACGGCAAGAATTAATCCGGGATTAATTATCAGAGAAAGAATTGAGAATTAATCTGGGATTAATTGCATCGAGAATTTATCTGGGATTAAATTCATCGAGAGGAGAGAACGCGATTAATTTGGAATTAATCGGTAAAGTAAATTTAATAGTTAAATTAGATTTTACTATTTAATTTATTTAATTGGGCTAAAATAATATATTAGATATATTAATTGAAATTAGATTTCAAAGCGGAATTAAAATTGGATTTTAATTCGTGCGAACGAATTAATTTAGAATTAATTCGTAAGCGACTTTCGTAATAATTTTGCTAGGCATTATTATTTAATTAAATTAGATTTAATTACGTCGCGATGGAAAATTCGTTTAATCGGATTAAACGAACCCGAGCCCGAAGTGTGTTGTATAAGTAATTTGAATTTTGAATTCAAAGTGGTGGGACCCACTCACTTATATCAACTAGTCATTTTTTGATGGAAATTGTTAGGATATTGAATTGGATTTTACTAACCCATCAAACCTACCAACTAAAATTGACAATTAATGATTTTTTGAAAATCATTTGTTTTACTCTCTCTCCATTTGGCCGTGAGGCCATTAATATTTTATTTTTCCTTTATGGCCGCGTGGCCATCATATCTTTTTTTTTTTGAAATTGGTTTATTGTAATGATAAGAGCAATTGCTCTCTGATTTTTTCTTTGGAAGTAAAATGGCCGAATGAAAGGAAAAAGGAAAGTGCTCTCTAACTTCTCCTTATTGGCTGAATGAAAGAAAAGAAAGGGCAATTAGCTTTCACTTTGGAAGAAAGGCCGAATGGCCTTTGATTTTTCTTTCTTTGGCCGAATGGCCTAGTTATCATAAGGGTCGATTACTCCCCTCTCTCTCTTGGACAAAATTTGCTTCTCTTGGGAGATAAAATTTGTTCCTTTTGTTCTTGCTAGCACATATGGGAGTCATTTGAAGGTGATAGGGATACTCACCCATGAGCTTGAGAGCTTCAACATCCATAAAAAGTTTTGAAAGTCAAAGCCGATCAATGTAAGTTAATTCCGCAAACTTCTTGATTTATTCACACACTAATCACGCTTAGAGATCCCGTGACATGTTCTAGGAACACTAACAATTGGTATCAGAGCGAGATCTAAGCTTGATTTAATTTCTAGGGTTCATGACTTTAATTTGGGATTTTATGCTTAGAGCTTGATTTTTCCTAAATTGATTGTTTGGTTGAGTTTATATGATGTTGAATTGGATTTGTGATAAATTGATTAGATCAAAAATCCCCAAAATCCATGCTTGGCCGAAAATTACCCTAGGAAGCTCATGGTTAATTTTTGATTTTGACAATTAGATGTGTTAAAAGCATGAAATGAATATTGATTGTTGATTTAATTGGATTGAAATCAAAATTGTGTGTTATTTCATGTATTACCGTGAGTATGAAGCATGTTGGAATGAATTGATTGTGCTTTAATTTTTGTTGGACATGAATTACATGTTAAGCATGATTAATTAGATTAATTAGTGTTTTGGAAATACTAGATTAATTAATTAATTGTGTTAATTACACTTTAATTGAATTAATGTGTAATTTGGAATGATATATTAATTTAATTTGTTGTAATTGGGCTAATGGGCTTGGTTGGGCCAAATTTTAGTCTTGGATTATATTTGGGCCTAAACCATTTCCATAAAGTCCAAAATATGACAATTGGGCCTAATGGGCCAAAATTGATTATGGCATAGGGTGATTCTTATTGAGCCTAGACATTATGGGTTAGATCCATTTTGGCTAAAAGCCCAAGCCTAAAGAATTAATTAAAATCCTATTGGACTTTAATTAAATAGTATTGAATACTAATTGGGCCTTTGAGACCCATTAAGATTGGATTTGGAATCCAAGTCTTTAAGGCACATAAATACGTGTAATTTTTTATTTGGAATTAAATACGAATTAGTATTGAATATAATTTAAAATTGGATTTAAAATTATAGTTCGATATAATTCAAGAATACTTACTTTGAGTATTTATTCTTAAACGAGTTTGACTCGCGCAAATCAAATCGTTGTTTGAACATTTGATGGTCATTAATCAAAGATTAATTAATTGGATTAGATTGATTGATAACATGCTTTGTGTGAATACTTGGATGTATGAATGAATAATGTATATCGGATGTATATTAGATGGGTGAGGGCAATTTTGGAAATTATTGTAATAAATTTAGAATTTATTAAATTGGACCTGCGTGTCCAGCCTATTACCTCTATTCTCTTTGTATTTCTCTTCTCACTAATTCCCCTCAATGTAAATGAGGTTTCTTTTGGGCTTGGTGCCCTTAATGATTATCTTAATCTGGTCATTCTCCGAGAGACGAGTCTGCATTTTCAAGAGTTGGCTTCTCCAGCGATCCATATAATCTTTGAAGATCTCTTCTGGCTTTTGCTTGGTGTTCTCTAGGTCACGAAGTGACAAGTCTATCTCAAGGTCTGTGATATATTGGTTCAGAAAGGCGTCTGCTAATGCCCTCAAGTCATCTATGATCTTTCTCTCCAGGCCATGATACCATACTACGGACGCATGTCCCAGTGACATCCCGAACATCTTCTGTACCTGACGCTTCGACAAACCTATTAAATTCATCACTGAAACATATTGTCGGAGATGGACCATTGGATATCTGTTCCCGTTGAACTTGGCCATGTCAGGCATCTTAAATTGAGGAGGAACTGTTCTTCGAAATTCATCGCATCATAGTCTAACATATATTCATGCTTACCCTTCAGCTTACGGGTTGTTGGGTTTCTAAGGTCAAACCAAGATCAATTAAGCATATGAAATGTGTGAATCAACAAAGTAAAGTAGCGGAAATACTCACTTTGATCAGCTTTGATGTTGGCAGAGAGTTCAAAACTTTTGCTCCTTGTGTTGTGCTCCAAGCTCCTCTTTGAATGTTGAATCAATGCTCCAAGCTTTGATCTTTTATTCCAAGCTCAAGGATAGGTTTCCCTAACACCTTTGAATGACTCATTTGAGTGCTAGCTCTTGAAAAATTTACAATAAATCTTCCAATGTCCCTTGGTGAGTTTCGGCCAAGCCTTAGTCCAAGAGAGGGAGAATGGCGTGAATGGACAAGAGAGGAAGAAGGTGAAAAAAAATGAGTCGACTTGTATTTGATTTTCAAAAAATCAAAAGACTAATACCAAATCTTCCAAAGTTGGTAAAAGTCACTCAAGCCTTTCACACTTGTGTGTTTTACACACAATCAACCACCCACCAAATCCTATCAACTAAAAGTTGATTAAAGTGACTAGGTGATGTGACTTGTGTGGGCCCCACTTGAATCAAAATTCGAGTGGGCCCGCAAACACTTTCCGGGCTCGGGTTCGTTAATTCCGAATTAACGAATTTTCTGTTCCGACGTAATTAAATCAAATTTAATTAAATAATTATGCCTAGCAAAATTACTATTCACGTCGCTCGCGAATTAATTCTAAACTAATTCGTTCGCCAGAATTAAAATCCAATTTTAATTCCGTTATGAAATCTAATTTCATTTAATATATCTAATATATATTTATCGATTAATTCCAAATTAATCGTTCTCTCTCTATTAATTGAATTTTATCCTAGATAAAATTCTCCGTAATTAATCTTAGATTAATTTTCTCTCTCTTCTAATTAATCCCAGATTAATTATGTCAGAGTCATATGTTATCGGTGAATCTTCGGGAAGCGACACATGAGATCCCTGGATATGTTGGCAGTAAATTCGGTCGTTGGACTATCCGAACACGTGTGTACCCGTACCACATTTTTACCGATTTACGAGACATGGTTGGCTTATAGCAAAGCACCGTGCCTACCCAATTCTCCAGAAATATTCTTTTATGGAATATGTAATCTTTGTCAGGCGTAGTATACGTAGTATTGCGTATAACGATCCAGTATCGGATGTCACAAGCTAGGCCTGGGGCTGGAATTGTGTCTGCCCCGTACGAAGCATATATCGGATCTCTGGTAACTAGTCTTTATAATCGGATAAACATGACTTAGTCATATTATCCCGATGACTGCAGTACATAAGAGTACTAGTTCCGTATCCTACGTGATCATCATCTTCATATGACTGAAGTGATACTTCCATCTTGACATCACACCCAATACACTACGATTCTCAATATAACCCAGAAGAGGCGTACAAAGAACCTGTTAAACCCCGAATGACCAAAACCAAAGTATATTGATTGTCGCAAGTATTAGCGATGCAAGTCTCAGTAAGACCAAATACACAACCCTAACCCTTCGGACTCCCATAGACATATAGTCATACTACCAATGGGATTCTGAGGGGTCTATCTAGAGCAAAGCTGTTTCCATACCATCGGTAAACACAACCTCTTATCACACTTGAATAAGTATCCAATACTTAAATATATGAGAACTATATCGTTATGCTCCTACAACGCGCACAAGTGCAATACTAGTCTATTCCGCATTATCGATGTCCAGTCTCGATAATACTACGACTAGGGATATTTAATGATTAAACCTTGGTGGATTGATAATGTCTCATATCATCTCAATCCGGAACTAATCATTAGGACTTTTATCATTTATATATCCCGGTAATCCAATTACAAATGATAAAAGAGCAATTTCATTTGTCACATAGTCAATTTGTACAACAACACCATGTTCTGTACAAATAGTGATGTTATGGGTCATAATTGTTTAACAATCTCCCACTTGGCCTATAGCCAATCACTCAAGTGTCCTACAGCTGAACTATGTACGGGTCGCTCAAACTTCTGCTGAGAAACAGCTTTCGTCAGCGGATTTGAAAGGTTATCATCTTATGCGATTTATTCGATCATCACATCGCCACGATGTCTGATCCGACGAATCAGATGAAATAGTTGAAGTATATACTTGGATCATTGATGAGACCATTAATTCTTTAGCCTGTGTTGTAGCCTAGCTCTGCTGCTAACAGAACTACTCCTAATATAATTAGGAATTTTACAGACCCAAAATTGATTCTTTTGCTTCCTCAGCTGCAGTAATATTCCGCTTTTGTTGTTTATTCTGTAACAGTATCTTGCTTGGAAGATTTCCAGCTCACTGTTCCGTTATTCAAACTATATAGTACCCTTATTGTGACTTATAGTCGTATTTGTCGGTTTAGAAACTTGCAGCGGTGAACCCAGTCACTTCAAGTTCTCCTCCTCCATAACTTAAGAAAGCATCCTTAGATCATCTAAGATACTCAAGGATGTTCTTTACATCAATCCAGTGACTATCACCTGGATCGGCCTGATTGTGACTCCATATGCTCAAAGCATATGAGACACTAGGTCACGTACATATATTTCATTGTATGATTTCTTGGAGAGTGCCAAGAACTTTTAGATCTATCCCAGTAGATCCTTATTCCTTGAATAATGGTTGTCTCTCTCAAGTAATCTACGGAGAATTTTCATGAAACTCAAGCTTTCACCGATTATATTATGAGAATGTCATTTCCAAGAAATGATATATCATTATTATATAGCACAATCATTGTCAGTGCGCTCCCACTAACCTTCTTATATACACAAGAATTATATTCGTTTTGAATTAAATCATATAGCATTATGATCTTATAAAAACGTTAGTTCCAAGAACCCGATGCTTACTTCAATCCATAAATGGATTGATTTAACTTGCAAACCTTGTTTGCTTGTTTTGGTACAACAAAACCGTCAGGATATTACAAACATCCTCCAAAAGGTTTCCGTTTAAGGAAATTGATTTTCCCGTCCATGTGCCATATTTTATAAACGAAATATGCAGCATTAGCAAGCATTATCCGAATGGATTTTATCATGGCAACGGGTAAAAGTTTTCATCGTAATCGACACTATGTTGATGACGATACCTTTTCTGTACAAGCCTAGCTTTGTACATTTATATGTTGCCATCTATGTATGTCTTCCTTGAAGACACATTTAGTACTAACAGGCACAATGCCTTCAAGTACATCAACCAGTGTCCAAACTTGGTTATATACATGGAATCCATTTCAGACTTCATGACACTTTGACATAATAGGGAGTCGATACCTTGTATCACTTCCTCATACGTAGCCGGTTCGTGTTCCTCAATAAGATTAACATCTTCATGAGGTGAGATCAGAAACCCATACCTCCTAGGTTGTTTTCTGACTCTCTCCGACTTACGTGGTTCTTGTGTATTCAAAGATTGTGGTACAGTTTCATCCCTGATGAACTGTTTTTGTTGTTGGACAATTATGACCCATAGCATCACTATTTGTACAGAACATAGTGTTGTTGTACAAATTAACTATGTGACAAAGGAAATTGCTCTTTTATCATTTGTAATTAGATTACCGGGATATATAAATGATAAAAGTCCATATGATTAGTTCCAGATTGATAAGATATGAGACAGTATCAATCCATGAAGGTTTAATCATTAAAACATCCCTAGTCGGAGTATTATCGAGATTGGACATCGATAATGCGGAATAGACTAGTGTTGCACTTGTGCGCGTTGTGGGAGCATAACGGCATAGTTCTCATATATTTAAGCATTGGATACTTATGCAAGTGTAATAGGAGGTTGTGTTTACCGATGGTACGGAAACAGTTTCGCTCTAGATAGACCGCTCAGAATTCCATTGGTAGTATGACTATGTGTCTATGGAAGTCCGAATTAGGGTAGGTGTATTTGGTCTTAACCAGAGACTTGCACCGCTAATACTTGCGACAATTAATATACTTTGGTTTTGGTCATCCAGGGCTTTAACAGGTTCTGTGTACGCCTCTTCTGGGTATATTGAGATTCGTAGTGTATTAGGTGTGATGTCAAGATGGAAGTATCACTCCAGTCATATGGAGATGATGGTCACGTAGGATACGGAACTAGTACTCTTTAGTACTGCAGTCATCGGGATAATATGACTAGGTCATGATTATCCGATTATAGAGACTAGTTACCAGAGATCAGACATGTGCTTCGTACGGGGCATACACAATTCTAGCCCCAGTCCTAACACGTGACATCCGATACTGGATCGCAATACGTAATACTATGTATACTACGCCTGATATAGATTACATATTCCTTTAAGAATATTTCTGGAGAATTGGGTAGGCACGGTGCTTTGCTAGAAGCCAACCATGTCTTGTAAATCGGTAAAAATGTAGTACTAGGTACGTACGTGTTCGGATAGTCCGACGACCGGATTTACTGCCAACATATCCAGGGATCTCATGGGTCACTTCCCGAAGATTCACCGATGACGTATGACTCGCACATAATTAATCTGGGATTAATTATTAGAGAGAGAAAATAATCTAGGATTAATTACGGAGATATTTTATCTGGGATAAAAGATTATTTTATAGAGAGAGAACGATTAATTTGGAATTAATCGATAAATTAATATATTCGATATATTAAACGAAATTAGATTTCTAGGTGGAATTAAAATAGATTTTAATTCGGGCGAACGAGTTAATTTAGAATTAATTCGTTAGTGATATGAATAGTAATTTTGCTAGGCATAATTATTTAATTAAATTTGATTTAATTACGTCGCAATGGAAAATTCGTTAATTCGGAATTAGCGAACCCGAGCCCGGGAGTGTTTGCGGGCCCACTTGCATTTCGAATCAAGTGGGGCCCACAAGTTACATCACGCGTCACATTATTAGTCATTCATATGATAGATGTCTTGGTTGAGTTTATATGATGTTGAATTGGATTTGTGATAAATTGATTAGATCAAAAATCCCCAAAATCCATGCTTGGCCGAAAATTACCCTAGGAAGCTCATGGTTAATTTTTGATTTTGACAATTAGATGTGTTAAAAGCATGAAATGAATATTGGTTGTTGATTTAATTGGATTGAAATCAAAATTGTGTGTTATTTCATGTATTACCGTGAGTATGAAGCATGTTGGAATGAATTGATTGTGCTTTAATTTTTGTTGGACATGAATTACATGTTAAGCATGATTAATTAGTTAATTAGTGTTTTAGAAATACTAGATTAATTAATTAATTGTGTTAATTACACTTCAATTGAATTAATGTGTAATTTGGAATGATATATTAATTTAATTTGTTGTAATTGGGCTAATGGGCTTGGTTGGGCCAAATTTTAGTCTTGGATTATATTTGGGCCTAAACCATTTCCATAAAGTCCAAAATATGACAATTGGGCCTAATGGGCCAAAATTGATTCTATGGCATATGGTGATTATTATTGGGCCTAGACATTATGTGTTAGATTCATTTTGGCTAAAAGACCAAGCCTAAAGAATTAATTAAAATCCCATTGGACTTTAATTAAATAGTATTGAATACTAATTGGGCCTTTGAGACCCATTAAGATTGGATTTGGAATCCAAGTCTTTAAGGCACATAAATAAGTGTAATTTTTTAAATTTGAAATTAAATACGAATTAGTATTGAATACAATTTAAAATTGGATTTAAAATTATAGTTCGATATAATTCAAGAATACTTACTTTGAGTATTTATTCTTAAACGAGTTTGACTCGCGCAAATCAAATCGTTGTTTGAACATTTGATGGTCATTAATCAAAGATTAATTAATTGGATTAGATTGATTGATAACATGCTTTGTGTGAATACTTGGATGTATGAATGAATAATGTATATCGGATGGATATTAGATGGGTGAGGGCAATTTTGGAAATTATTGTAATAAATTTAGAATTTTATAAATTGGACCTGCGTGTCCAGCCTATTACCTCTATTCTCTTTGTATTTCTCTTCTCACTAATTCCCCTCAATGTAAATGAGGTTTCATTTAGAAGTATTATGTAATTGGGTTGAAGTAAGTGTAGACAACAGAAACTGGACGACGCTGTTCCGGGCTCGCGGCCCGGTCGGGAGTACGGAGTAGCCTGCGGGGGACTAAACCGAAGAATAAAATGGAGTCGCCACCCGGTGTGAACCGGGAAAATAATTTAAGGCCGCACTCACCCCTCGCAAGGGAAGACCTCAAACCGTTGGGTTCAATGGTCCCTTACTTATGCCACTTGTAATGAATGGATTTGTGCAATAATTTAACTAAGTCTACACAACATACATGTCCAAGAATAACCTAAATCTAGTTCGCATTCATAAAAATAAATCATATGTCTAAGTCATCATGCTTTAAAAGTAAGTATCACAACGACAAACGTACGATATCACACAATGAGCATGTTAGATCATCAAATACAAAGAATAAATAACATCCTAAACATAAACGCAATTAAATTCCTATTGTGAAAGAAATAAAACTAAATCATGCATAAAAATAAATAACACACTAACTAAATCATTCTTAAGTAATAAATAACATACTGGGCCTAATCATGCTCGAATACAAGGTTGGGTGAAATGAAATATGTGTGTCTCTCGAGTGGTACGGGGCATTTTATCCCGAGTGCAAACCGCAATACCATCCATTCGGATTCGGCTACGGAATTTATGTCCGGTTTCCATCCGATATACCGCAAGAGAGAACACATATTCCGTTAATTCGGAAATCATATCATGCACCAATCCATAATACTCATGCGAAATAAAATATACCAAAAAGTAAAGGATAATAAATAAAAGGGGTTCCCTCAGGTCTAACCTTTTAAGTCGCTTTCCGGGAGTGCGTTTCACGGTGCCGGAAGGGTAATCATTTCTACTATTTTCATTGGTCCGCTACTTTCACTATTTTTACTGGTCCGCTGTTTCTACTGTTTTGTCCATTTTTACTCGCGGTTTCCACTCGCTGTTTTCTCTGTTTCATTCTCCATTTTCGCTCGTTGTTTTCTCTATTTTTGTTCATTATTTTTCCGTGGTTTTGGTTTACTGTTTTGGGCAAAGTTTTAGTATTGTTTTAGGGGTATTTTGGGATGGTTTTACGTATGCATGGGGCTGGTGTGACTTGGCTCACGCATGCATAGAGTTGTGATAAGTTAGGGTCTCGTTGCTGTTGGTTTTGAGGCGCATTTTGGGCATGTTATGGGGCTGGTTTCAGAGGCAGTTTGGGCGTGTTTCAGAGGCTGATTTCAGAGGTAGTTTGGGCGTGTTTCAGAGGCTGGTTTCAGGGGGAGTTAGGCGTGTTTAAGAGGCTTGTTTCAGGGGGAGTTGGGCGTACGGCAGTGGCGTGAGTCAGCTAGGGTTTCTTTACGTGCGTGGTGGATGGGCTGCTGGTCATTGTCGTGGCTGTAAGGACGTGATGAAGGGCTGGTTTGCTGGGTGTTTTATGCGTTGAAGGCAAGACGCGAGTGCAGTGTTGCGAGGGATATTTGGGTGCAAGTTATGCGTGTGTATGGGCTGATTTATGGCTTACTTGTTCATGTTAATGCAGTGGCTTTAGGAAGCTGCTACGTGTAGTTTAGGGTTTCTATGTGGAGTGTGGCGTGAAGGTTTGTAAAGGGGCTATTGAAGGTGCTATTGGTGCGTGAAGTTGAGGGAGTTGGTCCAGGGTTCACGACTTGCTCCTTTATGGTTCTCTGAGTTGGTTCCTCCCCAGCGTGTGTGTGCGTGTTGCTTTCCTTATAGGGGCTGCTGAATGAGTGAGATAATATAGAGTGGCCGAGAGTGTGACGTAGCATGGGTGTATAATGGGTTGGCATGGAGAGTGGTTACATGAGTGATAGGAATAGGCGGTTTGGATTTTTGTGTTTATTAAGTGCAGTGCATGGGTTCTTGTATGGAGGGTGGTTGCATGGGTTTGTTTGAGGTGGTTTGTGTTTGTTTGCTAGTGTTTAGTCTTTGTTTGGTAGATGAATGGAGGGTGTATGGGTTGTTCATGTGGGGTGATGGGCATGCATGGGTATTTGTTTGGATTTTGATTGACTTTTGCTGGTTAGTGTTTTGGTGGCTTTTGTTTGGTGAGGGAATTGTGATGGAATTATTTTTGGTTATTATTGCTTGGGCGTGAGGGGTGGTTTAAGGTTTGGGCCGAGGGTAATTTTTAAAACTGAAACCGAATGAGCAAACCCGAAACATGAACGAGCAAACCAAATCCAACAAAAATGTCAATTCTTGACCCTTCCCTTCCGACGACCGCTTTCCACGACTTCCGTAACTAAAAAGGTAGTGCCTCCATTCGAGGCTCATCATCGGGACTTACATGTAAAAATGCAGTGCCTATAGTCGCCCCCACTTTGATGGGACTTGTGCAGTGTGTGACAATGACAATCCTATCAAAGTACGTGCAATGCATTTTAACTTACCTGGCTCGCCAGCTGCTGCCTGGTCTACCTATTGCTCTAAACTGAGTTGATGACGCAATGGACCTCGATCCTGGGTTGCATTCCGAAACTATGACTGAGCTGATTGTGATGGCAAAGTGCTTTCGTCCTCTGGCTTTGTTCCCGAACTGTTTTGAGATAAGGCTTTATTCCCCCGAGCTTTATTCCCGAACTGTGTTGAGATGAGGCTTTATTCCCTCAAGCTTTGTTCCCGAACTGTGTTGAGATAGGGCATTATTCCCCCGAGCTTTGCTCCCGAACTGTGTTGAGATGAGGCTTTATTCCCTCGAGCTTTGTTCCCGAACTATGTTCAGATGAGGCTTTATTCCCTCGAGCTTTATTCCCGAACTGTGTTGTGATGAGGCTTTATTCCCCCGAGCTTTGTTCCCGAACTGTGTTGATATGAGGCTTTATTCCCCTGAGCTTTATTCCCTCGAGCTTTGTTCCCGAACTGTGTTGAGATAGGGCTTATTCCCCCGAGCTTTGTTCCCGAACTGTGTTAGGATGAGGCTTTATTCCCTCGAGCTTTGTTCCCGAACTGTGTTGTGATGAGGCTTTATTCCCCCAAGTTTTGTTCCCGAAATGTGTTGAGATAAGGCTTTATTCCCCCGAGCTTTATTCCCGAACTGTGTTAAGATGAGGCTTTATTCCCTCGAGCTTTGTTCCCGAACTGTGTTGTGATGAGGCTTTGTTCCCGAACTATACTGAATGTGGGCTTTATTCCGAACTGTGTAAAGATATGGCTTTATTCCCCTGGGCCTTGTTCCCGAACTGTGTTAAGATAAGGCTTTATTCCTCTGGGCCTTGTTCCCGAATTATGTTGACTAAGGGCTTTATTCCCGAACTGTACTGAATGTGGGCTTTATTCCCTGGTCCTTGTTCCCAATTGTTTCAAGATAAGGCGTTATTCCTCTAGGCCTTGTTCCCGAATTATGTTGATTATGGGCCTTATTCCCGAACTGATACTGATATGGGCCTCGCCCCCAGACTGATATATGGGCCTCGCCCCCAGACGGATACTGATATGGGCCTCGCCCCAAACTGATACTGATATGGGCCTCGCCCCAAACTGATACTGATATGGGCCTCGCCCAAACTGATACTGATATGGGCCTCGCCCCCAGACTGATACTGATGTGGGTCTCGCCCCAAACTGATACTGATGTGGGCCTCGCCCCCGACTGATACTGATATGGGCCTCGCCCCAAGACTGATATTGATATGGGCCTCGCGCCAAACTGATACTGATATAGGCCTCGCCCCCAGACTGATACTGATATGAGCCTCAACCCCAGACTGATACTGATATGGGCCTCGCCCCAAACTGATACTGATGTGGGCCTCACCCCAAACTGATATGGGCCTCGCCCCAAACTGATACTAATGTGGGCCTCGCCCCAAACTGATGTGGGCCTCGCCCCCAGACTGAAACTGATGTGGGCCTCGCCCCCAGACTGAAACTGATGTGGGCCTCGCCCCCAGACTGAAAATGATGTGGGCCTCGCCCCAAACTGATGCTAATATGGGCCTCGCCCCCAGATTGATGCTGATGTGGGCCTCACTCCAAACTGATACTAATGTGGTCCTCGCCCCAAACTGATACTAATATGGGCCTTGCCCCCAGATTGATGCTGATGTGGGCCTCGCCCCCAGACTGAAACTGATGTGGGCCTCTCCCCCAGACTGAAACTGATGTGGGCTTCGCCCCAAATTGATACTAATGTGGGCCTCGCCCCCAGACTGATATGGGCCTCGCCCCAAAATGATACTGATGTGGGCCTCACCCCAAACTGATACTGATATTGGCCTCGCCCCAAACTGATACTGATATGGCCTCGTCCCCAGACTGATACTGATATGGGCCTCGCCCCCAGATTTCCATACTCGGCAATGATGTTACTGATGATGTGGGCCTCGCCACCAGATTGCCGTACCCGTCAGAGATTGATAATGATGTGGGCCTCGCCCCCAGATTGCCATACTCGGCAAGGATGCTATTGATGATGTGGGCCTCGCCCCCAGATTGCCATACTCGGCAAGGATGTTACTGATGATGTGGGCCTCACCCCCAGATTTCCGTACCCATCAGAAATTGATAATGATGTGGGCCTCGCCCCCAGATTGCCATACTCGGCAAGGATGCTATTGATGATGTGGGCCTTACCCCGTAGAGTGCCATACCCGGCAAAGACTAATAATGATGTGGGTCTCACCCCCAAAGTGCCATACCCTGGCAAAGACTGATAGTGATGTGGGCCTCAACCCACAGAGTGCCATACCCGGCAAAGACTGATAATGATATGGGCCTCGCCCTCTGAGTGCCGTACCCGGCAAAGATTGATAATGATGCAAACGATTTATTTCAACATACTATATTGCTCTCCTCGAGACAATCTTAACAGCTAAACATATTTTCGTCCTCAACGAATGCTTTGTGTCAAAACCAGAGAACCTTCAAAGTACTTGATACACTCAACTCCAATCGTCTGAATAGGTGATCTGAACTAGACTCCTAGTGTGTGTGTGTGCTAAGACTTTTTCGCAACTTGTTCCTTAAGTGGGCCAACTCGATGATTTTGCTTTGGAGAATCGAACCAGTGGGTCTAACCAACCTGGATGTCTTAATCACGTTCTGTGATTACTTCAGCATACTCAACATGATATGGTCTTCGTCTTTTTTCTTTTGTCTCTTTCTTTTCATTTTGAATTTTCTTTTTTTCTTTTATTTTTTCTTTTTTTCTTTTCTGACACACCTACCCTTTAAGGTAGCATTTCTCTCCTGATCGTGGTCCTAATACTCGCCCATGGGTAGCTTCACGCTTATTGGTTATAGGCGGTCTATTTTTTCTTTTCTTTTTATTTCAGAGACTTTTTTCTTTATTTCCAACCATATCATATATCATAGCATCAGTAAACCAGGGTGGACTTCCAAGTAAACGGTCATTTACTAATCCATCATCTCTTCAACTAGTCACCTTGCCAACCACTCAGGCTTCTACTCTACTGCTGATCTCCGCAATCAAGTGCTCATGAGTCTAACTGAGATCAATCCATTCAGAATGCCGGACGAGAGCACGTCTCTCACTTATCGTTTCTAGGGTTTCTCCCTATAGCATACAATGTCATCACCGGACATATTTCTAACCATCAAAGACTTCTCTCCCTCATTTTTTTATTTTTTATTTATTTTTTATTTATTTTTTTTCAACAATTAAACTAGAGTACAAACTTTCAAATATTTCATGTCTGTAATACCTGGTCAGTAGGAAACATCACTGATTAAGATCAATGTCCAATCTGCGCTTCTTGCCACGATCACCATCCGTCCCGTCCAATTTGGAGAGGATAGGGTCGAGCTTCGGTTCAAAAGCTAGGATCTGATCAATCAACTCTTCGGCCTTTGTCGCAGTCAAGAAAATATCTTCGACAGATTTGGTGACGAATTCATGTTTTTTGGCTTCCGCGAGAATTACAAACAGAAAATCGAAGAAATGCTCAATATTGAGTATCCCAATGGGCTTCCGATGAATGTTTGTATGCGCCCATGATGCTGCCGTGAATATTTCTTCAAGGGTACCAAGTCCACCTGGTAACGCAATAAACGCATCCGCAGTATTTATCATTTCATGGAGTCGTTCAGACATACCTGATACGATGTGTTCATCTCCATTTGTTGGTCCAATTAACTGTTCGTCCGCCAAAGGTCTTGGGATGATTCCCAAAACATGACCGCCACCATCTTGAATGGCTTTTGAAATGCTTCCCATTATCCCAAGATTTCCACCGCCATATACTAGGTGTATATATTCTTCTCAGCCATGACTCGCCCCAATTCCTTCGCAGCCTCAATGAATTCTGGTTTATTACCAATGTTGGATCCACAGAAAACACAAATTCGCTTGAATCGCTGCTGTGAAGTTGCTTCCATTTTCTTTCTCTTACTTGGATGTATATTTGGATGTGTTGAGGAGAGAAATGTTGAGCTGAATTTATAGAACCTGAAAAGGGGTGAGTAATAATTGCACTAATATCTTCCACAAAACGATTTTTAGCTAAACCACAAAAGAAGTCGTGAGAGGTCAAAAAGTCTTGGATCCTGTCTACGAAATAAAAGAAAACAACAAAAGAAGTCGTGAAATGTCAAAAGGTCTTGGATCCTGTCTACGAAAATAAAAGAAAACAACAAAAGAAGTCATGAAATGTCAAGAGGTCTTGGATCCTGTCTACGAAAATAAAAGAAAACAACAATAGAAGTCGTGAAATGTCAAAAAGCCTTGGATTCTGTCTACGAAAATAAAAGAAAACAACAAAGAAAAAGCAATAATTAAGGCAACAGAATTGTGTACTCAATACGCCACTCGCTTTGTATAAATTCATTAGGATGCATCTCAAGAATTATTTCTTTACTCAGCCACCACTAATGAATTAGCTCCCATCTTTGTGATTGCCCAAACACCATTCCTTCCATCTTAAAATGCTCCGTCTGGGCTTTTACCTACAAAAATACACACAAAATTAAAAATTCTACAACATGTATACACAAAACATGAAAATAGAAATTACAACAAAATGCATGGGTTACCTCCCTGCTAGCGCTAAATTCATCGTCTTCAGCCAGACATGACCGAAATCCATCTGTCAAGGTGGCTTCAATGTCATCCTCAATGCTTGTGCCACCTTTTGATCTTTGCCGCTTTCCCTTTTTTTTCTTCTTTAAAACCTGCGAATACAAAACAACAGAATAAAAACGTGTGCATGTAATGTATACGTATACATGTGTGGAGATACCCCTTGTTCTTGATGGGTGAGACCCTCATTGTGCTCCTTGGCGCCATGTGTTTCCTCCTGCTAGTTCTTCCCTTCTGTTTAAAACCTGCAAACATAGGACAAACACAAGAATTGCAAGTACGTTACGTGTATGCATGCATGAATATGTTTCCTATCTCATTGGGTTAGGCCTTCCGCCAATTCCCTTGGTGACTGTTCAGTCTTCTTTCCTTCAGGCAAAGTGCAGCTTCAATCTGCTTATATTGATCGACTCGGTGAACTCATTCTCTCCTAAATCTGGTAGTCTCACTGACTTGTTTCCCAATTTGGCGATGAACCAACTGATGTTTTGAATCTTCCCAAGGAATACTCTAACTTCTATTTCTTAACCCAACATATATATATGATGGCTTTTAAGACACAAAAGGGTTAACATGATGCGTGTATGCATGAAATACGTGAGATGGTGTGATGCGAAAAATACATATATAAGTTGGCCTATCAACATTTTAAAGCATTCAATCACATCATTGCGCGGTGCAAACTTGTCCCAGTTGAAAAGGCTCAACAAGTTTATACTTTTGCGATAACATGGCTAAACAACTTCAAATAATAAGAGGCCTAAACACAAAAATGGCCCATCGGCATTTTTAGAAGCTTTCGGCTCAATTGTCAAAGGACATGAACTTGTCTCAGTTTAAATGGCCTAACAAGTTCACATTTCTTGACAAAAAGTCCAACTGAATCCAAATGATATGGTCCAAACATAAGCATAATCAATATTTTCTAAGGGTCGTGCAACTAAGGTCCACATGTAGGATTTAGGAGTGTAAACAAAAGCTCTCGCTGACGAAGGATTGCCCAAAACTAGGACTCCCCACTCAAGGGTTCAAACGACCAAGTGAGCGCACCTTTTTATATACCTTATGGTACGTGCCAACGAGTTATGGTGTGTGATTAACTGTCGAATGGACTTCCCATTGTAGATTCCCCAAATGGAGGGTGGAGCGAGCTCTCTTAAGTACCCAAGCCTCTTAGGCTCTTATCGCTTTGTGACAAGAATAAATAATGAGTCCCCCAAACTAGTCTATCACAACAAGCTACGGGTGAATGATTATCTAGGTGCCTTCATAACTTTTCCTTATAGAAAGGTAGTGAGTGAAGGAAGACACCAAACCATCACCTAGCTTTAAATATGCCTTTGATTAAACTCATTAAACCCACAGTAGTCATGATTAATTAAAGCACAAATCCAAACATTACAAGACATTATTTCGGAGCTGATTCTCTATCCCCAGTGGAGTCGCCAGACTGTAGACAACAAAAACTGGACGACGTTGTTCCGGGCTCGCGGCCCGGTCGGGAGTACGGAGTAGCCCGCGGGGGACTAAACCGAAGAATAAAATGGAGTCGCCACCCAGTGTGAACCGGGAAAATGATTTAAGGCCGCACTCACCCCTCGCAAGGGAAGACCTCAAACCGTTGGGTTCGGAATGGTCCCTTACTTATGCCACTTGTAATGAACGGATTTTTGCAATAATTTAACTAAGTCTACACAACATACATGTCCAAGAATAACCTAAATCTAGTTCGCATTCATAAAAATAAACCATATGTCTAAGTCATCATGCTTTAAAAGTAAGTATCACAACGGCAAACGTACGATATCATACAATGAGCATGTTGGATCATCAAATACAAAGAATAAATAACATCCTAAACATAAACGCAATTTAAATTCCTATTGTGAAAGAAAATAACTAAATCATGCATAAAAATAAATAACACACTAAACTAAATCATGCTTAAGTAATAAATAACATATTGGGCCTAATCATGCTCGAATACAAGGTTGGGTGAAACGAAATACGTGTGTCTCTCGAGTGGTACGGGGCATTGTATCCCGAGTGCAAACTGCAATACCGTCCATTCGGATTCGGCTGCGGAATTTATGTCTGGGTTTCCATCCGATATACCGCAAGAGAGAACACATATTCCGTTCTTCCGGAAATCATATCATGCACCAATCCATAATACTCATGCGAAATAAAATACCAAAAAGTAAAGGATAATAAATAAAAGAGGTTCACTCAAGTCTAACATTTTAAGTCGCTTTCCGGGATTATGTTTCATGGTGCCGGAAGGGTAATCGTTTCTGTTGTTTTCATTGGTCCGCTACTTTCACTATTTTTACTGGTCCGCTATTTCTACTGTTTTGTCCATTTTTACTCACGGTTTCCACTCGCTGTTTTCTCTGTTTCATTCTCCATTTTCGCTCGTTGTTTTCTCTCTTTTTGTTCAATATTTTTCCGTGGTTTTGGTTTACTATTTTGGGCAAAGTTTCAGTATTGTTTTAGGGTTATTTTGGGCTGGTTTTACGTATGCATGGGGCTGGTGTGACTTGGCTCACGCATGCATAGAGTTGTGATAAGTTAGGGTCTCGTTGCTGTTGGTTTTGAGGGGCATTTTGGGCGTGTTATGGGGCTGGTTTCAGAGGCAGTTTGGGCGTGTTTCAGAGGCTGATTTCAGAGGTAGTTTGGGCGTGTTTCAGAGGCTGGTTTCAGGGGGAGTTAGGCGTGTTTAAGAGGCTGGTTTCAGGGGGAGTTGGGCGTACGGCAGTGGCGTGAGTCAGCTAGGGTTTCTTTTCGTGCGTGGTGGATGGGCTGCTGGTCATTGTCATGGTTGTAAGGACGTGATGAAGGGCTGGTTTGCTGGGTGTTTTGTGCGTTGAAGGCAAGGCGCGAGGGTAGTACTGCGAGGGATATTTGGGTGCAAGTTATGCGTGTGTATGGGCTGATTTGTGGCTTACTTGTTCATGTTAATACAGTGGCTTTAGGGGGCTGCTACGTGTAGTTTAGGGTTTCTATGTGGAGTGTGGCGTGAAGGTTTGTAAAGGGGCTATTGAAGGTGCTATTGGTGCGTGAAGTTGAGGGAGTTGGTCCAGGGTTCACGGCTTGCTCCTTTATGGTTCTCTGAGTTGGTTCCTCCCCAGCGTGTGTGCGTGTGTTGCCTTCCTTATAGGGGCTGCTGAATGAGTGAGATAATAGGGAGTGGCCGAGAGTGTGACGTAGCATAGGTGCGTTATGGGTTGGCATGGAGAGTGGTTACATGAGTGATAGGAATGGGCGGTTTGGATTTTTGTGTTTTTTAAGTGCAGTGCATGGGTTCTTGTATGGTGGGTGGTTGCATGGGTTTGTTTGAGGTGGTTTGTGTTTGTTTGCTAGTGTTTAGTCTTTGTTTGGTAGATGAATGGAGGGTGTATGGGTTTTTCACGTGGGGTGATGGGCATGCATGTGTATTTGTTTGGATTTTGATTGACTTTTGTTGGTTAGTGTTTTGGTGGCTTTTGTTTTTAAGGGAATTGTGATGGAATTATTTTTGGTTATTATTGCTTGGGCGTGAGAGGTGGTTTAAGTTTTAGGCCGAGGGTAATTTTTAAAACTGAGACCGAATGAGCGAACCCGAAACATGAACGAGCGAACCAAATCCAACAAAAATGTCAATTCTTGACCCTTCCCTTCCGACGACCGCTTTCCGCGACTTCCGCAACTAAAAAGGTAGTGCCTCCATTCGAGGCTCATCATCGGGACTTACATGTAAAAATGCTGTGCCTACAGTAAGAATAATGCTAGTGGAAGAGAGGAAAGAGAGAGATTTGTTCTATGAAAAATTTGTTGTATATCTATCCGCGTATCATTATTAATTTTATTCGCACCTTATTATGCTTTTAGAATGCATGCTTAAGGGTGTATGATGAGACCTAATTAAAGATAATAAAATGGTTGCCAAATCACGACAAAAACCCTCATTTTATATTAAACGTTTTTCCTTCCATTGAGTGATTCTCTCTCAAGATCCAAGATTGGCATTGGTTTGTTGGCCAAAGTCAAGACCTTTGTCCATCGCGGATGTGTTTGAATCACTAAAGCTTTGTTCCATATCGTACGTCTTGGGAAAGTTGTGATTTGTTGGCCAAAGTCAATGTCACTTCTTGTTCATCGACCTCGATTACGAAGCTTTCCCACTGTCAATGGGTCACGCTTAATTGGTTTCATTAAGCTTGTTGAGCCAAAGCCAAGGCTTACTTGATTCAGAGGAAAAAAGTTAGGAAATATATTAGATATATTGGCATATATTGGATATATATTTCGGACTTGGAGGTCCACCTACTGGATCTAGGAATTGGATGAGATCCAATTGATCTTAGAGATCTACCTAGTTAAGTTTCATACAACTTGTTGGCGAAAGTCAAGGTCGTGTGTTATTTAACGGGATCATAGCCCACTAGGAAACTAGGTATCCCGAGTACTCAACAGAGGGTTAAAGGCTCGCCGAAAAATAGTGAGAGACAAGTATTAAATTTGAAATTTTGTTTAAATACTTGCCAATATGCGCTCATTTTATTTTTCGTCATTAATTATAAATATATTAGTTGGACTAATATTCAATTGTTGTATTAATTAAACAGTTAGACTGTATTCAAACTATTTCATTTGTAGTTTGTTATATAATTGGATTAAAGTAATCAATACATTTGAATGTAACTGATCATTTATAGTTGGTTATATAGTTGGACTATAGTACCCGAAATCGTTGATTAGATAGTTGGACTATTGCAATCAAGATGGCTGAAAGATTAGCGTTTAGAACATAATCCTGGGTGAAAATGTATTTAAATGGCTCTAATTTTCAGATTGTGAATAGAACTTTAGGATAGTCCTGGGAGCTGAGAAGTTATTCTATTTGATAGAGAAACCTTTCGGTCCTAAGCCCGGAATTGAGCGAATAGTAGAACAAGAGCTTGAGAAGACTCATTGTGATGATAACTTTAGTGCTCAATCCGTTATGCATAGCCAGAGCTTCTTAAAAGGACATATCCCAAGTTGTCTGCCTAAATTATGGCAAACGGGGTCACTAGAAGTGTGACTGTCGTATGGAAAAGGCAGACATGAAGGAAGTGAAGGCGGAACAAGGCTCTGGCTTCAAGAATATTTGTTATAAACATGTTCACTACTGGTATTAAAATTGGATTTTTGATACTGGAGGTGGTACATAAACATATGTACTGATGTGCGGGATCTGCTGATTAGCAGGAAACTGGCTTCAGATGAGATTGACCTATGAGTCGAAAACATGACATGAATCGCTGTTTTGGCCGTAGAAACCTAAGTTTTGGAACTGCCATTTGGACATGTACTTAAATTAAGAGACTGTTATAATGTATCTAGTTTGACTAGAAAGATTATCTCTATATCTAGTTTAACCCGTTACGGGTATACCTTTATATTCTAGAACACTAAGTGTTTTGTTTATAAAGATGATATTGAGATAAACACATTAGATGTGAATAACAGTATTTATATTTTGAATATAAAAGAATCTCAAACATATAACATGACAAACAAAAAAGCTCAAATTGAGTAAATCTGTTGAGACTTAAAAGTGGCATTATTGTCTGGGACACATTAATAAGACTCATATATCCACACTTTGGAAGAATGGATACTAGGACAGATTTGATTCTAATTCAAATGATGTCTACGAATCTAGTTTATTAGGCAAAGTGCCTAAAACATCTTTTACTTGGTAAAAGTGCAAGTGCCACCGATCTGTTAGCCCTCGTTCATAGTGACGTAAGTGGGCCCATGTCTAGCTAGGCTAGAGGTGGATATGAATACTTCGTAACCTTTACGGATGTGGCATCGCATTATAGTTATGTGTATCTTATGAAACACAAGTCAGAAACTTTTGAGTAATTCAAAGAGTTTCGACACGAAGTAAGAAAACATACCGATAAAAGTATTAAAAACATTACGGTCGGACCATAGTGTAAAATACTAAAACATATGAGTTTTAAGATTACTTGAAAGAGTATTTTATTCTTTCACAGTGGACTCCTCACGGGACACCTCAATTTGACGGTGTGTCCGAACATAGAAACTGAACTTTGTTGGACATGGTACGGTTAATAATGAGTCGCTCTGAGCTACCAATTTCCTTCTGAGGATACATATTAAACAGTGCAATACTTATTTAGAATAAGGTTCCGTGAAAATCTGTTAGACAAACTTCATATTAGATATGAACATGAAAGAATCCGGGTTTCTCATTCCTGAAGATTTGGGAATGCTGGGCATACGCTAAATGTTTGGATGGTACCAAACTAGAACCCAAATCGGATAAGTGCCTATTTTTAGGTTATCCTAAGGAAACCAAAGTATAGTACTTATACAACTCACAAGAGAACAATGTAATTGTTGCTCTCCATGCGGTTTTCCTAAGAGGAATTCCTATATGTAGTGGTAAGTGGGAGAAAAGTAAAACTCGATGAAAATCGGATGAATACTGTTCCTGGCACCGAGTCCTCACGGAACACCAACAGTTTATCAGGGATAAAATTGTACCAATAATCTTCGAATACACAAGAACCGCGTAGGTCAACCTGGAAGGTATGGGTTTCTGATCTCACCTCATGAAGATGTCAATCTTATTGAGAAAGACGAACCGGCTACGTATGAGGAAGTGATACAAGGTATCGACTCCTTTTATGGCAAAGTGCCATGATGTCCGAAATAGATCCATGTATATCAACCAAGTTTGGACACTGGTTGATGTACTAGAAGGCATTGTGCCTATTGGTACTATATGAGTCTTCAAGGAAGACATACATGGATGGCAACAAACAAATATACAAAGCTAGGCTTGTATAGAAAAGGTATCGTCAATGACATAGTATCGACTACGACGAAACTTTTTCACATGTTGCCATGATTAAATCCATTCGGATAATGCTTGCTATAGCTGCATATTTCGTTTAGGAAATATGACAGTTGGACGCCAAAACCGCTTTCCTTAATGGAAACCTTTTGGAGGATGTTTGTATGCAACATCCTGACGGTTTTGTCGTGCCAAAAACATGCAAACAAGGTTTGCAAGTTCAATCGATCCATTTATGGATTGAATCAAGCATAGCGTTCTTGGAACCAATGTTTTGATGAGATCATAATGGTATATGATTTTATTCAAAAGGAAGATGATTCTTATGTATATAAGAAGGTTAATGGGAGCGCACTGACAATGAATGTCCTAAAAGTTGATGATGTATTGCTTTTTAGCAATAACATTCCCATAATATAATCGGTGAAAGCTTGGCTTTCATTAAAATTCTCCATGGAATACCTGGGAGAAATAGGCTTAATTCTAGGAATAAAGATCTACTGGGATATATCTAGAAAGCTGCTGACACTCTCTCAATGTTCGTACGTTTTGATATGTATGTGACCTGATGTCTCATATGCTTTGAGCATATGTAGACGCTATAAGGCCAATCCAGGTGATGGTCACTGGATTGAGGTTAAGGAACATCCTTGAGTATCTTAGACTAATGATGCTTTCTGAGAATATGGGGAAATGAATACTTGAGGTGACTGGGTTCACCACTACAAGTTTCCAAAACGATAAAAATGACTGTAAGTCGTAATAAAGGTACGTATATAGTTTGAATAACGGAACAGTGAGCTGGAAATCTTCCAAGCAAGATATTGTTGTCGAATAAACAACAAGAATGGAACATTGCTGCAGCTGAGGCAGCAAAAGAACAATTTTGGATCTATAAAATTCCTAATTAGATTAGGAGTAGTTTTGTTAGCAGCTGGGCTGGGCTACAACACAGGCTAAAGAATCACGGTCTCATCAATGATCCAAGTATGTACTTCAACTATTTCATCTGATTCGTAAGATCAT
The DNA here is from genome assembly GCA_019454045.1 of Zanthoxylum bungeanum. Taxonomy (NCBI): domain Eukaryota; kingdom Viridiplantae; phylum Streptophyta; class Magnoliopsida; order Sapindales; family Rutaceae; genus Zanthoxylum; species Zanthoxylum bungeanum. The sequence goes on along the minus strand of SKCR01018446.1, from coordinate 265,219 downwards.
ACATCGTTGCGATGTGATGATCGAATAAATCGCATCAGATGATAACCTTGCAAATCCGCTGATGAAAGTTATTTCTTAGCTGAAGTTTGAGCGACCCGTGCATAGTTCAAGTGTTGGACACTTGAGTGATTGACTATAGGCCAAGTGGGAGATTGTTGGATAATTATGACCTATAGCATCACTATTTGTACAGAACATGATGTTGTTATACAAATTAACTATATGACAAAAGAAATTGCTCTTTTATCATTTGTAATTGGATTACTCGGATATATAAATGATAAAAGTCCTTATGATTAGTTCTGGATTAATAAGATATGAGACAGTATTAATCCATAAAGGTTTAATCATTAAATATCCATAGTCATAGTATTATCGAGACTGGACAACGATAATACGGAATAGGCTAGTATTACACTTGTGCGTGTTATGGAAACGTAAGGACATAGTTCTCATATATTTGGGTATTAAATACTCATGCAAGTGTAATATGAGGTTTTGTTTACCGATGGTACGGAAACAGCTTCACTCTGGATAGACCCCTCAGAATCCCTTTGGTAGTATGACTATGTGTCTATGGTAGTCTGAATCAGGGTAGGTGTATTTGGTCTTAACCTGAGACTTGCATCGCTAATCCTTGCGAAAATCAATATACTTTGGTTTTGGTCGTTCAGGGTTTTAACAGGTTCTGTATACGCCTCTTCTGGGTATACTGAGAATCGTAGTGTATTGGGTGTGATGTCAAGATGTAAGTATCACTTCAGTCATATGGAGATGATTATCACGTAGGGATACAGAACTGGTACTCTAAGTGCTATAGCCATCGGGGAAGTATGACTAGGTCATGACTTTCCGATCATATAGATACTAGTTGTTAGTGATCCGATATATACTTCGTACGGGGCAGGCATAACTGCGTCCCCAGGCCTAGCATGTGACAGCCGATACTCGATCGTTATACGCAATACTATGTATATTACGCCTGACAAAGATCTTGTATTTCATAGAAGAATATTTCTGGAGAATTGGGTAGGCACGGTATTTTTCTGGAAGCCAACCATGTCTTTTAAATCGGTAAGAACGTGGTACCGGGTACGCACATATTCGGATAGTCTGATAACCGTATTTACTGCCAACATTTCCAGGGATCTCTTGGGTCGCATCCCAAAGATTCACCAATGACATTTGACTCGAAAAAAATTAATATGGGATTAATTACGGCAAGAATTAATCTGAGATTAATTATCGGAGAAAGAATTGAGAATTAATCTGGGATTAATTGCGTCGAGAATTTATCTGGGATTAAATTCGTCGAGAGGAGAGAACTCGATTAATTTGGAATTAATCGGTAAAGTAAATTTAATAGTTAAATTATATTTTACTATTTAATTTATTTAATTGGGCTAAAATAATATATTAGATATATTAATTGAAATTAGATTTCAATGCGGAATTAAAATTCGATTTTAATTTGTGCGAATGAATTAATTTAGAATTAATTCGTAAGCGACTTTCGTATTAATTTTGCTAGGCATAATTATTTAATTAAATTAGATTTAATTACGTCGCGACGAAAAATTTATTTAATTGGATTAAACGAACCGGAGCCCGAAGTGTGTTGTATAAGTAATTTGAATTTTGAATTCAAAGTGGTGGGACCCACTCACTTATATCAACTAGTCATTTTTTGATGGAAGTTGTTGGATATTGAATTGGATTTTACTAACCCATCAAACCTACTAACTAAAATTGACAATTAATGATTTTTTGAAAATCATTTTTTTTACTCTCTCTCCATTTGGCCGTGAGGCCATTAATCTCTTATTTTTCCTTTATGGCCGCGTGGCCATCATATCAATTTTTTTTTTCTGAAATTGGCTTATTGTAATGATAAGAGCAATTGCTCTCTACTTTTTGCTTTGGAAGTAAAATGGCTGAATGAAAGGAAAAAGAAAAGTGCTCTCTGACTTCTCCTTATTGGCCGAATGAAAGAAAAGAAAGGGCAATTAGCTTTCACTTTGGAAGAAATGCCGAATGGCCTCTGATTTTTCTTTCTTTGGCCGAATGGCCTAGTTATCATAAGGGTCGATTGCTCCCCTCTTTCTCTTGGACAAAATTTGCTTCTCTTTGGGAGATAAAATTTGTTCGTTTTTTTTTTCTTGCTAGCACCTATGGGAGTCATTTGAAGGTGATTGGGATACTCACCCATGAGCTTGGGAGCTTCAACATCCATGAAAAGTTTTGAAAGTGAAAGCCGATCAATATAAGTTAATTCCGTAAACTTCTTGATTTATTCACACACTAATCACGCTTAGAGATTGTAGGCATTGTATTTTTGCATGTGAAACCCGATGATGAGTCTCAGTTGGAGGCAGTACCTTTTAAGTCACGCAAGCCGCGGGAAACGGACGCCGGAAGGGGAAATTCAGGATGAGTATGCTATCAAAGTCGTTTCACGTATTCACTGTTTTCGTTCGTGCTGCGTTCTTAAACGCGTTCGAACGTCAGGCAGATTGCGGGCGTTCGTGTCGCGTTTGAATTGGCGTTCGAACGTTATCGGTATTTCTGGTTTTGCTGTTAGCCTCATGACCCGAGCCCATTTAGCCCACATGCACCCTAGCCTAGCCCAAGCCCACTTAAAACACACCCAAATTAAATAAATATTAAGTTAAATATTAATTAGATAATTTAATTAAATAAAACAAATAAAATCTAAATAATCACCTACCAAAATAATAAAATACTTACACAAATTAAAGAAATTGCATGCCTAATAAAGATAAATCAAATATATTATATACCAAACTTAACAATATCATGCCTAATTGAAATCAATCATAACAAATTAAATATTTTGTATTCCTAATCTAGCCAAGATTTGTCCCCCCTCAATCTAATCCTTTCCTTGTTGAATACCAATCAAATCCTCCTTTTAATGCCAAAAATCCTATTCCTTGTGAGACAGGTGAAGCCCTAGCCATTCTCTATATAAAAACCACCACCCAAAGCCTCTTCCTCTCTCTAGTCCACGTTTTTCACAAGCAAAAGAAGCCAAAATTCTGTCCACTCTCCATTCTCTCAAATTCACACATACTACAAAGAAATAACACAAAAAACCTCTTCATCTCCTTCCCCTAATCACCGAAAATCATACTTTCATACAGTAGCCCGAAATCACCTTAAAACAGCAGTAAAAATACCCCAAAACAGCCCCTAAATCACCTAAACCAGTAACTAAAAAACTGTACTTTTAATCCTTAAAACAGTAACTAAAAAACTGCACTTAAAGCCTTTAAAAAACACCCAAAACAGTCCATTAAAACACCAAAGCAGTGACCTGAACAGCAAGCAGAAATACAGAGGAAACAGTAGCAAATCGGAGGATAAACAACAGCAAAACGGAGGCCAAACAGCAAGCAAAATAGAAAAATAGTGAGCCGAGACGCTAAACCAGTGAACTGGAGAAGTAGCGGTGTGAAACGCGAGTTCGAAAGTCGAAATAAAAGGTTAGACCTGAGGGTATTTTCCACATTCATTTTCTGTTATTTTATTATTTATTGAATGTTGCTTGCATGATTGTTGTGTTGAAATGCATGTTGTGGCCCTTGAGTAGATAAATATGCATGGATTATGAGATATGGTATGTTGTGGCTTTGGAATAAAACGAAAGATGTGTCAACTCTCGCAGTATATCGGATGGAAACCCGGACATAAATTTCATAGCCGATTCCGAATGCACGGTAGTATGATTTATACTCGGGATACAACTCCACGTACCGCTTAAGTAAATGACACTTTATTTTGTCTTATATTGCTTTGATTTATTTATTTTTCGTCATTGGAGTTCTGCATGTTACTTTTGTATGCGTGATTCAATCGAGCGCATGGGCTTAGTAAGTGCGATGAAATGTCCCCTACTTGGAAGGGTTAAAATCTTTTACCACGATGCTTTGCCGCGCCGGTTGGTGTATACTCGATTGGATGCGAGATGAGTTCAATCGGATACGTGAGGTCCCACATTGTGGATTTGTTTGTCTATGAATGTGTTGCATGCATCAGGTATGGTTCCGTTTGAACGCGTTCTCGAATGCCACACGAACGTGAACCTTCTGTTTACCGTTCGAACACGTTCTCAAATGCTACGCGAACGCGCACGTATTTTCTTAGTTTCATCATGCATCAGGTCTGGTTCCGTTCGAACGCGTTCTCGAACGCCACACGAACGTGAACCTTCTATTTACCGTTCGTACGCGTTCTCAAACGCTACGCGAACGCGCACACATTTCTTAGTGTTTCATGCATCAGGTATGGCTCCATTCGAATGCGTTCTCGAACACTATATGAACGCGAACCTTCTGTTTACCGTTCGAACGTGTTCTCGAACGCTACACGAACGCGTACCCACTGAACTAAGTCCTTTTCATCAGATTTCATACATAATTGTTCCTAGTAGCTATCCCTTCGTATGATGAATCTGATTGCTTCTCTGTGTTACGCAAGATTGTGTAGGTATCATTCATCTGTATTCCTCACATGTATGAGTACAATGTGTTTAACGTATTACAATTCATATATCCATGTCATGATAGCATTTGAATATTATTTCTCGTGGAATATCGGATAGAAACCCAGACATAAATTCTATAGCCGATTCCGAATGGACGGTAGTACGGTCTGTACTTGGGATACAATTCCACGTACCACTTGGAAAAGTGCTCACATGTGTGCTTGTGCGGTTAATGTGTGTGCTTGTGTTTTTTTTAATACAATATGCCAATGAAGTCGTATGTCCGTTGCTACTTTGATGTATTTTCAAGCATGCAATCTTAGATGTGAAATATATGTAAATTCATGTGTAAGTTTTATTTTTGTGCATATGGATTTAGAAGCACGATACTCTTGGAAATAAGTGTTTCTTAAGCTTGATTAAATTATTACACAAATCCTTTCATTACAAGTGACATAAGTAAGGGACCATTCCGAACCCAACGGTTTGAGGTCTTCCATTGTGAGGGGTGAATGCGGCCTTAAATCTCATTTTCCCGGTTCACACCGGGTGGCGACTCCATTATTCTCCGGTTTAGTCCCCCGTGGCTACTCCGTACTCCCAAACGGGCCGCGAGCCCGGGACAGCATGCATCGTCCAGTTTCTGTGTCCCACAGTCTGGCGACTCCACTGGGGATAGAGAATCAGCCCCGAAATATTGTCTTTTGTAATGTTTGGATTTATGTTTTAATTGACCGTGTCTATAGTGGATGAAATGGGGGTGTAATCAAAGGCATTTTTGAGGCTAGGTAATGGTTTGGTGTTTTCCTTCATTCACTACCTTCCTAGAAGGAAAAGCTGTGAAGGTACCTATATAGCCATCTACTCGTAGCCTATTGTGATGGACTAATTTGGAGGACTCGTTGTTTATTCCTGACACCAAGCGATAAGAGCCTAAGAGGCTTGGGTATTTAAGTGAGCCTCGCTCCACCTTCCCTCTGGGGAATCTACAACGGGAAATCCATTTGACAGTCAGTCACACACCATAGCTCATTGGCACGTACCTTAGTGTATAAAAAAGAATGCGCTCACTTGGTTGCTCGAACCCTTGATTGAGGAGACCTAGTTGTGGGCCATCCTTCGTCAATGAGAGCATTTGCCTACACTCCTGCGAACCCACCCATAGACCGGGATTGTTGGTTAAAGTAACAATTATTTCCTTGAGTATGAGCTTATGGACCATCCTCATTTGGATGCAGTTGGACCATTGTCAGAAATGCGGACTTGCTGGGCCATTTAAACTGGGGCGAGTTCGTACCTTATGACCATTGGACCCAAAGCTTCTGAAATATTGATGGGCCATTCTGTAGAAATTATTGTTCTGTGTTTACATTATCTTTCTTTTATGTTTGTGTTTGGGAACATCGCCGTTTGGATCCATTTGGACCATTTGTCATGGGATATGGGCTTGTCGGGCAATTTAACTGGGACAAGAACATATTTTATTACATCGGGCCAAAGGCTTCTAAGTGTTGGTGGGCCACTTTGTGCTTGTGTTCGGAACATTACCATTTGGATTTAGTTGAGCTCCTTGCCATGAGATGTGAACTTGTTGGGCCATTTAAACTGGGACGAGTTCACTTCTATGACAGTTAGCCCAAAAGTTTCTAAAATGATAACGGGCCGATTTGTGAGAATTTTATTTTAGTGATATAGTATGTTATATATGTTACATGCACCTCATGCATACATATATCATGTTAACACCCTCTATGTCTCAAAAAGACATCATAGATACCGTTTGGGTTAGAGAAGGAACAAGGCTCATTAAAAGAACAGTAACAGTCATGAGTGAATCTGGTAATGAGGTATCCTGAATGGATCAGTTAGAGAACGGTCTCACCAAGGTCACTGAACAGTTGGCAAGCTTTGACTACTGCTATGGCTGGTATAGCTGGGTCTCGTGCCGGGGTTAATTCCGGGGATGTGAGGCAAGAGGAACCTCCGAACAGATTGGGGGATGATATCCCCACTTTTGTTTGATGATGATATGGCAGAGTATGAAGCATGCAGAGTATCTGGGTCTCAGGCAGAGTTACAGAAACTTCTGGATCAGGTTGAGTCAGTTACCCGCAAGATGAGGGGTAAGAATGAGGACTTGCTGGATTATGACACACTGACTTTCGTAGGACAGTTGCCGGCACAATTCAAGATGCCTGATATGGCTAAGTTTAATGGGAATGAGGATCCAAGGGTGCATCTCTGGCAGTTTGTATCAGTCATGAGTTCAGTGGCTTATCTCAGCGCCAAGTGCAGAAAAATTTTGGAATGTCGCTCGAGGGAGCTCCCGTGTCGTGGTACCACAGTTTGGAGAAGAAAGTGAAGGAAGATTGGAGGGAGTTGGCTGATGCTTCCTGAAGCAGTATGTCACTGACCTAGAGATCGATCCGTCACTCCGTGATCTAGAGAATGTTAAGAAGAAATCGGAGGAGAGTTTTAAGGAGTATGTGGACCGGTGGAAGGGTCAGTTGTTGAAGATGCGGACTAGGCCTTCGGAGAAGGATCAAATTAAGATGATTATCAAGGGCACCAAGCCCTCCATTTACAGCAAGTTGAGGAGGATGACCTCCATGATTGCAGACTTTCAGCAGTTGAGGGAAACTGTCATGGATATTGAGGAAGAAGAGGTCAAGAATAGAAAATTCTATGGTCTGAACATGAGGCCCATTGGGGGAACATCGGGAACAAAGGCCATTTCTGCTGAGATTTCCGCAATCCGGAACCGGAGATTTTCCAACTTGGGAAGACCCCTGTCAAAGGTGTTAGAGAAACTGAAGAGGCAAGGGCTCTTAAAACCCTTGGAAGCTAAACCATTACCCAATCCCCTACCATCACATTATAACCTAAGTCTTTACTGTCACTTCACCAACAAAGGGCCATGACACTGACAATTGTGCCCGACTCCGCCATGAATCCAAGACCTGATAGACTCCAAGAAAATACCTGACCTAGAAACAGAACAGCCTGACACACACAGAAACCCCTTACCCAATTACCGTGCCGTACCACCACCAGCCTATATGATCAATTCTGGCCTCCCAGAAGACCTTGTCCTAAAATCCTTTCACCCTCAAGCATTTTGCCTGGGAATCTGGGATAGTACTAGTGAAGATGAGACTGGGCAGGGGAAAAACTTTTGGCTTGATTTCTCTAGCAGTGACGAGGAAGAAGTAAGGGGAATGACGCGCAGTGGTCGTTTTTACAATGATATGGCTATAAGGGTAAATAAGTTTTGACATATGGTAGAGAAGTGGTCGAGACTACAGAAAATACTGAGGGGGATTAGTGCTGAGGCAATTGAGGAAGACTAGAGCACAAGTGAGTATCTGGGAACTGTTATGTGCATCTCGGGAGCATAGGCAAGCCATGGTTGAGGCTTTGAGCAAGATTGTGGTACCAGAAGACGCCAACCCCGCAATGTTTGTTGGGTCGGTTCGGAAGGAAGCTTTACAAATATCTTTTTCTGAGGATGAACTCCCAGCAGAGGGGAGGAATCATAACATGGCCTCTATTTATCAGGGCCGAGGTGAGGGGCAAGAGAACTTCGTGTGTAATGGTGGATGACGGTTCGTCCATCAATGTGTGCCCGCTGAAAATTCTGGCAAGATTGGTATGAAAGCCACAGACTTGGACCCCTCCAGTATGACTATTAAGGCTTATGATGACAGTAAAAGGGGAGTTGAGGGTACCTTTGTGGCTATGGTCAAGGTAGGACCGATTGAAGATGAGGTTGAGTTCACAGTACTGGACATCCCGGCTACTTTCGCCTTATTGTTGGGAAGGCTTGGTTTCACAAACTGGGGGGCGTGCCTTCCACTTTACATCAGATGATCAAGTTCCCGTATGAGGGAGAAGTTGTTACTATCCGAGCTGAGTTAGATAATGCCGTGGCTGCCTTGGAGATACAACCTTTCACGAGGTTTCAGGTGTCAGCTACTTTTGAGGAGTGGGTGGATCCTAATGGTGGCTAGGATTATGGAGAAAATGAAGTTTGAGCCGGGTAAAGGTTCAAAATTACCAGATTTCAGAGGAAAGACTACTCGAAAGGGTTTGGGTACAAGTCTGATGAAGAAAAGACAAAGGTCAAGAAAAAGGGCCTGAGACTGATGGAATGTTTTGTGAAAGCTTCAGGATATCAAGGGAGCCTGAACCTGTGGAAGTTAATGGAATTGTGGTACTTGGGTTTGAGATCTTCCAGGATATGTTAGGTAGGAGCTGATAGTTGAAGAAATTGAAGAAAGAAGAAGAGATGGGAGGAGGAACTAATGAAGTTGGAGAGCCTGACTCTGGGAGTGGATGAAAAGTCTGAGGAAGACCTGATTGCAGAGAAGAAGTGTCTATAGATGATGAAGACATTTACCTTCCTGATTTGTTTGAATGTACTTCCGCATTATCCAATAATAAAGACATTTCTTTTGCTTACTTGCCTGAGTCATTTCCATTTACTCTGCACGAATCAAGCATATTTGATATCAGTTCGGCCAGAACTACTACATTATACTTGGGTAGACTTGAGAATCCCAAAGAAATTCTGATTGCAAGTGAAGTTACCTCTAAAGAGGGAGACTAGAAGAAGTGTTGGTCCAGATATGCCAAAGTGTTTGCTTGGTCCTATGAGGACATGCCTATGGTAGACAGAAACATTGCCCACACAACACAATAACCAACTTATCCGAATATGAGGCCGTAAAACAGAAACTCCGACGGATGAGACCAGAATGGGCTGAGAAAGTCAGAGAGGAAGTTAAAAACAGATAGATGTGGGGTTCCTAGAAGTAGTAAAGTATCCTGAGTGGTTGGCTAATATAGTACCGGTGCCAAAGAAAGATGGGAAGGTTAGAATATGTGTAGACTACAGAGATCTCAATAAGGCTTGTCCGAAAGATGATTTTCCTCTGCCGCATATAGATGTTCTGGTTGATAGTGCACAGCTTTAATCTGCTATGTATTCATTTGCAGATGGGTTTTCAGGTTACAATCAGGTTCTCATGGCCGAGGAAGAACAAACACAAGACTGCATTTGTTACTGAGTGGGGTACTTATTGTTACAAGGTTATACTGTTTGGGCTTAAGAATGCGGGGGCTACCTATCAGCGGATGGCCACTACACTTTTCCATGACTTAATGTACAAAGAGATTGAGGTATATGTGGATGACATGATGGTGAAATCAGAGACAAGAGTTGGGCATATTGAAGCACTGGAAAGGTTCCTTCAGAGAGTTGACAGATACAACATGCGGCTTAATCCCAAGAAATGTGTGTTTGGGGTAACATCAGGGAAATTGCTTGGTCATACAGTGGGAATTGGCGGAATAGAGGTAGACTCCGAAAAGATCAAGGCAATCATAGAAATGCCTGCACCGAAGACAGAAAAAGAAGTCAGAGCATTCTTGGGGAAGATTCATTACATCAGTCGGTTCATCGCCAAGTTGACATCAGTATGTGAGCCTATCTTCAAAGTGTTGAGAAAAGATCAGCCAGTGAGATGGAATGAATAGTGTCAGACAGCCTTCGACAAAATCAGAGAATACTTGGTAAAGCCTCATGTATTGAAGCCTCCGAGACCGGGCATACCTTTGATATTGTATTTGGCTATAGAATCAGAAGCACTGGGGGCAATGATGGTACATGCAGATGAGACAGGGGTAGAACATCCAGTCTATTATCTGAGTAAGAAGATGCTTCTATATGAGGCTCGATATCAGGAAGTTGAGAAGATCTGTCTTGCAGTGGTATGGGCTTCCAGAAAATTGCGGCATTATTTCTAGCCATACAAGATCCAGATAGTGGCCAAGGAAAATCCTCTGAAATATCTTCATTCGGTGCCTTCACTAGTGGGAAAATTGGGCAGATGGTTGGTATTGCTGACAGAGTTTGACATTGAGTATCTCACCTCCAAAGTGATCAAAGGGTAAGCAATAACAGATGAAGAGATCCAAGCAATAACAGTCCAGAGATGGAAGATGTATTTTGATGGAGCAGTGAATTACAATGGAGCCGAATTGGGATCGTGATAGTGACCCCCGAGGGAGAGACTTTGCCTTTGGCCAAGAGGTTGACATTCAGAGTGACTAACAACATGGCCGAGTATGAAGCATGTGCTTTCAGTTTGACAACATTGATAGCCTTGAAGGCCGGGAGTGTGGAAGTCTACGGAGATTCTATGTTGGTGGTCCAGCAGATGAGAGGAGAATGGGAATTGAAAGAAGAACGGTTGAAACCTTACCTTTTTCACCTCAGAAAGTTGGCACAGGTTATCCCCGAGTGTAAGTTTTAGCACTTACCGAGAGAAGAGAATCAGATGGCAGATGCATTGGCTACACTTGCAGCAACTTGGGAAAATCCAGAAAAGTTAGTGATGAGACCGTTGATACTGACAACAGCGAGCATACCTGTTTATGAGATAGAAAGAATTCTGGGAGTCGAGGTCAACGATGGTAAACCTTGGTATTATGACATTCAGAGGTATCTGGAACATGGTAAACTCCCGGAAGGGGCATGCAGAAAAGACAGAATAGCCATTCAGAAGTTAGCTTCCCAGTATATGATTTTGAAAGGGGAACTGTATAAGAGGCAAGCAAACGGTATTCAGTTGAAGTGTTTGAGAAAGGAAGAAGCTCAGCATGTAATGGAAGAAATATACGCCGGGGTATGTGGTCCGCACATGAACGGGTTGAATCTGTCCCGAAAGATAGTGAGACAAGGTTTTTATTGGTTAACCATTGAAACAGACTGCGCGAAAATGGTAAAGCATTGTCATGACTGTCAAGCACACGGTAATTTGAATCACTTACCACACACAGAATTGCATGGGTTGTCAGAGCCGTGGCCTTTCTCAGCATGGGGAATTGATATGATTGGGGAGGAAATTGACCAAATGCATCGAATGGGCATCGCTTCATAGTAGTGACCGTAGATTACTTCTCGAAGTGGGTGGAAGCCGAATCATTCCGCAATGTTACAGCAAAACAGATGGCAAAGTTTATAGCTCGGAACCTCATTTTTCGGTATGGTATGCCGCATCATGTAGTGACAGACAACAGAGTTCAGTTTCAAGGAGAGACGAAGGCAATGTTACAGAGGTATGGGATAGGCCACCACAAGTCATCACCGTACAGGCCGCAGGCAAATGGGGCAGTTGAGGCGGCCAACAAGACTATAAAGAAGATTTTAGCCAAGATGACAGAAAATTGCAGAGATTGGGCCGAGAAATTACCGTATGCTTTGTGGGGGTACAGAACATCAGTAAAACGGCAATAGGGGCCACGCCTTAATCTTTGGTCTATGGAATGGAAGCAGTGTTACCAGTGGAAGTGGAAATACAGTCTATGAGGGTCTTAGCAGAAGCAGAATTACCGGAACCAGAATGGGCCGCACAGAGGTTTGATCAGTTAGCACTGTTGGATGAGAGGAGGACGAAGTCTTTGTATCACATGCAGTTGTATCAGAAAAGACTAGCCCGGGCATTCAACAAGAAAGTACATCCCACCAAGATCCGAAAGGGTGATTTGGTACTTAAGCAGTCAAGGCCGTCGACGACAGATCTGAGAGGAAAATTCAGACCTAACTGGGAAGGACCTTACATAGTGCAGAAGGTAATGGGAAATGGGGCAGTGAGGTTATCAGACTTGGAAGGAAACGAGTTCACCGAGCCGATCAACGTGGATAGATTGAAGCAGTATTTTGCCTGAGGAAAAAGGACCGAGCGGTCACCAAGGGAATTGGCAGAAGACCTAACCCAACAGAGTAGGAAAATCATTCATGCATACACGTAACATTGCATTTTTTCTGTGTTTGTTTTTGTTTTGTGTTCGCAGGTTCGAAGAAAAGAGAAAGCAATGCGGTTTCAGTTTTAGGGATGAGTCCCAAGGGGCGAGGCCCACATCAGTATCAGTCTGGGGGCGAGGCCCACATCAGCAACAGTTTAGGTCGAGGTGCCCACTACATCATCGGTTTGAGGGCGAGGTCCCTATTGTCATCGGTGTTGGGTCGAGGTGCCCCCATTGTCGGTTGTAGTTCCGGGATGCATCCCAGGGTCGAGGTGCCCACTACATCATTGGTTTGAGGGTGAGGTCCCTATTGTCAGCGGTGTTGGGTCGAGGTGCCCAGGGTCGAGGTGCCCCCGTTGTTGGTTGTAGTTCCGGGATGCGTCCCAGGGTCGAGGTGCCCACTACATCATCATTTTGAGGGCGAGGTCCCTATTATCAGCGGTGTTGGGTCGAGGTGCCCAGGGTCGAGGTGCCCCCGTTGTCGGTTGTAGTTCCGGGATGCGTCCCAGGGTCGAGGTGCCCTTACTTCATTAGTTTGAGGGCGAGGTCCCTATTGTCAGCGGTATTGGGTCGAGGTGCCCAGGGTCAAGGTGCCCCCGTTGTCAGGTGCAGTTAGTGGGATGCATCCCAGGATCGAGGTCCACCGCAGCCCAACTCAGCTCGAGACAGTAGACGAGCCAGGTAAGTGAAAATGCATTGCATAACTTTGATAGGATTGTTCAAAGTCACACACTGCACAAGTCCCATCAAAGTGGGGGCGACTGTAGGCATTGCATTTTTGCATGTGAAACCCGATGATGAGTCTCAGTTGGAGGCACTACCTTCTAAGTCACAGAAGCCGCGGGAAACGGACTCCGGAAGGGGAAATTCAGGATGAGTATGCTATCAAAGTCGTTTCACGTGTTCACTGTTTCCGTTCGTGCTACGTTCTTAAACGCGTTCGAACGTCAGGCAGATTGCGGGCGTTCGTGTAGCGTTCGAATTGGCGTTCGAACGGTATCAGTATTTCTGGTTTTGCTGTTAGCCTCATGACCCGAGCCCATTTAGCCCACATGCACCCTAGCCTAGCCCAAGCCCACTTAAAACACACCCAAATTAAATTAAATATTAAGTTAAATATTAATTAGATAATGTAATTAAATAAAACAAATAAAATCTAAATAATCACCTACCAAATAAAAAAATACTACACAAATTAAAGAAATTGCATGCCTAATAAAGATAAATCAATATATTATATACCAAACTTAACAAATATCATGCCTAATTAAAATCAATCATAACAATTAAATATTTTGTAATCCTAATCTAGCCAAGATTTGTCCCCTCTCAATCTAATCCTTTCCTTGTTGAATACCAAATCAAATCCTCTTTTTAATGCCAAAATCCTATTCCTTGTGAGACAAGGTGAAGCCCTAGCCATTCTCTATATAAACAACCACCACCTAAAGCCTCTTCCTCTCTCTAGTCCACGTTTTTAACAAGCAAAAGAAGCCAAAATTCTGTCCACTCTCCATTCTCTCAAATTCACACATACTACAAAGAAATAACACAAAAATCCTCTTCATCTCCTTCCCCTAATCACCGAAAATCATACTTCCATACAGTAACCCGAAATCACCTTAAAATAGCAGTAAAAATACCCCAAAAAGCCCCTAAATCACCTAAACCAGTAACTAAAAAACTGTACTTTTAATCCTTAAAATAGTAACTAAAAAACTGCACTTAAAGCCTTCAAAAAACACCCAAAACAGTCCATTAAAACACCAAAGCAATGACCTGAACAGCAAGCAGAAATACATAGGAAACAGTAGCAAAGCGAAGGACAAACAACAGCAAAACGGAGGCCAAACAGCAAGCAAAATAGCAAAATAGTGAGCCGAGACGCTAAACCAGTGAACCGGAGAAGTAGCGGTGTGATAGCCCTTCCGACGGCCGTGAAACGCGAGTTCGAAAGTCGACATAAAAGGTTAGACCTGAGGGTATTTTCCACATTCATTTTCTATTATTTGTATTATTTATTGAATATTGCTTGCATGATTGTTGTGTTGAAATGCATGTTGTGGCCCTTGAGTAGATAAATATGCATGGATTATGAGATATGGTATGTTGTGTCTTTGGAATAAAACGAAAGATGTGTCAACTCTCGCAGTATATCGGATGGAAACCCGGACATAAATTTCATAGCCGATTCCGAATGGACGGTAGTATGATTTGTACTCGGGATACAACTCCACGTACCGCTTGAGTAAATGACGTTTTCTTTTGTCTTATATTGCTTTGATTTATTTATTTTTCGTCATTGGAGTTCTGCATGTTACTTTTGTATGCATGATTCAATCGAGCGCAGGGGCTTAGTAAGTGCGATGAAAGGTCCCCTACTTGGAAGGGTTAAAATCCTTTACCACGATGCTTTACCGCGCCGGTTGATGTGTGTTCGGTTGAATGCAAGATACGTCCAATCGGGCATACTAAGTTTGATATTATTTTTTTAATTATTTGTATGCATGATTCAATCGAGCGCATGGGCTTAGTAAGTGCGATGAAAGGTCCCCTATTTGGAGGGGTTAAAATCCTTTACCACGATGCTTTGCCGCACCGGTTGATGTGCGTTCGGTTGAATGTAAGATACGTTCAATCGGGCATACTAAGTTTGATATTATTGTTTTTAATTCTTTGTATGCATGATTCAATTAAGCGCATGGGCTTAGTAAGTGCGATGAAAGGTCCCCTATTTGGAGGGGTTAAAACCCTTTACCACGATGCTTTGCCGCGCCGATTGGTGTATACTCGATTAGATGCGAGATGAGTCCAATTGGATACGTGAGGTCCCACATTGTGGATTTGTTTGTCTATGAATGTGTTGCATGCATCAGGTCTGGTTCCGTTCGAACGCGTTCTCGAACGCCACACGAACGTGAACCTTCTATTTACCGTTCGAACACGTTCTCAAACACTACGCGAATGCGCATGCATTTTCTTAGTTTCATCATGCATCAGGTCTGGTTCCCTTCGAACGCGTTCTCGAACGCCACACGAACGTGAACCTTCTGTTTACCGTTCGTACGCGTTCTCAAATGCTACGCGAACGCGCACGTATTTCTTAGTGTTTCATGCATCAGGTCTGGCTCCGTTCGAACGCGAACCTTCTGTTTACCATTCGAACACATTCTCGAACGCTACACGAACGCGCACCCACTGAACTGAGTCATTTTCATCAGATTTCATAAATAATTGTTCCTAGTAGCTATCCCTTCGTATGATGAATCTGATTGCTTCTCTGTGTTACGCAAGATTGTGTAGGAATCATTCATCTGTATTCCTCACATGTATGAGTAAAATGTGTTTAACGTATTACAATTCATATATCCATGTCATGATAGCATTTGAATATTATTTCTCGTGGTATATCGGATGGAAACCCAGACATAAATTCCGTAGCCGATTCCGAATGGACGGTAGTACGGTCTGTACTTGGGATACAATTCCACGTACCACTTGGAAAAGTGCTCACATGTGTGCTTGTGCGGTTAATGTGTGTGCTTGTGTTTTTTTTGAATACAATATGCCAATGAAGTCTTATGTTCGTTGCTACTTTGATGTATTTTCAAGCATGCAATCTTAGATGTGAAATATATGTAAATTCAGGTGTAAGTTTTATTTTTGTGCATATGGATTTAGAAGCAAGATACTCTTGGAAATAAGTGTTACTTAAGCTTGATTAAATTATTACACAAATCCTTTCATTACAAGTGACATAAGTAAGGGACCATTCTGAACCCAACGGTTTGAGCTCTTCCCTTGCGAGGGGTGAGTGCGGCCTTAAATCTCATTTTCCCAGTTCACACCGGGTGGCGACTCCATTATTCTCCGGTTTAGTCCCCCGTGGCTACTCTGTACTCCCAACCGGGCCGCGAGCCCGGGACAGCATGCGTCGTCCAGTTTCTGTGTCCCACAGAGATCCCGTGGCATGTTCTATGAACACTAACAAAAACATCCACTGCGAGTCTTCCCTTTACCTCCTCTTCGTCACAACTTGAGAAGTTTTCCCAGAAATCTCTTCTCTGTTCTATTTCATTCTCACTGTTGCTATCCCATATCCCCATGCAAAAGGCTTGGTGGTCGAGATTTTGGAGGACAAAGCTCTCGGGTGGGCCTGAGTTGCTCATGTAGGTTGGTGGTGGAACGGATTGGTAGTTGGGTAGAGGGTTTCTGTGTGTGTTGGGTTGTTCTTTTATTGATCGGGTATTTTATGGGTTTCAATGAGGTCTTGGATCTCATGCCTCAAGCGGGCGCAGTTGTTGGTGTCGTGGCGTTTTTACTGATGGTAGTGACAGTATATGTTTAGGTTGAGGTGGGGTGGCACATGGTTTGGAAGTGGTCTAGGTTCTAAGGGTTTCATGACTCTTTGTCTCTTCAGTTTTTCAAACACCTTTGACAAAGGTCTACCCTGATTGGAGAATCGCCTGTTTCTGATGGCGGAAACCTCAGCAGGAGCGGGCTTGGTTCCTGAAGGCCCCCGATGGTTCTTCTATTCTGGCCATAAAATTTTATGTTCTCGGCTTCTTCTTCCTTGATATCCATGACAATTTCTCTTAATTATCGAAAGTCATTGATCATGGAGGTCATCCTTCTCAGCTTGTTATAAATAGAGGGCTTGGTGCCCTTAATGATTATCTTAATCTGTTCATTCTCCGAGAGAACGAGTCTGCATTTTCAAGAGTTGGATTCTCCAGCGATCCACATAATCTTTGAAGGTCTCTTATGGCTTTTGCTTGGTGTTCTCTAGGTCACGAAGTGACAAGTCTATCTCCAGGTCTGTGATATATTGGTTCAGAAAGGCGTCTGCTAATGCCCTCAAGTCATCTCTGATCTTTCTCTCCAGGCCATGATACCATACTACGGACGCATGTCCTAGTGACATCCCGAACATCTTCTGTACCTGACGCTTCGACAAACCTATTAAATTCATCACTGAAACATATTGTCGGAGATGGACCATTGGATCTCTGTTCCCGTTGAACTTGGCCATGCCAGACATCTTAAACTGAGGAGCAACTGTTCTTCAAAATTCATCGCATCATAGTCTAACATATATTCATGCTTACCCTTCAGCTTACGGGTTGTTGGGTTTCTAAGGTCAAACCAAGATCAATTAAGCATATGAAATATGTGAATCAACAAAGTAAAGTAGTGGAAATACTCAATTTGATCGGCTTTGATGTTGGCGGAGAGTTCAAAACTTTTGCTCCTTGTGTTGTGCTCCAAGCTCCTCTTTGAATGTTGAATCAATGCTCCAAGCTTTGATCTTTTATTCCAAGCTCAAGGATAGGTTTCCCTAACACCATTGAATGACTCATTTGAGTGCTAGCTCTTGAAAAATTTGCAACAAATCTTCCAATGTCCCTTGGTGAGTTTCGACCAAGCCTTAGTCCAAGAGAGAGAGAATTGCGTGAATGGACAAGAGAGGAAGAAGGTGAAAAAAAATGAGTTGACTTGTATTTGATTTTCAAAAAATCAAAAGACTAATACCAAATCATCCAAAGTTGGTAAAAGTCACTCAAGCCTTTCACACTTGTGTGTTTTACACACAATCAACCACCCACCAAATCCTATCAACTAAAAGTTGATTAAAGTGACTAGGTGATGTGACTTGTGTGGGCCCCGCTTGATTCAAAATTCGAGTGGGCCCGCAAACACTTTCCGGGCTCGGGTTCGTTAATTCCGAATTAACGAATTTTCTGTTGCGACGTAATTAAATCAAATTTAATTAAATAATTATGCCTACTAAAATTACTATTCACGTCGCTTGCGAATTAATTTTAAACTAATTCGTTCGCCCGAATTAAAATCCAATTTTAATTCCGTTATGAAATCTAATTTCATTTAATA
The DNA here is from genome assembly GCA_019454045.1 of Zanthoxylum bungeanum. NCBI lineage: Eukaryota > Viridiplantae > Streptophyta > Magnoliopsida > Sapindales > Rutaceae > Zanthoxylum > Zanthoxylum bungeanum. The sequence goes on along the minus strand of SKCR01018446.1, from coordinate 247,011 downwards.
TATCAAATATAATATTTTATCGATTAATTCCAAATTAATCGTTCTCTCTCTATTAATTGAATTTTATCCTAGATAAAATTCTCCGTAATTAATCTTAAATTAATTTTCTCTCTCTTCTAATTAATCCCAGATTAATTATGTCAGAGTCATACGTTATCGGTGAATCTTCGGGAAGCGACACATGAGATCCCTGGATATGTTGGCAGTAAATTCGGTCGTTGGACTATCCGAACACGTGCGTACTCGTACCACGTTTTTACCGATTTACGAGACATGGTTGGCTTATAGCAAAGCACCGTGCCTACCTAATTCTCCAGAAATATTCTTTTAAGGAATATGTAATCTTTGTCAGACGTAGTATACGTAGTATTGCGTATAACGATCCAGTATCGGATGTCACATGCTAGGCCTGGGGCTGGAATTGTGTCTGCCCCGTCCGAAGCATATATAGGATCTCTGGTAACTAGTCTCTATAATCGGATAAATATGACCTAGTCATATTATCCCGATGACTGCAGTACATAAGAGTACTAGTTCCGTATCCTACGTGATCATCATCTTCATATGACTGAAGTGATACTTCCATCTTGACATCACACCCAATACACTACGATTCTCAATATACCATGAAGAGGCGTACACAAAACCTGTTAAAACCCCGAACGACCAAAACTAAAGTATATTGATTGTCGCAAGTATTAGCGATACAAGTCTCAGGTTAAGACCAAATACACCTACCCTGATTCGGACTCCCATAGACATATAGTCATACTACCAATGGGATTCCGAGGGGTCTATCTAGAGCGAAGCTGTTTCCATACCATCGGTAAACACAACCTCTTATCACACTTGCATAAGTATCCAATACTTAAATATATGAGAACTATATCGTTATGCTCCTACAACGCGCACAAGTGCAATACTAGTCTATTCCGCATTATCGATGTCCAGTCTCGATAATACTTCGACTATGGATATTTAATGATTAAACCTTGGTGGATTGATAATGTCTCATATCATCTCAATCCGGAACTAATCATTAGGACTTTTATCATTTATATATCCCAGTAATCCAATTACAAATGATAAAAGAGCAATTTCCTTTGTCACATAGTTAATTTGTACAACAACACCATGTTCTGTACAAATAGTGATGTGATGGGTCATAATTGTCCAACAATCTCCCACTTGGCCTATAGCCAATCACTCAAGTGTCCTACAGCTGAACTATGTACGGGTCGCTCAAACTTCTGCTGAGAAACAGCTTTCGTCATCGGATTTGAAAGGTTATCATCTTATGCGATTTATTCGATCATCATATCACCACGATGTATGATCCGACGAATCAGATGAAATAGTTGAAGTATATACTTGGATCATTGATGAGACCATTAATTCTTTAGCCTGTGTTGTAGCCTAGCTCTGCTGCTAACAGAACTACTCCTAATATAATTAGGAATTTTACAGATCCAAAATTACTTCTTTTGCTGCCTCAGCTGCAGTAATATTCCGCTTTTGTTGTTTATTCTGTAACAGTATCTTGCTTGGAAGATTTCCAGCTCACTGTTCCGTTATTCAAACTATATAGTACCCTTATTGCGACTTACAGTCGTATTTGTCGGTTTAGAAACTTGCAGCGGTGAACCCAGTCACTTCAAGTTCTCCTCCTCCATAACTTAAGAAAGCATCCTTAGATCATCTAAGATGCTCAAGGATGTTCTTTACATCAATCCAGTGACTATCACCTGGATCGGCCTGATTGTGACTCCATATGCTCAAAGCATATGAGACACTAGGTCACGTACATATATTTCAATGTACGATTTCTTGGAGAGTGCCAACAACTTTTAGATCTATCCCAGTAGATCCTTATTCCTTGAATAAAGGTTGTCTCTCTCAAGTAATTTACGGAGAATTTTCATGAAAGCCAAGCTTTCACCAATTATATTATGAGAATGTCATTTCCAAGAAATGATATATCATCATTATATAGCACAATCATTGTCAGTGCGCTCCCACTAACCTTCTTATATACACAAGAATTATATTCCTTTGGAATTAAATCATATACCATTATGATCTTATCAAAACGTTAGTTCCAAGAACCCGAAGCTTACTTCAATCCATAAATGGATTGATTTAACTTGCAAACCTTGTTTGCTTGTTTTGGTATAACAAAACCGTCAGGATATTACAAACATCCTCCAAAAGGTTTCCGTTTAAGGAAAATGATTTTCCCGTCCATGTGCCATATTTTATAAACGAAATATGCAGCATTAGCAAGCATTATCCGAATGGATTTTATCATGGCAATGGGTAAAAGTTTTCATCGTAATCGACACTATGTTGATGACGATACCTTTTCTGTACAAGCCTAGCTTTGTACATTTATATGTTGCCATCCATGTATGTCTTCCTTGAAGACACATTTAGTACTAATAGGCACAATGCCTTCAAGTACATCAACCAGTGTCCAAACATGGTTGTATACATGGAATCCATTTCGGACTTCATGACATTTTGACATAATAGGGAGTCGATACCTTGTATCACTTCCTCATACGTAGCTAGTTCGTGTTCCTTAATAAGATTAACATCTCCATGAGGTGAGATCAGAAACCCATACCTCCTAGGTTGTTTTCTGACTCTATCCGACTTACGTGGTTCTTGTGTATTCAAAGATTGTGGTACAGTTTCATCCCTGATGAACTGTTTTTGTTGTTGGACAATTATGACCCATAGCATCACTATTTGTACAGAACATAGTGTTGTTGTAGAAATTAAACTGTGACAAAGGAAATTGCTCTTTTATCATTGTAATTAGATTACCGGGATATATAAATGATAAAAGTCCATATGATTAGTTCCAGATTGATAAGATATGATACAGTATCAATCCATGAAGGTTTAATCATTAAAACATCCCTTGTCGGAGTATTATCGAGATTGGACATCGATAATGCGGAATAGACTAGTATTGCACTTGTGCGCGTTGTGGGAGCATAACGGCATAGTTCTTATATATTTAAGCATTGGATACTTATGCAAGTGTAATAGGGGTTGTGTTACCGATGGTACGGAAACAGCTTTGCTCTAGATACACCCCTCGGAATTCCATTGGTAGTATGACTATGTGTCTATGGAAGTCTGAATCAGGGTAGGTGTATTGGTCTTAACCAGAGACTTGCACCGCTAATACTTGCGACAATTAATATACTTTGGTTTTGGTCATCCAGGGCTTTAACAGGTTCTGTGTACGCCTCTTCTGGGTATATTGAGATTCGTAGTGTATTGGGTTTGATGTCAAGATGGAAGTATCACTCCAGTCATATGGAGATGATGGTCACGTAGGATACGGAACTAGTACTCTTTAGTACTGCAGTCATCGGGATAATATGACTAGGTCATGATTATCCAATTATAGAGACTAGTTACCAGAGATCCGACATGTGCTTCGTACGGGGCAGACACAATTCTAGCCCCAGTCCTAGCACGTGACATCCGATACTGGATCGCAATACGCAATACTATGTATACTACGCCTGATATAGATTACATATTCCTTTAAGAATATTTCTGGAGAATTGGGTAGGCACGGTGCTTTGTTAGAAGCCAACCATGTCTTGTAAATCGGTTAAAATGTAGTACTAGGTACGTACGTGTTCGGATAGTCCGACGACCGGATTTTCTGCCAACATATCCGGGGATCTCATGGGTCCCTTCCGAAGATTCACCGATGACGTATGACTCGCACATATTTAATCTGGGATTAATTATTAGAGAGAGAAAATTAATCTAGGATTAATTACGGAGATATTTTATTGGGATAAAATATTATTTATAGAGAGAGAACGATTAACTTTGAATTAATAGATAAATTAATATATTCGATATATTAAACGAAATTAGATTTCTACATGGAATTAAAATTAGATTTTAATTCGGGCGAACGAGTTAATTTAGAATTGATTCATTAGCGACATGAATAGTAATTTTGCTAGGCATAATTATTTAATTATATTTGATTTAATTACGTCGCAACGGAAAATTCGTTAATTCGGAATTAGCGAACCCGAGCCCGGGAGTGTTTGCGGGCCCACTCGCATTTCGAATCAAGTAGGGCCCACAAGTCACATCACGCGTCACATCATTAGTCATTCATGTGATGGGTGTCTTGTCACCTTTTTGGTGATTGACAACTTGTCAATTTTTGAATGATGGAAGTAGATGGAAGGCTTTAATGTCTTGTACCTTTTTAACTTTGGTTTTTGGTATTAGATTTTAGAAATCCAAATACACAAAAACTAACTCATCTTCTTCTCTCCCTCTCTCCTCTCTCCCTCATTCGGACAAGGTGCCATTTTTCCTCTCAAGTTCTTTGCTTGGCCGAGAACAACAAGAAGCTAAGGGAAATTTTGTGGCAAAATTTCCAAGTGCTAGCACACCAAAGGGGTCTTACAAAGTTGATAGGGAAACCAATTCATGAGCATGGATTCCATTCACAAAGCTTGGAGCTTGAAGATCATCCATGAAGGGCTTGACCAAAACTTGGAACACAAAATGGAGGCATTGCCGAGAGCTTCAAGGGTGAAGAAATTTTTTTTGTTTCATCGCATTGCAAATCCGATCAAAGTGAGTATTTTCGCAACTTTACTTTGTTGTATTCACACATTTATATGCTTAATTTGATCTTGGGATAACCTAGAAAACTCAACAATGGTATCAGAGCCTTGATTAAGCATGAAATTGAATTAGGGTAAAATTTGGGTAAAATTGATTTGAGCATGATTTGATGAAATTGTTTGTTTGAATATGCTTGAATGATGATAAATTAGAGTTATGCATGATCAATTTGATGAAAATTGAATTGGATTAATTTTTTCCCAAATAGTAGGCTTGGCCGAAAGTTGAGAAGCCCTAATGTAATGGTGATTTTTGGTTTTTGATCATTGGATGAGTTAAAAGACTTGGGATAAATTGATTTAGGATTTAATTGGATTAAAATCGAAATCGGATTTAAAATCCCTAAATTGCCGTGACATCAAATCATGAAAATGAGTTGATTTTTGATTCAATAATGTTGGACATGTGTTGATGATGATAAGCATGATTAATTATGTTAATTGATATTTTGGAAATGTTAATTTGAATAATTAATTATGGCTAATACACTTGAAATAATTTAATTGTGATATTTGGAATATTGTGATTAAATTGGTTGGGCTAAATTTGGAATTGGGCTAATAAAGTTGTATTTGAGCTTAATGGGCTTGGTTGGGCCAAGTTTGGTTTAGGTTAATTGGTTGGATCCAATTGGGCCCAAAACCATATCCATAAAGTTCAAATATAACATAATGGACCTTTAAAATTTTAATTGGGCCTAATGGGTCTAAATTGATTTTTGGCAAAAGGGTGATTCCTTATTGGGCTTTGGTTGCCAAAGTCCATGCCTTATAAATTAATTGAAAGCCCATTGGACTTTAATTAAATTGACATTGGATGTTAATTGGGCTTTGAGACCCGTTAAGATTAGATTTAGAATCTAAGTCGCAAAGGCACATTAATAAAGTGTAATTATTTAATTTGGAATTAAATAAAGAATTTGTATTGAATAAAAATTAAATTGGATTTAATATTGTAGTTTAATATAATTCAAGAATTCGTACTTTGAGTGCTTATTCTTAAAACGAGTTGGACTCGCGCAAATCAAATCGTTGTTTGAACATTGGATGGTCATTAATTTCAGATTAATTAATTGGATTAGATTGATTGATAACATGCTTTGAGTGAATACATGGATGTGATGTATGAATAATGTATATCTGATGGATATTAGATGGGTGAGGGCAATTTTGGAAATTGTTGTAATAAATTTAGAATTTATTAAATTGGACCTGCGTGTCCAGCCTATTACCTCTTGACACTTTGTATTTCTCTTCTCACCTATTCCCCTCAATGTAAATGAGGTTTCTTTAGAAGTGTTATGTAATTGGGTAGAAGTAAGATTTGTGCTAACGGGAGAGAGGAAATGGAGAGATTTGTTCTAGGAACAAGTTGTTTTAAATATCCATCCGCATATCATTATTAATTTATTTATCACGCCTTATTATGATTTTATAATGCAAGCTTAATGGTGTATGATAAGACCTTAACAAAGATAATTAATTGGTTGCCAATTACGCGAAAAACCCTCACAACATATTAAGCGTTTTTCCTTCCATTGAGTGATTCTTACTCAAGATCCAAGACTGGCATTGGTTTGTTGGCCAAAGTCAAGACCTTTTTCCATCGCGGATGTGTTTGAATCATGATGGCTTTGTTCCATATCGGTGTCTTGTCCAAGTTGTGATTTATTGGCCAAAGTCAAGATCACTTCTTGTCCATCGAAATCGATTACGAAGCTTTCCAAAGTCAATGGGTCCTACTTAACTGGAATCATTAAGTTTATTGTGCCAAAGCCAAGGCTTAATTGATTCAGAGGAAAAATGTTAGGGAATATATTGGATATATTGGCATATATAAGATATATGTTTCGGACTTGGATGTCCACCTACTGGATCTAGGAATTGGATGAGATCCAATTGATCTTAAAGATCTACCTAGTTAAATATCATACAATTTGTTGGCCAAAGTCAAGGTTGTGTGTTATTTAACGGGATCCTGGGCCACTAGGAAACAAGGTTTACCGAGTACTCAACAGAGGGTTAGAGGCTCGCCAAAAAATAGTGGGAGGCAAGTATTAAATTTGCAATTTCAATTAGATACTTGCCAATACGCATTCATTTTAATTTTTCGTCAATTTAAATAGATATTAGTTGGACTAATATTTAATCGTTGTTTTAATTAAACAGTTGGACTGTATTCAAACTATTTCAAATAATAATTGATTATATAAGTGGATTATAGTAATCAATATATATTTGAATTTAACCAATCAAATTATAGTTGATTATATAGTTAGACTATAGTAATCATTATATTTAATTGTACCCGAAATCGTTGATTGGATAGTTGGACTATTTAAATCAAGATTACTGAAAGATTAGCGTTTAAAACATAAACCTGGGTAAAAATGTTTTTAAACGGCTTTAACTTTCAAATTGGGAATAAAACCTCAGGATAGTCCTGGAAACCAAGTCTTTAAGGCACATAAATAGTGTAATTATTTAATTTGAAATTAAATATAAATTAGTATTGGATACAATTTAAATTAGATTTAAAATTGTAGTTCGATATAATTCAAGAATACTTACTTTGAGTATTTATTCTTAAACGAGTTGACTCGCGCAAATCAAATCGTTGTATGAACATTGGATGGTCATTAATCAAAGATTAATTAATTGGATTAGATTGATTGAATAACTTGCTTTGTGTGAATACTTGGATGTATGTATGAATAATGTATATCATATGGATATTAGAAGGGTGAGGGCAATTTTGGAAATTATTGTAAAATTTAGAATTTATTAAATTGGACCTGCATGTCCCAGCTTTACCTCTTTTCTCATTGTATTTCTCTTCTCACCTATTCCCCTCAATGTAAATGAGGTTTCTTTAGAAGTATTATGTAATTAGGTAGAAGTAAGAATAGTGCCAGCGGAAGAGAGGAAATGAAGAGATTTGTTCTAGGAACAAATTGTATTATATATCCATCCGCATATCATTATTAATTTATTTCGCGCCACATTATGATTTTAGAATGAACGCCTAAGGGTGTATGATGAGACGTAATCAAAGATAATAAATTGGTTGCCAATTTAAGTGAAAAATCCTCAACAAATATTAAGCGTTTTGCTTCCATTGAGTGATTCTCTGTCAAGATCCAAGATTGGCACTGGTTTGTTGGCCAAAGTCAAGACCTTTGTCCATCGCGGATGTGTTTGAATCATGAAGGCTTTGTTCCATATCACGTCTTGTACAAGTTGTGATTTTTTGGCCAAGTCAAGATCACTTCTTGTCCATCGACATCGATTACGAAGCTTTCCAGAGTCAATGGGTCCCGCTTAACTGGAATCATTAAGCTTGTTGTGCCAAAGCCAATGCTTAGTTGATTCAGAGGAAAAGGTTAGGGAATATATTAGATATATTGGCATAAATAGGATATATGTTTCGGACTGGATGTCCACCTACTGGATCTAGGATTGGATGAGATCCAATTGATCTTATAGATCTACTTAGTTAAATATCATACAATTTGTTGGCCAAAGTCAAGGTTGTGTGTTTATTTAACGGGATCCTAGCCCCACTAGGAAACAAGGTTTCCCGAGTACTCAACAGAGGGTTAGAGGCTCGCCAAAAATATTGGGAGCAAGTATTAAATTTGCAATTTCAATTAGATACTTGCCAATACGCATTCATTTTAATTTTTCGTCAATTTAAATAGATATTAGTTGGACTAATATTAATCGTTGTTTTAATTAACAGTTGGACTGTATTCAACTATTTCAAATAATAATTGATTATATAATTGGATTATAGTAATCAATATATATTTGAATTTAACCAATCAAATTATAGTTGATTATATAGTTAGACTATAGTAATCATTATATTTAATTGTACCCGAAATCGTTGATTGGATAGTTGGACTATTGAAATCAAGATTACTGAAAGATTAGCGTTTAAAACATAAACTTGGGTAAAAATGTTTTTAAACGGCTTTAACTTTCAAATTGGGAATAAAACCTCAGGATAGTCCTGGAAACTAAGAAGTTACTCTATTTGATAGAGAAACCTCTTGGGCCTAAGCCCGGAGTTGAGCAAATAGTAGAACATGATATTTGGAATATTCATGTGATGATAACTTTAGTGCTCAATCCCATATGCATTACCGCAATAACCCTTTAATTCCATCGTCAAAATTAAGGATTAGATCATTGAACCATGATGATGAAATTAAAGATCTTCATAGATCTATTCTTAGATCTTAGAAGTATAAATTGCTAAAAGAAGCTCTTTCGCTCGTGTATGTCAGAGGGTACATCTATCGAGCACTAGGTGTCACAGATGATTGCTGACATCGATCAGTAAGGTTAGCTAGGCATTACCTATGTGGCCGAGACTACCAAAGATTTGATCTTATGAACCAAGAGAAAACTCTTGGAGAGTTGATGGCTATGTTCTAGGAGGCAAAGCTAGAGCTTCTAAAATAGGGGCAAAGGTAAAATCATCACGGTCTTCTAGGAAGAAAAAAGACATATCCCAAGATATCGGCATAAACTGCGGCAAACGGGGTCACTAAAGCGTGATTGCCGTATGGACAAGGCAGACATGAAGGAAGTGAAGAGGGGCAAGGCTCCAGCTTCAAGTATGTTTGTCATAAACATGTTCACTACTAGTTTCAAAATTGGATTTTGATATTAGATGTGGTACATATACATATATGTACTTATGTGCAGAATCTGCTGATTAGTAGGATTATTGACTTCAATTGAGATTTACATGCGAGTCGGAAATGGGACGAGAGTCGCTGTTTTAACCATAGATACATAAGTTTAGGAACTACCCTTTGGGTGTGTACTTTAATTAGGAAACTGTTAAAATGTAATGAGTTTGACTAGAAACATTATCTCTATATCATAGTATAACTCGTTACGGGTATACCTTTATATTCTAGAACACTAAAGTGTTTTATCTTATAAGGATGATATTGAGATAAACACATTAGATGTGAATAACAGTATTTATATTTAGAATATAAATGAATCTCAAACGTATAACATGACAAACAAATAGCTAAACTGAATTAATCAGATGAGACTTATTTGTGACATTGTTGTCTGGGACACATTAACCAAGACTCATATATCCACACTTTTGAAGAGTGGGTACTAGGAAGGATTTGATTCTATTCAAATGATGTCTACGAATCTAGTTTATTAGGCAAATTGCCTAAAATACCTTTTACTTGGTAAAAGTACAAGTGCCACCGATCTGTTAGCCCTCGTTCATAGTGACGTAAGTGGGCCCATATCTAGCTAGGCTAGAGGTGGATCTGAATACTTCGTAACCTTTACGGATGTGGCATCGCGTTATGGTTATGTGTTTCTTTCGAAACACGAATCGAAAACTTTTGATAGATTCAAAGAGTTTCGACACGAAATAGATGAACAGATCGGCTAAAGTATTAAACCATCACGATTGGACCATGATGAAAATACTTAAGCAATAAGTTTCTCAATTACTTGAAGAGTATAGTATTCTTTCAATGTGGACTCCTCCCGGATCACCTCAAATGAGTGGTGTGTCCGAACGGGGAAACCAAATTTTGTTGGACATGATAAGGTTAATTATGAGTCGCTCTGAGCTACCATTTCCTTCTAGGGATACGCATTATACAGTGCAAAACTTATTTTGAATAAGGTTCCATGAAAATCTGTTTGACAGATTTCATATTAGATATGAACAGGAAAGAAACCGGGTTTTCTCATTCCTGAAGATTTGGATATGCTGGGCATATGTTTGGATGATACCAAACTAAAACTCAAATTGGATAAGTGCCTAATTTGTAATTGGTTTTCCTAGGGAAACCAAAGTATAGTACTTATACAACTCACACGAGAACAATGTAATTATTATTCGCCATGGGGTTTTCCTAAAAGGAATACCTATATGCAGTGGTAAGTGGGAAGAAAGTAAAACTCGATGAAAATCAGAGTAATACTGTTCCAGGCACCGATTCCTTAATGGAACACAAACAGTTCATCAAGGATGAAATTGTACCACTATCTTCGAATACATAAGAACCGCGTAAGTCGGAGAGAGTCAAAAAACAACCTGGGAGGTATGGGTTTCTGATCTCACCTCGTAAAGATGTCAATCTTATTGAGGAAGATAAACCGACTACGTATGAGGAAGTGATACAAGGTATCGACTCCATATTATGGCAAAGTGCCATTAAGTCCGAAATGGATTCCATGTATACCAACCAAGTATGGACACTGGTTGTTGTACCGGAAGGCATTGTGCCTATTGGTACTGTATTAGTCTTCAAGGAAGACAAACATGGATGGCAACATACCAACGTACAAAGCTAGGCTTGTAGCGAAAAGGTATCGTTATCAACATTGTGTCGATTACGACAAAACCTTTTACTCGTTGCCATGGTTAAATCCATTTGGATAATGCTTGCTGATGATGCATGTTTCATTCATTAAAAATGACAGCTGAACGTCAAAATCGCTTTCATTAAATGGAAACCTTTTGGAGGATGTTTACAACATCCTGACGGTTTTATCGTACCAAAACAAGCAAACAAGGTTTGCAAGTTAATTCAATCCATTTATGGATTGAAGCAAGCATTGCGTTCTTGGAATTATCATTTTGATGTAATCATAATGGTACATGATTTAATTCAAAATGAAAATTAATTCTTGTGTATATAAGGAGGTTAGTGGGAGCGTACTGAAAGTGGCTGTCCTATAAAATGATGATATATCATTTCTTGGAAATGATATTCCCATAATACAATCGGTGAAAGCTTGGCTTTCATGAAAATTCTCCGTAGACTACTTGTGAGAGACAACCTTTATTCTAGGAATAAAGATCTACTGGGATAGATCTAAAGGTTGTTGGCACTCTACGATAACTCGTACATTGAAAAATATGTACGCTACCTGGTGTCTCATATGCTTTGAGCATATGGAGTCACAATCAGGCCAATCCAAGTGATTGTCACTAGATTGATGTTAAGAACATCCTTAAGTATCTTAGATGATCTAATGATGCTTTCTTAAGCTATGGAGAAGGAGAACTTGAAGTGACTGGGTTCACCATTGCAAGTTTCCTAACCGAGATAAACGACTATAAGTTGTAATAAAGATACTATATAGTTTGAATAACGGAACAGTGAGCTGGAAATCTTCCAAGCAAGATACTGTTGCCGAATAAGCAACAAAAGCGGAATATTGCTGCAGTTGAGGCAGCAATAGAAGCCATTTGGATCATAATAATCCTAATTGGATTAGGTGTAGTTATGTTAGCAGCTGAGCTAGGCTACAACACAGGCTAAAGAATTAATGGTCTCATCAACGATCCAAGTATATACTTCAATTATTTCATCTAATTCGTTGGATCATACATCGTGGCGATGTGATGATCGAATAAATCGCATCAGATGATAACTTTACAAATCCGCTGACGAAAGCAGTTTCTCAGCAGAAGATTGAGCGAACCGTACATAGTTCAAGTGTAGGACACTTGAGTGATTGGCTATAGGCCAAGTGGGAGATTGTTGGACAATTATGACCCATAGCATCACTATTTGTACAGAACATGGTGTTGTTGTACAAATTAACTATGTGACAAAGGAAATTGCTCTTTTATCATTTGTAATTAGATTACCGGGATATATAACTGATAAAAGTCCATATGATTAGTTCCAGATTGATAAGATATGAGACAGTCTCAATCCATGAAGGTTTAATCATTAAAACATCCATAGGTGGAGTATTATCGAGATTAGACATCGATAATGCGGAATAGACTAGTATTGCACTTGTGCACGTTGTGGGAGCATAACGACATAGTTCTCATATATTTAAGTATTGGATACTTATGCAAGTGTAATAGGAGGTTGTGTTTACCGATGGTACGGAAACAGCTTCGCTCTGGATAGACCACTCGTAATTCCATTGGTAGTATGACTATGTGTCTATGGAAGTCCGAATCAGGGTAGGTGTATTTGGTCTTAACCTGAGACTTGCACCGCTAATACTTGTGACAATCAATATACTTTGGTTTTGGTCGTCCAGGGCTTTAACAGGTTCTGTGTACGCCTCTTCTGGGTATATTGAGATTCGTAGTGTATTGGGTGTGATGTCAAGATGGAAGTATCACTCCAGTCATATGGAGATGATGGTCACGTAGGATACGGAACTAGTACTCTTTAGTACTGCAGTCATCGGGATAATATGACTAGGTCATGATTATCCGATTATAGAGACTAGTTACCGGAGATCCGACATGTGCTCTGTACGGGGCAGACACAATTCCAGCCTCAGGCCTAGCACGTGACATCCGATACTGGATCGCAATACGCAATACTATGTATACTACGCCTGATATAGATTACATATTCCTTTAAGAATATTTCTGGAGAATTTGATAGACACGGTGCTTTGCTAGAAGCCAATCATGTCTTGTAAATCGGTAAAAACGTAGTACTAGGTACGTACGTGTTCGGATAGTCCGACGACCGGATTTACTGCCAACATATCCGGGGATCTCATGGGTCGCTTCCCGAAGATTCACCGATGACGTATGACTCGCACATAATTAATCTGGTATTAATTATTAGAGAGAGAAAATTAATCTAGGATTAATTACGGAGATATTATATCTGGGATAAAATATTATTTATAGAGAGAGAATGATTAATTTGGAATTAATCGATAAATTAATATATTCGATATATTAAACAAAATTAGATTTCTACGCGGAATTAAAATTAGATTTTAATTCGGGCGAACGAGTTAATTTAGAATTAATTCGTTAGCGACGTGAATAGTAATTTTGCTAGGCATAATTATTTAATTAAATTTGATTTAATTATGTCGCAACGGAAAATTCGTTAATTCGGAATTATCGAACCCGAGCCTGGGAGTGTTTGCGGGCCCACTTGCATTTCGAATCAAGTGGGGCCCACAAGTCACATCACGCGTCACATCATTAGTCATTCATGTGATGGGTGTCTTGTCACCTTTTTGGTGATTGACAACTTGTCAATTTTTGAATGATGGAAGTAGATGGAAGGCTTTAATGCCTTGTACCATTTTGACTTTGTTTTTGGTATTAGATTTTAGAAATTCAAATACACAAAAACTAACTCATCTTCTTTCCCTCTCTCCCTCATTCGGCCAAGGTGCCATTTTTCCTCTCAAGTTCTTGGCTTGGCCGAGAACAACAAGAAGCTAAGGGAAATTTTGTGGCAAAATTTCCAAGTGCTAGCACACCAAATGGGTCTTACAAAGGTGATAGGGAAACCCATTCATGAGCATGGAATCCATTCACAAAGCTTGGAGCTTGAAGATCATCCATGGAGGGCTTGACCAAAACTTGGAACACAAAATAGAGGCATTGCCGAGAGTTTGAAGGGTGAAGAAAATTTGTGTGTTTCATCGCATCACAAATCCGATAAAAGTGAGTATTTGCGGAACTTTACTTTGTTGTATTCACACATTTATATGCTTAATTTGATCTTTGGATAACCTAGAAAACTCAACATGTGTTCTGTTAAAGAATCGGTGCCTGGAACAGTATTACTCCGATTTTCATCGAGTTTTACTTTCCTCCCACTTACCACTGCATATTGGTATTCCTCTTAGGAAAACCGCATGGAGAGCAACAATTACATTGTTCTCTTGTGAGTTGTATAAGTACTATTCTTTGGTTGCCCTAGGATAACCTACAAATTAGGTACTTATCCGATTTGGGTTTTAGTTTGGTATCTTCAGGAATGAGAAAACCCGGTTTCTTTCCTGTTCATATCTAATATGAAATCTGTGTAACAGAATTTTCATGCAACCCTATTCAAAGTAAGTATTGTACTGTTTAATGCGTATCCCTAGAAGGAAAATGGTGGCTCAGAGCGACTCATAATTAACCTTACCATGTCCAACGAAGTTCGGTTTCTCTATTCGGACACACTGTCAAATTGAGGTGTTCCGTGAAGAGTCCATATTGAAAGAATACTATACTCTTTCAAGTAATTGAGAAACTTATTGCTTAAGTATTTTCATCACGGTCCAATCGTGATGTTTTAATACTCTTGCCAGTCTTTTTTTATACTTCGTGTCGAAACTCTTTGAATTTATCAAAAGTTTCCGATTTATGTTTCAAAAGAAACACATAACCATAAGGCGATGCCATATCCGTAAAGGTTACGAAGTGTTCATATCCACCTCTAGCCTAGCTAGACATGGGCCCAATTACCTCACTATGAACGAGGGTTAACAGATCGGTGGCACTTGCACTTTTACCAAGTAAAAGGTGTTTTAGGCACTTTGCCTAATTAAACTAGATTCGTAGACATCATTTGAATTAGAATCAAATCCATCCTAGTATCCACTCTTCGAAAGTATGGATATACGAGTCTTGTTAATGTGTCCGAGACGACAATGCCACAAACAAGTCTCATCTGATTAATTCAGTTTGAGCTACTTGTTTGTCATGCTATATGTATGAGATTAATTTATATTCTAAATATAAATACTGTTATTCACATCTAATGTGTTTATCTCAATATTATCTTTATAAAATAAAACACTTAGTGTTCTAGAATATAAAGGTATACCCGTAACGAGTTAAACTTAGATATAGAGATAATGTTTATAGTCAAACTAGGTACATTATAACAGTTTCCTAATTTAAGTACATACCCAAATGCTAGTTCATAAACTTAGGTTTCTACGGTTAAAACAGCGACTTTCGTCCCATTTTCGACTCGCAGGTATATCTCAACTGAAGTCAGTATCCTGCTCATCAGTAGATTCTGCACATCAGTACATATTTATGTACCACATTTAGTATCAAAAATCCAATTTTTGAAACTAATAGTGAACATGTTTATAACAAACATACTTGAAGCCAGAGCCTTGCCCCGCCTTCACTTCCTTCATATCTGCCTTGTCCATACGACAGTCATGCTTCAGTGACCCCGTTTGCCAAATTTTAGGTAGACACCTTGGGATATGTCATTTGTCTTCCCAGAAGAATGTGATGATTTTGCCTTTGCCTATTTTAGAAACTCTGGCTCTGCTTCCTTGAGCATAGCCATAAACTCTCCAAGAGTTTATTCTTGGTTCATAATGAACCTGCCCCAGCTTTCGGGTAGAGACTATAAGATCAAATCTTTGGTAGTCTCGGCCACGTAGGTAATGCCCAGCTAACCTAGCTGATCGATGTCAGCAATCATCTGTGACACCTAGTGCTCGACAGATGTACCCTCTGACATACGCGAGTGAAAGAGCTTCTTTTGCAATTTGTACTTCTAAGATCTAAGGATAGATATATGAAGATCTTTAATTTCATCATCATGGTACAATGATCTAATCTTAATTCTAACGACGGAATTAAAGAGTCATTGCGGTAAGCATAACAGATTGAGCACTAAAGTTATCATCACCATGAGTCTTCCAAAGCTCATGCTCTACTATTTGCTCAACTCCGGGCTCAGGCCCGAGATGTCACTCTATCAAATAGAATACTTCTCAGTTCCCAGGACTATCATGAGGTTTTATTCCCAATCTGAAAATTGGAGTCGTTTAAAGACATTTTCTCCCATGATTATATTCTAAACGTTAATCTTTCAGTTATCTTGATTCCAATAGTCCAACTATCCAATCAACGATTTCGGGTACAATCGAATATAATGATTACTATAGTCTTACTATATAATCAACTACAATTGATTGGTTATATTCAAATGTATTGATTACTATAATCCAATTATATAACCAACTACAAATGAAGTTGTTTGAATATAGTCCAACTGTTTAATTAAAACAACTATTAAATATTTGTCCAACTAATATATATATATATATTAAATAATGATGAAAAATGAAATGAGCGCATATTGGCAAGTATCTAAACAAAATTGAAAATTTAATACCTGCCTCCCACTATTTTTCGGCAAGCCTCTAACCCTCTGTTGAGTACTCGGGAAACCTAGTTTCCTATTGGGCTAGGATCCCGTTAAATAACACACAACCTTGACTTTGGCCAACAAGCTGTATGATATTTAACTAGGTAGATCTCTAAGATCAATTGGATCTCATCCAATTCCTAGATCCAGTAGGTGGACATCCAAGTCCGAAACATATATCCAATATATGCCAATATATCCAATATATTCCCTAAACGTTTTTGTCTGAATCAACTAAGCCTTGGCTTTGGCACAACAAGCTTAATGATTCCAGTTAAGCGGGACCCATTGACTTTGGAAAGCTTCGTAATCGATGTCGATGGAAAAGAAATGATCTTGACTTTGGCCAACAAATCACAACTTGGACAAGACATGCGATATGGAACAAAGCCTTCATGATTCAAACACATCTGCGATGGAAAAAGGTCTTAACTTTGGCCAACAAACCAGTGCCAATCTTGGATCTTGAGAGAGAATCACTAAATGGAAGGAAAACGCTTAATATTTGTTCTTGGTTTTTCGCGTAATTGGCAACCAATTAATTATCTTTGATTCGGTCTCATCATACACCCTTAAGCATGCATTCTAAAAGCATAATAAGGCGCGGTAAATAAATTAATAATGATATGCAGATGTATATTTAAAACATTTTGTTCCTAGAACAAATCTCTCACTTTCCTCTCCCCGACTAGCACTATTCTTACTTCTACCCAATTACATAACACTTCTAAAGAAACCTCATTTACATTGAGGGGAATAGGTGAGAAGAGAAATACAATGAGTCAAGAGGTAATAGGCTGGACACGCAGGTCTAATTTAACAAATTCTAAATTTATTACAATAATTTCCAAAATTGCCCTCACCCATCTAATATCCATCCGATATGCATTATTCATACATCACATCCATGTATTCACACAAAGCATGTTATCAATCAATCCAATTAATTAATCTTTGATTAATGACCATCCAATGTTCAAACAACGATTTGATTTGCGCGAGTCCAACTCGTTTAAGAATAAGTACTCAAAGTACGAATTCTTGAATTATATCAAACTACAATATTAAATCCAATTTAATTTGTATTCAATACTAATTCATATTTAATTCCAAATTAAATAATTACACTTTATTAATGAGACTTTACGACTTAGATTCTAAATCTAATCTTAACAGGTCTCAAAGCCCAATTAACATCCAATGTCAATTTAATTAAAGTCTAATGGGCTTTCAATTAATTTATAAGGCATGGACTTTGGCAACCAAAGCTCAATAAGGAATCACCATTTGCCAAAAATCAATTTAGGCCCATTAGGCCCAATTAAATTATAAAAGGCCCAATTATCATATTTGGACTTTATGGAAATGGTTTTAGGCCCCAATTGGATCCAACCAATTATCCTAAACCAAACTTGGCCCAACCAAGCCCATTAAGCCCAAATACAACATTTTTAGCCCAATTCCAAATTAAGTCTAATTAATTTAATCACAATATTCCAAATATCACAATTTAATCAATTAAAGTGTATTAGCCATAATTAATTATTTAAATCAACATTTCCAAAATACCAATTTACATAATTAATCATGCTTTAATTAATCAACTTATGTCCAACATAAATTGAAGCAAAATCAATCCAACATGCTCTCCAAGGCTCACGACAATTCAAGGGATTTTATATCCGAATTTGATTTCAATCCAATTAAATCACAAATCAATATATCCTAACATTTTATACACATCCAATGGCTTAAAATGAAAATCACCATGACCTACAAGGGTCCTATCGATTCGGCCAAGGTAAGCAATTAGAGGAAAATTAATCTAATTAATTTTTCTCCAAATTCATCATGCATAACTCTTAGTTATCACAATCTAAGCATACTCAACCAATCAATTTGAAGAAATCATGCTCAAATCACAAAATCCCAAATTAAAGTTTAAGAACCTTAAATTCAATTTCAAGCTCAATTATGGCTCTAATACCATTGTTGGGTTTCTAAGGTCAAACCAAGATCAATTAAGCATATTGTGGGACACAGAAACTGGGCGACGCATGCTGTTCCAGGCTCGCGGCCCGGTTGGGAGTACAGAGTAGCCCGCGGGGAACTAAACCAGAGAATAATAGAGTCGCCACCCGGTGTGAACCGGGAAAATGATTTAAGGCCGCACTCACCCCTCGCAAGGGAAGACCTCAAACCGTTGGGTTCAGAATGGTCCCTTACTTATGCCACTTGTAATAAAATGATTTGTGCAATAATTTAATCGAGTCTGGTAACATATATTCCTAAGGGGTTATTTACTTCTAAGTTCACATGCATACATCAAAAGTTCATCTAAGTTCCCATGTAACACATTTTCATATTTGCATACAACCTATTTGCATATAATCTATGTCCGAATTTGCATATAACATATTTGCATATGATATACGTCCGAATTTGCATGCATAAAGATAAATTGAAATACGGCAAGCATACAACTTCATGAACATGTTGAATAGGTGAATGCAGAAGCATAAGTAGATAACTACCGTGTAAACATGCATCATGGAAACGAACACAATAAATGACTAACTGCGAGAACATGAACAATCAAAAAGGTAAATGAAAAAATGAGTAACCATGCATGAGATGTGATGGAAGAGGGCCTGTTTACCGTGGGCGTTCGTGTGGCGTTCGTATCCGCATTCGAACGGTAAACAGAAGGTTCGCGTTCGAGTAGCGTTCTGAAATGCGTTTGAACAGGGTTACAACAGTGACCTCCAATATGTAGTAAATAACATGACACATACGTGAACGGATGAATAGATGACACCTAATAAATGATAACAGGCTAAAAGGCGCGGCAAAGCATCGTGGTAAAGGATTTTAACCCCTCGACATAGAGGACCTTTAATCCAACTTACTAAGCCCATGCGCTAATGACATATTGCATATAAAAATAAAGATAGCAATATAAGACTTTGTATACCCGATTGAACACATCTTATATCCAACCGAATATACATCATCCGGCGTGGCGAAGCATCGTGGTAAAGTATTTTAACCCCTCGAAATGGAGGACCTTTAACCAACTTACTAAGGCCATGCGCTAATGACATATGCATATAAAAATAAAGATAGCAATATAAGACTTTGTATACCCGATTGAACACATCTTACATCCAACCGAATATACATCATCCGGCGTGGCGAAGCATCGTGGTAAAATATTTTAACCCCTCGAAATGGAGGACCTTTAATCCAACTTACTAAGCCCATGCGCTAATGACATATGCATATAAAAATAAAGATAGCAATATCAGACTTTGTATACCCGATTGAACACATCTTACATCCAACCGAATATACATCATCTGGCGTGGTGAAGCATCGTGGTAAAGTATTTTAACCCCTCGAAATGGAGGACCTTTAATCCAACTTACTAAGCCCATGTGCTAATAACATAATGCATATAAAAATAAAGACAACAATATCGGACTTCGTATACCCGATTGAACACATCTTACATCCAATCAAATGTACATCATCCGGCGCGGCGAAGCATCGTGGCAAAGGTTTTTAATCCCTCAACATAGAGAACCTTTGATCCAACTTGCTAAGCCTATGCGCACAATATCATAATGCATATAAAAATAAAGATAGCAATATCGGACTTCGTATACCCGATTGAACACATCTTACATCCAATCGAATATACATCATCCGGCGCGGCAAAGCATCATGGCAAAGGTTTTTAATCCCTCAACATAGAGAACCTTTGATCCAACTTACTAAGCCCATGCGCTTTATCACATCATTACACAAACAAATAACGTGCAGAAATCAAATAGCGAATAATAAACGAATCAAAACAACATAAAACAAAATATGCGCCGTTTACTCAAGTGGTATGTGGAGTTGTATCCCGAGTACAGATCATACTACTGTCCATTCGGAATCGGCTATGAAATTTATATCCGGGTTTCCATCCTATATACCACAAGAGGCGACACATTTTCCGTTTTATTCAAGGGCCACAACATACACCATTTCACAATACATGCATTTTCTATCTATTCAAGGGCCACAACATGCATCAATCCACAATAATCATGCAAATAAGATTCAATAAACAGTGAAAATATGAATAAAAATGGATGTGAAAAGTGCCCTCAGTTCTAACCTTTTTCGTCGACTCTCGAACTCGTATTTCACGGTGATCGGAAGGGTTAAAGCTCCACAACTTTTCTGGTTCACTGGTTTGCATCTTTCCTCGCTGTTTTGCTGCTCAAGCTACTGTTTTGACTCCGTTTCGCTGCTATTTTGCTGCTGTATTTTGGTCACTGTTTGTTGCGTTTTTGGCTGCTGTTTGCTGTATTTTTGCTGCTATTTTCTTACTGTTTTAGGGTAGTCTTTGGGTCTGTTTTAATGGGACTGTTTTGGTGAATGGAGGGGCTATTTCAGGGGTGTATTTTGGGTGTGATTTAGGGACCGGTTTGGGTCAGTTTCGGTTTGTGGGGCTGTGTGTTGCTTCGGTCTAGTGGGGTCTTTATTGTTCTTTGTTTGTGTCGGTTTGTTTGTTACGTTTGTTACGTGGCGTGAATGTCTATTGACGTGTTGAAGCAAGGGCTGAGTGCGTGGGGGCTGATCGTTTGAAGGCTTGGGGACGTGAGAGGGCTAGGTGGCTGTGGGTATTGGTGTGTGGGGTTTTGGTTATGGGACGTAGGTGGTTTTTGTTGTGGGCTCTATAAGGTGTCAACGTGTGGAGTGAAGGATCCTAAGGGGCAATTAACGTGTGCATGGATGAGGGCTTTTTTTTTTTGGCTTATGGGCAGTTTTTGTGTGGTTATATAAGGTGAGTGTCGTGAGGAGTTAAGCTGTTCGCTGATGGTGTTGAGGTGTGTGTTTGATAGGCTTATTGCCGAGTGTCTTGTCTATGTCAATGTGTGGCCGTGAGAGAGAGTTGCAGGGTGATTCATGCATTGAGGGGCTGATGAAGTTAGGGTTTCGTGGCTGTTGGCGTGAGGCTTTGTTGCATGGCCAGTTTATCGTTTACGTGGCTCACGTTTGTGAAGAGTGGAGTAGTTGTGAAGGTGTGTTGCTTTGTGGTTAGGCCGAGTTGGAGAGGCTAAGAGAAAGTGAGAGGAAGGGCTTTAGGGTTTATTTATTTTTCTATTTTTTGTTGGCTTTTTTCCGTGAGAGAGGAGAGCAATAGGGTTGGTTTTGTGCTATTTTTATAGTGAGAGGGTAGGGGATTAGAGTTTGCATGGATTTGTTTGAATAAGGAAATAAATTAAATTAATAAAGGAGGTGATTAATTAGTTTATTAAAGGAAAGAATATTTATAATTTTGGTGGGTAATATATTAAATTTGGGGAGTGATTTATTTAATTTTGGAAATGATTTATTTTAATTAGGGATTTAATTTAATTTGTTTTAATTTAATTTGATTTAATTTGTGACATGTTTTAATTATTTTTTGGATTGGGCTTGGGTGAGATGGGCTTGGTGTGTTTTTAAAACGGAGGTCCAATAAGCGAACCCAAAGCTAAACAAGCGAATATAATTTAACAAGATACCAATTCCCTTCCGACGTCCGTTTCCCGCGACTTCCTCGACTTAAAAGGTAGTGTCTCCAAATGAGACTCATCATAGGGACTTATATGCAAAAATGCAGTGCCTACAGTCGCCCCCACTTTGATGGGACTTGTGCAGTGTGTGACAATGACAATCCTATCAAATTTATGCATGCATTTTTACTTACTTGGCTCGCCAGATGTTGCTTAACTTACTTGTTATCCTGAGATGCTTTGACCTTTGGGCTTTGTTCCCGAACTGCGTTGAGAGAGGGCTTTATTCCCCTGGGCTTTATTCCCGAGCTGTTTTGAAAGTGGGCTTTATTCCTCTAGGCTTTGTTCCCGAACTGTGTAGAGATATGGCTTTATTCCCCTGGGACTTGTTCCCGAACAGTGTTAAGATAGAGCTTTATTCCCCTTGGCCTTGTTCCCGAACTGCTTTGAAAGTGGGCTTTATTCCTCTAGGTTTTGTTCCCGAACTGTGTAGAGATATGGCTTTATTCCTTTGGGCCTTGTTCCCGAACAGTGTTAAGATAGAGCTTTATTCCCTTGGGCCTTGTTCCTGAACTGTGTTAAGATAGAGCTTTATTCTCTTGGGCCTTGTTCCCGAACTGTGTTAAGATAGAGCTTTATTCCCCTCGGCCTTGTTTCCGAACTGTGTTAAGATAGAGCTTTATTCCCTTGGGCCTTGTTCCCGAACTGTGTTAAGATAGAGCTTTATTCCCTTGGGCTTTGTTCCCGAGCTGTGTGGAGAAAGGGCTTTATTCCCCTAGGCTTTATTCCCGAGCTGTTTTGAATGTGGGCTTTATCCCCGATCTCAGCTGACTGTGGGCTTTGTTCCTGAACTGTACTGAATGTGGGCTTTATCCCCGATCTGAGCTGACTATGGGCTTTGTTCCTGAATTGTACTAAATGTGGGCTTTATCCCCGATCTGAGCTGACTGTGGGCTTTGTTCCTGAATTATACTAAATGTGGGATTTATCCCCGATCTGAGCTGATTGTTGGCTTTGTTCCTGAATTGTACTAAATGTGGGCTTTATCCCCGATCTGAGCTGACTGTGGGCTTTGTTCCTGAATTGTAATAAATGTGGGCTTTATCCCCGAACTGAGCTGACTGTGGGCTTTGTTCCTGAATTGTACTGAATGTCGGCTTTAGTCCCGAACTGAGCTGACTGTGGGCCTCGCCCCCAGATTGATGCTGATGTGGGTCTTGCCCTCAAACTGATGTGGGCCTCGCCCCAAAACTGATACTGATATGGGCCTCAACCTTGGGACTCGTCCCCAAGCTACTGATAATGACGTGGGCCTCGCCCCCAGATTGCCATACCCGGAAAGGCTGCTACTGATGCTAATGATTCACTTCAACATATTGTATTGCTTTTTCTCGAGATAATCTGATAATTAGACATATTTAGGTCATCAACGAATGCCTCACGTTGAAAGCTGAGAACCTTCAAAGTACTTGATATACTCAACTCTGATCATCTGAATGGGTGGTCTGAACTAGACTCCTAGTGTGTGTGTGCCAAGGCACTTTCACAGCTTATTCCTTAAGTAGCCCACTCGATGATTTCATCTCGGAGAATCGGGTCAGTGGGTCTAACCAACCTGGAGGTCTCGATCACATTCTGTGATTACTTCGGCATACTCAACATGATATGGTCTTCTTCATTTTGCTCTTGTCTCTTTCTTTTTGAATTTTTCTTTTCCTTTTTTCCTTTTTTTTCTCTTTTTTTTTTCTTTGACACACCTACCCTTTAAGGTAGCATTTCTCCTCATGGTAGTCCTAATACTCGCCCATGGGTAGCTTCACGCTTATCGGTTATAGGCGGTCCAATTTTTTATTTATTTTTTTTTCCTTCTTTCATCGTAGAGACTCATTCTTTATTTCCAACCACATCATATATCGTAGCATAAGTAAGCCAGTGTGGACATCCAGGCAAACGGTCATTCACTGATCCATCATCTCTTCAACTAGTCATCTTGCCAACCACTTTTGGCTTCCATCGTTGAGATCTCGTAATGAAGTGCTCACGAGTCTAGCCGAGATCAATCCATTCAGAATATCGGACGAGAGCATATCTCGCACTTATCCTTTCTAGGGTTTCTCCCTACAGCAAACAATGTCATCACCGGACATATATCTAATTATCAAAGACTTCTCTCTCTCCCTCTTTTTTTTTTACTCACTCACTCCGAGGAATTCTTCATTTCAAGTGCCGATAATATGGGCTTCACCCCCTGAGATCCATACCCGAGACTTATACTGACATGGGCCTCAATCCAAGGTTTCCTAACCAACTCCAACACTGTACTTATTGTTGTTTCTGATTAGCTTGTTTTTGCTGTTTTTTTTTTATTTTTTTATTTTTTACTCTTCAAAACCTGTGAATACAAAAAAAAAACAAACACAAAAGGGATGCAAAGTATGTTACATGTATGCATGCATGCATGAATGAATGAATTTCATATCCCATCAGGTTAGGTCTTCTACTAATTCTCTTGGTGACTGCTCAGTCTTCTTTTCCTCAGGCAAGCCACTGCTTCAATCTGTCTACGTTGATCGGCTCGGTGAACTAATTCTCTTCCAAGTCTGATATTTTCACTACCTCCATTTCCCAATTTCTGAATGTCTATCTTATCTTTTCTGCTTGCTTATTTCGAAGGTTCCCTGTGTTCTGAACATCACCGAATTTCATAGTACCAAGGTTGAATGCTTTTCTCAAATATACTCATGTTGCAGAAGAGATTCAGCGAAATGAACATCTTTATTATCATTTAAGAAAATGGTTCGAACAGGTAGACTAAATCAATGTCTATATTAAAAAATACAGGATCACAATTGAATAAGATCGGGAAAACAAACATCTCCATAATTTGCAACTCCGCCTTCCCCCGTTTTCTTGCGTTCTTCGAACATCAGATTCTCCAACTGCAGTAGTTCTTTTTCCCATTTACTTCCCCTTTTTTCCACCTCATCCTCGTCATTGTCCGAGAAGCTTTCCCAGAAATCCCCCATCTGCTTTATTTAATTTTTGCCACTGTTGTCCTGTATCCCTATACAAGAAGTTTGATAGTTGTGGGTTTGGAGGACAAGGCTGTCGGGTAGGCCGGTGTTGATCAAATGTGTGGGTGGAGGTTTTCTGTGTGTGTCGGGTTGTTCTTTTTCAGGGTTAGATATTTTGTGGGAGTTTATGAGGTCCTGGATTTCATGCCTAAGGCGGGTGCAATTGTTAGTTTCATGACCCTTTTGCTGATGGAAGTAACAGTAAAGGTTCAGGTTAAGGTCGCATGGCACAGGGCTTTGAAGTGGTTTAGGCTCTAAGGGATATATGAGTCCTTGCCTTTTCAGCTCTTCAAATACCTCTGACAAAGGTTTACAAAGATTGGAGAATCGTCTATTTCTGATAGGGGTAACCCCAGAGGGAGTGGGCTTGGTCCTTGAAGGTTTCCCAATGATTTTTCTATTCTGGTTGCACAACTTTCTGTTATTGGCTATACGGGGTACAGTCAAACTAGCCATAGCATTGGTCAGAACTTGCAACTGCTCAGTAATTTCGGCTACTTTGGTCTCCAATTGCTCCAGACGGGATCCCTCGTTAACTGACTCGCTCATGTCGGCTGACGGTCTTCTGACAAGTCTTCATTTAAAACCCAACCCAACGGGTATCTATGATGGCTTTTAGACACAACGGTTAACATGATGCGTGTATGCATGAGATGAATGAGATGCATGCGATACAAGGAATATATCAACTCATTAAAATTTTCACACAAATCGGCCCATCATTATTTTAGAAGCTTTTGGGCTAACTGTCATAGGAGTGAACTCGTCCTAGTTTAAATGGCCCAACGAGTTCACATCTTATGGCAAGAATTCCAACCGTATCCAAATGATAATGTTCCTAAACACAAACATATAATGGCCCATTGGCGTTTTAGAAGCTTTTGGCCCAATCATCATAATATATGTTCTTGTCCCAGTTTAAATGGCCCAACAAGCCCATACCTCATGACAAAAGGTCCGAATGGATCCAAACGACATTGTTCCCAAACACAAGCTTATAATGGCCCATTGGCGTTTTAGAAGCTTTTGGCCCAATCATCATGAGATATGTTCTTGTCCCAGTTTAAATGGCCCAACAAGCCCATATCTCATGACAAAAGGTCTGAATGGATCCAAACGACAATGTTCCCAAACACAAGCACAAATAAATAATTCTTATTAGTTCTATGACTAAGGTTCATATGCGGGTTTACGGTGGTGTGGACAAAGGCTCTCGCTGACGAAGGATTACACACAAATAGGTCTCCCCACTCAAGGGTCCGAGCGACCAAGTGAGCGCACCCTTTTTTATACACTAAGGTACGTGCCAACGAGTTATGGTGTGTGATTGACTGTCAAATGGATTTCCTGTTGTAGATTCCCCAAAGGGAGGGTGGAGCGAGGCTCTCTTAAGTACCCAAGCCTTTTAGGCTCTTATCGCTTGGTGTCAGGAATACACAACGAGTCCTTCAAATTAGTCCGTCACAATAGGCTATAAGTAGATGTATCTAGGTGCCTTCACAGCTTTTCCTTATAGAAAGCTAGTGAGTGAAGGAAGACACCAAACCATTATCTAGCCTTAAAAATGCCTTTGATTAAACCTTTTTCAACCCATTATAGGAACAATTAACTTAAAGCACAAATCATAATATTACAAGACATTATTTCGTGGCCGATTCTCTATCCCCAGTGGAGTCGCCAGACTGTGGGACACAGAAACTGAGCGACGCATGCTGTTCTGGGCTCGCGGCCCGGTTGGGAGTACGGAGTAGCCCGCGTGTGACTAAACTGGAGAATAATGGAGTCGCCACCCGGTGTGAACCAGGAAAATGATTTAAGGCCGCACTCACCCCTCGCAATGGAATAACTCAAACCGTTGGGTTCAGAATGGTCCCTTACTTATGCCACTTGCAATAAAATGATTTGTGCAATAATTTAATCGAGTCTGGTAACATATATTCCTAAGGGGTTATTTACTCCTAAGTTCACATGCATACATCAAAAGTTCATCTGAGTTCCCATGTAACACATTTTCATATTTGCATGCAACCTATTTGCATATAATCTATGTCCGAATTTGCATATAACATATTTTCATATGATCTACGTCTGAATTTGCATGCATAAAGATAAATTGAAATACGGCAAGCATACAACTTTATGAACATGTTGAATATGTGAATGCAGAAGCATAAGTAGATAACTACCGTGTAAACATGCATCATGGAAACGAACATGTGATTTTGTGAACACAATAAATGACTAACAGCGAGAACATGAACAATCAAAAAGGTAAAAGAAAAAATGATTAACCATGCATGAGATGTGATGGAAGAGGGCCTGTTTACTGTGGGCATTCGTGCGGCGTTCGTATCCGCATTCAAACGGTAAATAGAAGGTTCGCGTTCGAGTAGCATTCGTAAACGTGTTCGAACAAACTGAAACAGAAAACATGCATTCATACGACGTTCTGAAATGCGTTCGAACAGGGTTACAACAGTGACCTCCAAAATGTAGTAAACAACATGACACATACGTGAACGGATAAATAGATGACACCTAATAAATGATAACAGGCTAAAAGGCGCGGCAAAGCATCGTAGTAAAGGATTTTAACCCCTCGACATAGAGGACCTTTAATCCAACATACTAAGCCAATGCGCTAATGACATAATGCATATAAAAATAAAGATAGCAATATCGGACTTTGTATACCCGATTGAACACATCTTACATCCAACCGAATATACATCATCCGGCGCGGTGAAGTATCGTGGTAAAGGATTTTAACCCCTCGAAATTGAGGACCTTTAATCCAACTTACTAAGCCCATGCGCTAATAACATAATGCACATAAAAATAAAGACAACAATATCGGACTTCGTATACCCGATTGAACACATCTTACATCCAATCGAATATACATCATCCGGCGCGGCGAAGCATCGTGGCAAAGGTTTTTAATCCCTCAACATAGAGAACCTTTGATCCAACTTGCTAAGCCATGCGCACAATATCATAATGCATATAAAAATAAGGATAGCATTATCGGACTTCGTATACCCGATTGAACACATCTTACATCCAATCGAATATACATCATCCGGCGCGGCAAAACATCGTGGCAAAGGTTTTTAATCCCTCAACATAGAGAACCTTTGATCCAACTTACTAAGCCCATGCACTTTATCACATCATTACGCAAACAAATAAAGTGCAGAAATCAAATAGCGAATAATAAACGAATCAAATCAACATAAAATAAAATATGCGCCGTTTACTCAAGTGGTACGTGGAGTTGTATCCCGAGTACAGATCATACTACCGTCCATTCGGAATCGGCTATGAAATTTATGTCTGGGTTTCCATCCTATATACCACAAGAGGCGACACATTTTCCATTTTATTCAAGGGCCACAACATACACCATTTCACAATACATGCATTTTCTATCTATTCAAGGGCCATAACATGCATCACTCCACAATAATCATGCAAATAATTTCAATAAAAAATGAAAATATGAATAAAAATGGTTGTGAAAAGTGCCTTCAGGTCTAAACTTTTTCGTCGACTCTCGGATTCGCGTTTCACGGTGATCGGAAGGGTTAAAGCTCCGCAACTTTTCTGGTTCACTGGTTTGCATCTTTCCTCGCTGTTTCGCTGCTAAAGCTAGTGTTTTGACTCTATTTTGCTGCTGTATTTTTGTCACTGTGTATTGCATTTTTGGCTGTTGTTTACTGCGTTTTTGGCTGCTGCTTTCTTACTGTTTTAGGGTAGTTTTTGGGTCTGTTTTAAGGGGAATGTTTTGGTGAATGGAGGGGCTGTTTTAGGGGTGTATTTTGGGTGTGATTTAGGGACCGGTTTAGGTCAGTTTTGGTTTGTGGGGCTTTGTGTTGCTTCGGTCTAGTGGGGTCTTTATTGTTCTTTGTTTGTGTCGGTTTGTTTGTTACGTGGCCTGAATGGCTATTAACGTGTTGAAGCAAGGGCTGAGTACATGGGGGCTGATCGTTTGAAGGCTTGGGGACGTGAGAGGGGTATGTGGATGTGGTTATTGGTGCGTGGGGTTTTGTTTAAGGGACGTAGGTGGTTTTTGTAGTGGGCTCTGTAAGGTGTCAACGTGTGGAGTAAAGGATCCTAAGGGGCAATTAACGTGTGCATGGATGAGGGCTTTTTTTGGCTTATGGGTAATTTTTGTGTGGTTATATAAGGTGAGTGCCGTGAGGAGTTAAGCTGTGCGCTGAAGGTGTTGAGGTGTGTGTTTGATAGGCTTATTGCCGAGTGTCTTGTCTATGTCAATGTGTGGCCGTGAGAGAGAGTTGCAGGGTGATTCATGCATTGAGGGGCTGATGAAGTTAGGGTTTCGTGGCTGTTGGCGTGAGGCTTTGTAGCATGGCCAGTTTATCATTTACGTGGCTCACGTTTGTGAAGAGTGGAGTAGTTGTGAATGTGTGTTGCTTTGTGGTTAGGTCGAGTTGGAGAGGCTAAGAGAAAGTGAGAGGAAGGGCTTTAGGGTTTATTTATTTTTCTATTTGTTTGTTGGCTTTTTGCCGTGAGAGAGGATAGCAATAGGGTTGGTTTTGTGCTATTTTTATAGTGAGAGGGTAGGGAATTAGGGTTTGCATGGATTTGTTTGAATAAGGAAATAAATCAAATTAATAAGGGAGGTGATTAATTAGTTTATTAAAGGAAAGAATATTTATAATTTTGGTGGGTAATATATTAAATTTGGGGAGTGATTTATTTAATTTTGGAAATGATTTATTTTAATTAGGGATTTAATTTAATTTGTTTTAATTTAATTTGATTGAATTTGTGACATGTTTTTATTATTTTTTCGATTGGGCTTGGGTGACATGGGCTTAGTGTGTTTTTAAAACGGAGGTCTAACAAGCGAACCCGAAGCTAAACAAGCGAATATAATCTAACAAAAATACTGATTCCCTTCCGACGTCCGTTTCCCGCGACTTCCTCGACTTAAAAGGTAGTGTCTCCAAATGAGACTCATCATAGGGACATATATTCAAAAATGCAGTGCCTACACATATGAAATGTGTGAATAACAAAGTAAAGTAGCAGAAATACTCAATTTGATCGGCTTGGATGTTGGCGGAGAGTTCAAAACTTTTTCCCCTTGTGTTGTGCTCCAAGCTCCTCTTTGAATGTTGAATCAATGCTCCAAGTTTTGATCTTTTATTCCAAGCTCAAGGATAGGTTTCCCTAACACCTTTGAATGACTCCTTTGAGTGCTAGCTCTTGAAAAATTTGCAACAAATCTTCCGATGTCCCTTGGTGAGTTTCGGCCAAGCCTTAGTCCAAGAGAGGGAGAATGGCATGAATAGAGAAGAGAGGAAGAAGGTGAAAAAAATTGAGTTGACTTGTATTTGATTTTCAAAAAAATCAAAAGACTAATACCAAATCTTCCAAAGTTGGTAAAAGTCATTCAAATCTTTCACACTTGTGTGTTTTACACACAATCAACCACCCACCAAATCTCATCAACTAAAGGTTGATTAAAGTGACTAGGTGATGTGACTTGTGTGGGCCACACTAGATTCAAAATCCGAGTGGGCTCGAGTTCGTTAATTTCGAATTAACGAATTTTCTGTTGCGACGTAATTAAATCAAATTTAATTAAATAATTATGCCTAGCAAAATTACTATTCACGTCGCTCGTGAATTAATTCTAAACTAATTCGTTCGCCCGAATTAAAATCCAATTTTAATTCTGTTATGAAATCTAATTTCATTTAATATATCGAATATATTATTTTATCGATTAATTCCAAATTAATCGTTCTCTCTCTATTAATTGAATTTTATCCCAGATAAAATTCTCTGTAATTAATCCTAGATTAATTTTCTCTCTCTTATAATTAATCCCAGATTAATTATGTCCGAGTCATACATCATCGGTGAATCTTCAGGAATCGACCCATGAGATCCCTGGCTATGTTGGCAGTAAATTCGGTCGTCGGACTATCTGAACACGTGCGTACCCGGTACCACGTTTTTACCGATTTACGAGACATGGTTGGCTTCTAGCAAAGCACCGTGCCTACCCAATTCTCCAGAAATATTCTTTTAAGGAATCTGTCATCTTTGTCAGGCGTAATATACGTAGTATTGCGTATAGCGATCCAGTATCAGATGTCACATATTAGGCCTGAGGCTGGAATTGTGTCTGCCCTGTACGAAGCATATATTGGATCTCTGGTAACTATTCTCTATAATCGGATAAACATGACCTAGTCATATTATCCTGATAACTGCAGTACATAAGAGTACTAGTTTCGTATCCTACGTGATCATCATCTTCATATGACTGAAGTGATACTTCCATCTTGACATCACACCTAATACACTACGATTCACAATATACCCAGAAGAGGCGTACACAGAACCTGTTAAAGTCTCGGATGACCAAAACCAAAGTATATTGATTGTCACAAGTATTAGCAATGCAAGTCTCAGGTTAAGACCAAATACACCTACTCTGATTCGGACTCCCATAGACACATTGTCATACTACCAATGAGATTCCGTGGGATCTATCCAGAGCGAAGCTGTTTCCGTACCATCGGTAAACACAACCTCCTATCACACTTGCATAAGCATCCAATACTTAAATATATGAGAACTATGATGTTATGCTCCCACAACGGGCACAAGTGCAATACTAGTCTATTCCGCATTATCGATGTCCAGTCTCGATAATACTACGACTAGGGATATTTAATGATTAAACCTTGGTAGATTGATACCGTCTCTTATCATCTCAATCCGGAACTAATCATAAGGACTTTTATCATTTATATATCCGGTAATCCAATTACAAATGATAAAAGAGCAATTTCCTTTGTCACATAGTTAATTTGTACAACAACACCATGTTTTGTTCAAATAGTGATGTTATGGGTCATAATTGTCCAACACGGGTAACTGACTCTACTTGTTCTCTGAGTTTCTGTAGTTTTGCCTGAGACCCGGTTACCCTTCCCGCGACATACTCACCCATGTCATCATCAAAAATAGAGATTTCTTTGCTCACCCTATTCGGGGGCACCTCATGTCTGGCATTCTCATTATTTTCTATTCCCACTGTGCATGGTACTACTAGACTGGCCATAGCATTGGTCAAAGCTTGTAGTTAATCGGTAATGTTGGTGATGTTGGACTCCAATTGATCCATGCGGGAATCTTCATTGCCCGACGCATTCATGCTTGCTATACTCTGTTTGACAAGTCGTCATTCTTCTCTAACCCAACGGATATCTATGATGGCTGTTAAAACAAGGAGTTAGCATGATACGTGTATGCATGTGATGCATGAGATGCATGTGGTTATCAAAACAATATATAACCTTCTGACCTTATTCCTCTCACACTCGTGGTAAGTCCATTTCTTCACTAGGAATGGTTTATTTTGTGCGCCAATATGGGTACACAAAATCGATCTCTCCTATGCTACGGGGTGAACCTTGGATACTTCAGTCCATTTTCATCGGTAAAATACAAAGACCGCCCATTTATAATATTGACTAAGCCTTTATTGGGATTGTGCCATTGTCTAGAAATGACGAATTGGGCCTTCAGTAATCACGGTTGTGGGGATGGACTTGGAGATATCCAAAAGTATACAAATATGCCATAACAAGGCGTACCCTTCCTGGATGAAAGCCAATGCGGATATCAGACTCATGCATTTGGCATATTCAGATCATGTTTGGACCTTCTAAGTTAATCAAAGTTTTCATACAAGTTGGCCTGTTATCATTTTAAAATGTTCATTCAGATTATCGCCAGGTGCAAACTTGTCCCAGTTGAAAAGGCCCAACAGGTTTACACTTTTGTGATAAGGTGGCTAAACAACTTCAAATGATAGGGGGCCCAAACACAAGGTGGTTGTAGGACACAGAAATCGGCGAAGCTGTTCCAGGCTCGCGGCCTAGTTGGGAGTATGGAATAGCTCGCGGGGAACTAAACCGGAGAAATAACATGGAGTCGCCATGTGGTGTGAACTGGGATAAAGATTTAAGGCCGCACTCACCCCTCGCAAGGGAAGACCTCAAACCTGTTGGGTTCAGAATGGTCCCTTACTTATGCCTTTTGTAATGATGTGATTTGTGCAATATCTTAACCGAATCTACACAACATGCTCAAGAACAACCTATATCTAGTTCATGTTCATAAAGATAAATCCTATATCTAAGTTTGGATGCTTGGAAAGTAAGTCCTCATAACACACGACAACACACGACAATCTCATGAACATATTTCAATTATATAATGCGAAAAGCAAACAACAACATAAACCTAATACAAATCCCAAATGCAAAACAAATAACTACTCATGCTTAAAAATAAACAACTAAATCATGCTAAAAAATAAATAACATACTAGACTAAATCATGCTCGCATACATTTTTGGATGAAACGAAATATGTGTGTCTCTTAAGTAGTACGTGGCATTGTATCCCGAGTGCAAACCGCATTACCATCCATTCGGATTCGGCTACGGAATTTACATCCCGGTTTCCATCCGATATACCACAAAAGAGAACACACATTCCGTTCACCCAGAATTCACATCATGCATCAACAAACGACTCTCATGCTATAATATATTAAAATAAATAAAAAAAAACGAAGAATAATAAAGAAAGAAGGTGCCCTCAGGGCTAACCTCTTTTTCGTCTCTCAAAAGCGCGTTACACGGCCGTCGGAAGGGTTGATATTCCGAAACTTTCCTGGTTCATTAATCTAACATTTTTCCTCGCTGTTTCGCTATTTGGGCTGCTATTTTCACTCCGTTTCGCTGTTGTTTGTGTTGTATTTTCTGGTCACTATTTTTTGGTAAACAGGGGACTATTTTTTGGGTTATTTGGACTGGTTTGGGCTGCGGTTTTGGAAGGGTTTATGAGAGCGGTTTTTGTCACTATTTTGGGCAGTTTTTGGACTGTTCAGTGGGAGTTTTCAAGGGTTAAATTTGTGGCAAAGTGGGCAGTGAAACTGGGCAATGTGCAGTAGTTTAAGGGGGCTGGACAGTGAGCGATTTAGGCATACAGTGAGGTAGGGTTTGCGGCTGTGTTTGGGCAGAAAATTTGATGATTTGTGCGGCAGTTTCAGGGGATTGTGAAAGTGAGATGCGGACGTGTTGATTATGTGAGTGGGGGCTAATGGATGAAGTGGCGAGTGGGTTGTGGCAGTGCGTGGTCAAGGGGTGCATCGGTGAATCAACGTGTGTGTGGGTGAAGGGGAAATTAACATGAGGCTGCTGGACGTGGCTGTAAGGGCTATTTATGGGCTACGTGAATTGGTAATTGGTTGCTGCGTGAGTAGGGTTTAGGTACGACAATGTGGAGAAAGCTTGGGAGTCTATTGGCATGAGTTTGCTAGGCTATTCTCTTGGTGTTTTTTTGTGTGAATGAGCTAGGGTCTTGGATGTGTGGTGAATGGTTCTTTTTATAGGCAAAGGGTTAGAGTTTACCTTGTTTGAATAGGGAAATGATTTGTGCATTAATGGGAGATATTTTTAATTAGTATTTGATAAGGAAAAATCTTTTAATTATGGAGGTGATTTGATTTGTATCTTTTAATTAGGGAAGTGATTTGATTTGATTTGATTTATTCTTTTTTAGTTAGGGATATGATTTGGTTTATTTAGGCAAGGGATCCATGGGATTTCTTTAATTTAGGGAGTGGATTTGGCTTGATTTATGCATGTGTTTAATGTGATTTTTGTTATTTAGGGAGGTGTTGGGCGTTGGACTTAGGGTTCATTGAGCGTGTGGGCTTGGTCCATTTAGTGGGCTTGGTGTGTGTTTTGGTAGTGTGGGCTTGGTGTGTGTCTTGCGGGGGTTTGGGCTATAGATGTGCTTTGAGACGTGTTGGATAAAATGACCCATAGCGTCACTATTTGCACAGATCATTGTGTTGTTGTAGCAAATTAACTATGTGACAAGGAAATTGCACTCTCATCATTTGTGATTAGATCACCATAGATATATAATGAAGAGAGGTCCCTATGATTAGTTCCTGGATTGAGAATGATATGAGACAGTATCAGTCCCCGAAGGATTAATCATTAAATATCCCTAGCCGGAGTATTATCGAGACTGGACATCGATAATGCGGAATAGGCTAGTATTGCACTTGTGTGCGTTGTGAGGGCACAACGACATAGTTCTCATATATATAAGTATTGGATACTTATGCAAGTGCGATAGGAGGTCCTGTTTCACCGATGGTACGGGAAACAGCTTCGCTCTGGATAGACCCCTCGGAATCCCATTGGTATTATGACTATGTGTCTATGGGAGGCCGAAATCAAGGTAGGTGTGTATAGTCTTAACCTGAGACTTGCATCGCTAATACTTGCGATAATCGGTAGACTTTGGTCTTGGTGGTACAGGGCTTTAACCGGTTCTGCGTACATCACTTCTGGGTTTATCAGAGAGTCGTAGTGTATTGGGTGTGATGTCAAGACGGAAGTATCACTTGAGTCATAGTGGAGATGATGTCACGCAGGATACGGTACTAGTGCTCTTGAGTGTTGCGCAACCAATCGAGATATTGTGACCAGGTCATGAATATCCGATATAGAGACTATGTTACCAGACATCCGATATGTGCTTCGGACGGGGTAGACACTTATCCAGCCCCAGCCCTAGCACGTGACTATCCGATACTGGGCCGATATGCACAATACAATCGTATACTACGCTAGATAAAGATCCTTGTATATTCTATATGGATATGTCCGGAGAATTGGGTAGACTTGGTGCTTTGCTAGGAGTCGACCTTGTCTCGTAAATCGGTAGAACGTAGTACTTGGTACGTACGTGATTCGGATACTCCGACGATCGTATTTACTGCCAACTTATCCGGGGATCTCATGGGTCGCTTCGCGATAATCCACCGATGACGCACAACTCGCACTCTTGAATAATCTGGGATTATAATAGAAGAGAGAGAAAATTAATCTAGGATTAATTACGGAGATATTTTATCTAGGATAAAATATCGTCTAGAGAGAGATAACGATTAATTTGGAATTAATCGGTAAATTAATATATTCGATATATTAAATGAAATTAGATTTCGACGCGGAATTAAAATTAGATTTTAATTCGGGCGAACGAATTAATTTAGAATTAATTCGTTAACGACGTGAATAGTGAATTCGCTAGGCGTAATCATTTAATTACGACGTGACGGAAAAATTGTTAATTTGGAATTAGCGAACCCGAGCCCGAGTGTGATTGCGAGCGCATTCGTATTTCGAATTCAAGTGCGGCATCGCAAGTCGCATCAATCGTCAAATCAATCGTCACATCAAGCGTCAAATCAAAAGTCACTTTGAGTGATTGATTGATTGATTGATGGATTGATGGATTGACTTGCATCACATCACTTTATTAAAGTGACATGTGAATAGTTGATGTAAGTTGGTGTAATAGTGTTTGGAGGGAAAATCATTTGCTTTTGGTTTTATTTAAATCAATTAAGTAATTGGTTTTATTATTTTTTCTTGGAAAATATATAAAGGCTTTTTGGAAAAGCTTTACCAACCATTTACACACAACTTTCATCTCTCTCATTTTCTCTCTTCTCCTCACGCCCAAACTGAAAAATGCTCACTGTTTTTGAAGCAAAATGGCGTGAATAAAAGAGAAGCAAGAGTGGTTTTTCATGGTGAGAAATCAAGTGCTAGCACACTTACGAGTCTTGCGAAGGTGGTAGGGAGGTTCGCCCATGAGCCGGGATCCGTCGGACGAGGCTTGGAGCTCCGTTTCGCAGCTCAATTTTCTGTTTTTGAAGGCAGTGGACTGCATCATTTGGGCGTCCTTGGCAGTGAGTTTTGTGGCTTTGTTCGTCTTCAAATCGACTCAACCGATCAATGTGAGTATTCCGCTACCTCCGTTGATGTATTCACGCATTGTTTTCATTGCTTGTTTGATCTTGGGACCTAGATAATAACCAACAAGACGGAGGTCCAACAAGCGAACCCGAGCTAATCCAGCGAGTTAAATCCAACAATGTGTCAATTCTTGACTATTCCTTTCCGACGTCCGTTTCCCGCGGGTTTCATAATTAAAGAGGTAGTGTCTCCCTGTGAGACTCATCATCGGGACTTATATGCAAAAATGTAGTGCCTACAGTCGCCCCCAATTTGATGGGACTTGTTCAGTGTGTGACAATGACAATCCTATCAAAGTACGTGCAATGGATTTTTACGTACCTGGCTCGCCAGCTACCACTTGACTTGCCATGTGTTGAGTTGAGCTGATTTTGTTGTAAGGTGGTCCATTCTCGAACCGAGTTTATGAGAGGTGGTCCATTCTCGAACCGAGTTGATGAGAGGTGGTCCATTCCCGAACCGTTATTGTGGTGTGGTCCATTCCCAAACCGTGCTCCATTCTCGGATTGCCATTCCCGACTTGTTCATTCCCGAACCTTGCTCTATTCTTGGATTACCATTCTCGGCTTTGTTCATTCTCGAACTTTGCTCCATTCTCGGATTTACCATTCTCGGCTTGTTCATTCTCGAACTCTACTCCATTCTCGGATTACCATTCTCGGCTTGTTCATTCTCGAACCTTGCTCCATTCTCGGCTTGTTCATTCTCGAACTCTGCTCCATTCTCGGATTACCATTCTCGGCTTGTTCATTCTCGAACTCTACTCCATTCTCAGATTACCATTCTCGGCTTGTTCATTCTCGAACCGTGCTCCATTCTCGGATTACCATTCTCGGCTTGTTCATTCTCGAACCTAGCTCCATTCTCGGATTGCCATTCTCGGCTTGTTCATTCTCGAACTTTGCTCCATTCTCGGCTTGTTCATTCTTGAACTCTACTCCATTCTCGGATTGTCAATCTCAGCTTGTTCATTCTCGAACCTTGTTCCATTTTCGAATTGCCATTCTCGGCTTGTTCATTCTCGAACTCTGTTCCATTCTTGGATTGTCAATCTCGGCTTGTTCATTCTCGAACTGTGCTCCATTCTCGGAGTGCCATTCTCGGCTTGTTCATTCTCAAACTCTGCTCCATTCTCGGATTGCCATTCTCGGCTTGTTCATTCTGGAACTGTGCTTCATTCTCGGATTGCCATTCTCGGCTTGTTCATTCTCGAACTGTGCTCTATTCTCGGATTGCCATTCTCAGCTTGTTCATTCTCGAACTGTGCTCCATTCTCGGAGTGTCATTGTAATATCTCCATACCCGGAGTGCCGTACCTGCAAAAGTGATGATGTGTCTCCATACCCGGAGTGCCATACCCGGGAAAACTGATAATGATGTCCCTATACCCGGAGTGTCATACTCGGCAAAACTAATACTGATAGTGATGTGGGCCTCGCCCCCAGAGTGGCATACTCGGCAAGACTGGTACTGATGCTAATATGGGCCTCGCTCCCAGAGTGCCATACCCGGCAAGACTGATACTGATAATGGTGTGGGCCTCGCCCCCAGCGTGCCATACCCGGCAAGACTGATACTGATAATGATGTGGGCCTCGCCCCTAGAGTGCCATACCCGGCGACACTAATAATGATGTGGGCCTCACCCCCAGAGTGCCATACCCGGCAAGACTGCTACTAATGATGTGATGGTTCGTTCTCGAACCATGCTGTGAGGTGGTCCATTCCCGAACCGTTACTGTGTGAGGTGGTCCATTACCGAACCGTTAGTTTGAGTGGTCTATTCCCGAACCGTTACTGTGATGTGGTCCATTCCCGAACATTGCTCCATTCTCGGAGTGCCATTCCCGGCTTGTTCATTCCTGAACCGTGCTCCATTCTCGGAGTGCCATTCTCGGCTTTGTTCATTCCCGAACCTTACTCCATTCTCGGAGTGACATTCCTGGCTTGTTCATTCTCAAACTGTGCTGATGATGCAGTGGGCCCTCGACCCTGGGCCACATCCCAGAACTGCAACTGACAACAGGGGCGCCTCGACCCTGGGACGCATCCCAATACCGCTAACAATGTGGGCCTCACCCTCAAACTGATGATGTAGTAGGTCCTCAACCTTGGGACGCATCCTGAAACTACAACTGATGATGCAGTGGGCCCTCGACCCTGGGACGCATCCCGGAACTGCAACAGACAATGGGGGCCCTCGACCTTGGGACGCATCCCAATACTGCTGACAATGTGGGCCTCACCCTCAAACTGATGATGTAGTGGGTCCTTGACCCTGTGACGCATCTCAGAACTACAACTGATGATACAGTGGGCCCTTGACCCTGGGACGCATCCGAGAACTGCAACCGACAACGGGGGCCCTCGACCTTGGGACGCATCCCAATACCGCTGACAATGTGGGCCTCACCCTCAAACTGATGATGTAGTGGGTCCTCGACCCTGGGACGCATCTTGGAACTACAACTAATGATGCAGTGGGCCCTCGACCCTGGGACGCATCCCGGAGCTGCAACCGACAACGGGGGCCTTCGACCCTAGGACACATCCCAATACCACTAACAATGTGGGCCTCGCTCTCAAACTGATGATGTAGTGGGTTCTCGACCATCAAACTGATACTGATATGGGCCTCGCCCTCAAAACTGATACTGATGTGGGCCTCACCCCCAGACTGATTCTGATGTGGGCCTCGCCCCCAGACTGACACTGATGTGGGCCTCGCCCCAAACTGATACTAATGTGGGCCTCGCCCACAGACTGACACTAATGTAGGCCTCGCCCCAAACTAATGTAGGCCTCAACCCTGGGATTCATTCCCGGATTCATTCCAAAACTCTGACAATATGGGCCTCGACCCCGGGATTCATTCCAAAACTTTGATGATATGGGCCTCGACCCTAGGATGCATTCCCGTATTCATTCCAAAACTTTGACTGATGTGGGCCTCGACCCTGGGATTCATTCCAAAACTCTGACGATGTGGGCCTCGACCTTAGGATTCATTCCCAGATTCATTCCAAAACTCTGATGATATGGGCCTCGACCCTAAGATTCATTCCAAAACTCTGACTGATGTGGGCCTCGACCCTGGGATTCATTCCTAAACTGCTACTAATGTGTTGCTGATTCTGGTTGACTTACATTTGCCGCTTTCTCTTTCTTTTTCTTTTTTTTTAAACCTGTGAACAAAAACAAGACAAAGATTGTGTCTATATGACGTGTATGTATGCATGCATGAATGTGTTTCCTATTCCGATGGGTTAGGTCTTCCTTGTGCTCTTCGGTGCTTCTTGCTTACAAAAGTCTTTGGTCGCCCCTGGGTCTGCTTGCATTTTCCTTCTGCCAGTTCTCTTCTAGTGATTGGTTGGTTCTCTTTTGTCTCATGGCTCAAGATCTAGTTGTTTCCCTTATTCTCGGGGTGGTAGACTAGTCGCCCCCAGTCTTGATTTATCTTTCTGCTCTTCACTACTT
This sequence comes from Zanthoxylum bungeanum, assembly GCA_019454045.1. Lineage (NCBI taxonomy): Eukaryota > Viridiplantae > Streptophyta > Magnoliopsida > Sapindales > Rutaceae > Zanthoxylum > Zanthoxylum bungeanum. The sequence continues at coordinate 206,358 of SKCR01018446.1, read as the reverse complement.
GTAATAGGTCAAGGTGAACCACGTGATGTGGCATTCCATATCATCATACTATATCACATTCTACTAAATAGTCCCAATAGTTACACATATTATTTCCCTCATAGAATGCTCAGTAATGAAACTAGAGAACCTTCAAAACATTCAACGCACTCAAATCCAAGTCTTTGAATAAATGATCTAAGCCAGACTCAAAGTGTGTGTGTGCAAAGGTTCATTTACAGATTTATCCCCAGGTGAGCCAACTCAATGATTTCGTCTAAAAAATGGGATCGATGGGTCAAACCAACCTAGATGTCTCAATTATGCCTGCAGTTGCTTTTCTGTGCTCAATGTGGTATGGTTTTCTTTCTCTTTCTTTTTTCTTTTCATTTTGAACTTCTTTTTTTTCTTTTCTTTTTTTTTCAATACACCTACCCTTTAAGGTAGCATTTCTCCTCATGGTGGTCCTAATACTCGCCCATGGGTAGCTTCACGCTTATCGGTTATAGGTGGTTCAATTCTTTTCTTTAGAGACTTTTCTTTCATTTTCAACCATACCACACTTCATAACATAAGCAAATCAAGATAGACATCTAAGCAAATGGTCATTCACCGACCTACAATTTCTTCAACTAGTCACCTTGCCAACTACTCAGGTTCTCACCGCTAAGAACTTATAGTGAAGTGCTTACGAGTCTAACATAGATCAATCACTCAAAGTATCAGATAAAAGCACATCAAGAGTTTATCGTTTCTAAGATTTCATCCTAAAGCAAACGATTTCATCATTAGACTTATGCCTAACTATTAATGACTAAAAACAAACAATTTTTTTTTTTTTTTTTCTTTTCTATCTTTTTTTTTCTTTTTCTCTCTTTTTTTTTTTCTTTTTTTTTTTTTTTCTTTTTTTTTTTTTTTTTTCTTTTCTTTTTTTTTTCTCCTTTTTTTTGGCCTACCATGGTCTTTCTATCCTTGCCGTAAAAGTTTTCTATTTCTCGACTTCATTTTCCCGATATCCATGTTTGCTAAACTCTTATTGACAAATCTTTTTTTTTCTCTAACCCAACGGATATCTCTTATGGCTTTTAAGACACGGGGTTAACATGATGCATGCATGCATGAGATGCGTGCGATACATGAAATATATAAGTCAGCCCATTATCATTTTAAAGCATTCAATCATACTATTGCGCGGTGCAAACTTGTCCCAGTTGAAAAGGCCCAACAGGTTTACACTTTTGCGATAACATGGCTAAACAATTCAAATGATAAAAGGCCTAAACACAAGATGGCCCATTGGTATTTCAGAAGCTTTTGGCCCAATTTTCATAAAGCACGGACTCGTCCCAGTTTAAATGGCTCAACAAGCCCATACCTCATGACAAAAAGTCCAACTGAATCCAAATGACGATGGTCCTAAATGCAAGTATAAAGGAATAGTTTCTATTGGTCCTACGACTACAGTTCATATACGGGTTTATAGGGGTATAGACAAAGGCTCTCGTCGACGAAGGGTTACCCACAACTAGGTCTCCCCACTCAATGGTCCGAGCGACCAAGTGAGAGCAGCTTTTTTATACCTTAAGGTACGTGCCAACGAGTTATGGTGCGTGACTGACTGTCAAAAGGATTTCCCGTTGTAGATTCCCCCGAGGGAGGGTGGAGCGAACTCTCTTAAATACCCTAGCCTCTTAGGCTCTTATCGCTTGGTGAGAGGAATAAACAATGAGTCCTCCAAATTAGTCAATCACAGTAAGCTACGAGTACATGATTATCTAGGTGCCTTCACAGCTTTTCGTTATAGAAAGGTAGTGAATGAAGGAAGACACCAAGCCATTACCAAGCTTTAATAATGCCTTTGATTAAACCCCTTTAACCCACAACAGACACGGTTAACTAAAGCAAAAATCATAACCACTACAAGACTTATTTCGGGGCCAATTCTCTATCCCCAGAAGAGTCTCCAGACTGTAGGACACAGAAATCGGCGATCTGCTGTTCTAGGCTCGCGGCCTAGTTGGGAGTACGGAATAGCTCACGGGGAACTAAATCGGAGAAATAACATGGAGTCGCCACCCGGTGTGAACCGGGATAAAGATTTAAGCCGCACTCACCCCTCGCAAGGGAAGACCTCAACCTGTTGGGTTCGGAATGGTCCCTTACTTATGCCACTTGTAATAATGTGATTTGTGCAATATCTTAACCGAATCTACACAACATGCTCAAGAACAACCTATATCTAGTTCATGTTCATAAAGATAAATCCTATGTCTAAGTTTGCATGCTTGGAAAGTAAGTCCTCATAACACACGACAACACACGACAATCTCATGAAAATATTTCAATTATATAATGCGAAAAGCAAACAACAACATAAACCTAATGCAAATCCCAAACGCAAAACAAATAACTACTCATGCTTAAAAATAAACAACTAAATCATGCTAAAAAATAAATAACATACTAGACTAAATCATGCTCGCATACATGTTTGGATGAAACGAAATATGTGTGTCTCTTAAGTAGTAGGTGGCATTGTATCCCGAGTGCAAATCGCACAACCGTCCATTCAGATTCGGCTACGGAATTTACGTCCGGGTTTCCATCCGATATACCACAAAAGAGAACACACATTTCATTCACCCGGAATTCACATCATGCATCAACAAACGACTCTCATGCTATAATATATTAAAATAAATAAAAAAAACGAAGAATAATAAATAAAGAAGGTGCCCTCAGGTCTAACCTCTTTTTTCGTCTCTCGAAAGCGCGTTACATGGCCGTCGGAAGGGTTGATATTCTGTAACTTTCCTGGTTCACTAATCCAACATTTTTCCTCGCTGTTTCGCTGTTTGGGCTGCTGTTTTCACTCCGTTTCGCTGCTGTTTGTGTTGTGTTTTCTGGTCACTATTTTTTGGTAATTAGGGGACTATTTTTTGGGTTATTTGGACTGGTTTGGGCTGCGGTTTTGGAAGGGTTAGGGGAGCGGTTTTTGTCACTGTTTTGGGCAGTTTTTGGACTGTTCAGGGGGAGTTTTCAAGGGTTAAATCTGCGACAAAGTGGGCAGTGAAACTGGGCAGTGTGCGGCAGTTTAAGGAGCCTGGAACAGCGTCACCGATTTCTGTGTCCTACAGTGGTCCATCGTCATTTTGAAAACTTTTGGCCCAATGGTCATAAGATATAAACTTGTCCCAGTTTAAATGGCCCAACAAGTTCGTATCCTATGACGAGAGGTCCAAATGGATCCAAATGATAATGGTCCCAAACACAAGCATATGGGTAACTTCTAGAGGACATATAATATAGTTCATATGTGGGCTTACAAGGGTATGGATAAAGGCTCCCGCCGATGAAGGGTTGCTCACAATTAGGTCTCCCCACTCAAGGGTTCGAGCGACCAAATGAGCGCACCTTTTTTATACCATAAGGCACCTTTTTTGAAACAGCGGCTGAGCAAATCAGCGGCAGGTTAGAGAGTCCAAATCCAATAGGGTGCTAATTTTGGGAGATTTTCCTTCCGACAATCGTTTCTCGCGACTTCCATAACTTTTCAGGTAGTGCCTCCATACGAGGCTCATCATTGGGCTTCATGTAAAAATGCAATGTCTACAGGGAGAATTGTTCGGGTTGGTGCTTGGAGCGCCAATCCGATCGTATTATGTCCGATTCATGATTACGAACAATTCATGTTTCCATAATATTACTTATATATGGTTACACCTCTTTTTTATATACGTATTCGATCTAATTATGATTAGATTGAAACTAATCTGATTTAGTGATATGTATATAATAGACAAAGACCCCAGGATTTACAACGTAGTGTGCAGTTACAACGTTATTGTAATTGACATTGGGAAGTTTCACTATAAGTTGTATATTCTCAAATAAAGTTTCTGGTCAAAATTTACTAACACGGGCCGGTTAGTAAAATCTACTGAGACCAGTACATGTTGTCTATCGTGACTTGGTCCGATGGTTTATCCCAATGAACCATGAGTCTCGGGAGACTCGTATAGACGTGTAGGTTTTTATTTGATAAACACTGAATGACTTACCGAAGATTTCTTAATATATAGTACACTAACGTCAATATGAATCTTCTTGAGTCGATTAGCATAGTGGTCATTCGGCTTGAGATACCACTAAGGATATATGAGACATCCTCCACACTTTAATGGCAATCACGTCACCGATGTATTTAGACCAAACCTCCGTCTGCTCGCTGAGTGTGGACTAATGCTCTAGATATCCTGTGAGTATCATATAGAATCTGTCAGTCATGTGTATAGGGAATATGTATCATGTATGTATTTGCGATCTAGTAAATCCACGGTCATGGTATACTTCGGAAGCTAGTTCCGAGTGTTATATAGAGATCGTAAATTTGAAAGTCGACTATATTATACCTTAGGGATTTCACGTTCCCATCTATATCCTTGGTATAATATTGATAGTCTGTGACATAAAGATTATATGTATGCAACGACCTCGACTTGCATAGTTTAGCGAGATTATCTGTGGTCGTCATAATTTACGAGTGGGTAATTTATGGACACGAAATTTGTTTTTATGACAGATAAATCTAAACTTAAGGAGTCCCACCATATGAAGTGTACTCGTTGAGAACTTGGGCTACACGTTATAAATAATACAGATTATTCATAATATTTTATCGGATTAAATGAGTTAATTCGAATCGTTTAAACGGTTTAAACGAAAAAAAAAAACATGCATAGAGGCATTTTGATCAATCAATAATTAATGTGTATTTATATTTGATACAAAATTTGATTTGATACATATTAATTAATTGTCAAATGAGATTTTGACACATGTCATTAATACATGTATTTTGTTATTTAATGTAAATAAAAATACATGTATAGAGATTTATATTAATTAATTATTTAGTTATTTTCTTTTTAAATAATTAAATAATTAACAATAAAATATCTAATGTCATCATTTACTTGAAGAATGGCTAAGTCTAATTTGGATTCTTTATATTGATTAAATGATAAAATTTAAAAAAAGACCAAAATACCCATCCCCCAATTTCGGCCATAGTAATATATTAAAAGAAAAATTATTTTCTCTTTCATTAAGTTGTTGGCCAAGTTTCCACCATTTTTAGAGAGCTTCATGTTAGGGTTGGCGCTCTGAGCGCCAATTTCTTATTTATTTCCCTGTAAATACTCTTGTATATATTTTATTAATGAATAAAATAAACAGTTTCTATAATATGAATTATTTTATTATATGGTAAAGACATAAATCACCATAGAGTGATTGGTTCTGATACAGTTGCTGTAGACATTGCATTTTTGCATAAGCCAGATAATAAGCCTCGTATGGAGGCACTACCTGAAAAGTTACGGAAGTTGCGAAAAATGAATGCTGGAAGGAAGGAAAACCTCTAAAATTAGCCCCTCATCAGATTCGGACTCACTAGCCCACCTCGGATTCACTCAGTCAAGCCTCTGCTTCAAACCACAGCCTCGGTTCATCAGCCCCGGCCTTGGTTATTCATCTTTTTTATCTATTTAGTCACTTTTATTGTTATTTAATTATTTCGCATGTATTTTGTTTATGTTTGTTCATGTTGATGATTAGTCGTATATGCATCGTTATAATATTTCGCGTCTATTTTTATGTCTGTTTACATTACATTGATGATTATGTGTGTTATTATCCCTTGTGGTATATCGAATGGTAACCCAGAAGTAAATTCCGTAGCCGAATCCGAATGGACAGTCATGCGGTCTATACTTGGGATACAACTCCACGTGCCACTCGGGAAATACTCGTATATGCGTAATTAACCTTTTTTTTGTTTGCTATGTATTTATTGACGTTTTTCCTGCTTTTGATTATTTATTATAATTTTCGTGATCGCATCTCGTATTTCTTAATTTAATGTGCTTTTGGAACTACGTTATTGTGATTATTATTTTGGTTGGGTATGTTATTACATTTTTATTCGCTTTTATGCATGATTTGCATTAAGACTTGGCTATACCATTGTGTGAACCCGTCCATTATACTGGTATAAGTAAGGGACCATTTCGAACCCAACGGTTTGAGGTCTTCCCTTGCGAGTGGTGAGTACAGCCTTAAATCTTTCCCAGTTCACACTAGGTAACGACTCTTTTATTCTCCGGTTTAGTCCATCGCGGGCTAATCCGTACTCTCTATGGGCTGCGAGCCCAATAGTGTCGTGGACGCCGAACATCATAGGCATAGCGGTAAACCCCACTTTGCTCCTACAGATGGAAACTCCACTAGGGATAGATAATCGGCCCAGAAATAATGCCTCGTAGTGTCCGTGGCTTTGGATTTGGTTAACCAAGTCTCATATATTTTGCTTACCCTTCTTACCCCCGATGGCGCCATGTATCGTGAAGTCGTTTTCACTCAAGGCGGCGGATCGTTATGTGATGATAACCATCACTTGTTGGCTAGTATAAAAAAGGCATGCTCACTTGGTCATTCGAACCCTTGAGTGGAGAGATCTAGTTGTGTGCAATCCTTCACCAATGAGAGCCTTACCCATACCCTTGTAAGCCCACATGTGAACCATAGTCATGTGTCCTATAGAAGCTACCCCTATACTTGTGTTTGGACTCATTATCATTTGGATCTATTTGGGTTTCTCATCATAAGATACGAACTTGATGGGCCACTTCAACTGGGATGAGTTTATATCTTATGATGATTGGATTAAAAGTTTTCAAAGTAACGATGGGCCACCTTGTGTTTGGGCCCCATATCATTTGAAGTTATTTAGCCATCTTATCGCAAAAGTGTAAACATGTTGGGCCTTTTCAACTGGGACAAGTTTACACCTCGCGATAATCTGATTAAACGCTTTAAAATGATATCAGGGCAACTTGTATGAAAACCTTGATGGGCTTAGAAGGTCCAAACATGATCCAAATATGCTAAATGCATGAGTCCGATATCCGCACTAGCTTTCATCTAGGAAGGGTACGCCTTGTTATGCATATTTGTATACTTTTGGATATCTCCAAGTCCATCTCCACCACAACCGTGATTACCGAGGGCCTAATTCCTCATTTTTAGACAATGGCATGATCCCCACAATAGGCTTAGTCAATCTTGTAAATGGGCGGTCTTTTCTTTTACTGATGAAAAGGGACTGAGGTAGCCAAGGTTCAACCTTGTAGCGTAGGAGAGAATGATTTTGTGTACCCCACATTGGTGCATGAAATGAGTCAAACCTAAGGCAGAAATGGACTTACCATGAGTGTGGGAGGAATAAGGTCGGAAGGGTATATGCTGTTTTGATAACCATATACATCTCATGCATCTCATGCCTCACATGCATATACGCATCATGCTGACCCCTTGTCTTAAAAGCCATCATAGATATCTGTTGGGTTAGAGAAGAATGAAGACTTGTCAAGAAGAGGTTAGCAAGCATGGATGCGTCAAACAGTGAAGGTTCCCGCATGGATCAATTAGAGGCCAACATCACTAAAATTACCGAGCAACTACAAGCTTTGACCAACGCTGCGGCCAATCTGACAGTGCCCCGCACAGTGGGAACCAAAAACAACGAGGATGGAAGATATGAGGAACCCCCGAATAGGGTGAGCGAAGAAATCCATATTTTTGATAACATGGCTGAGTATACCGCGGGAAAGATATCAGTGTTGGAGTTTCTAGGTCCATAGAATCGAATACAAGCCATGAAATATGTGTGAATACAAATCGAGAAAGTCGCGGAATACTTACATCGAGCGGTTGAGTGACAATTTGGGCAACAAAAAATGAAATCTGCTCACTGGTGGACTGCACTGCAGTGGGCTGCTGTGAACAGTGATCTGCGCCCCTTATCTTCAAGATTTGAAGCTCCAAGCTTCATCATTTTGGTTCCCGGCTCATGGGTGGACTTCCCTATCACCTTCGCATTGATCTCGGAGTGTGCTAGCACTCTTGTTTTGCCACAAAACACACTTGCTTCCCTCCATTTTTCCTTTGCTTCCATCGGCAGTTCACTGCCTCAAGAACAAGAAGAAATGCGTGAGAGAGGAAGGAGAAATGGTGAGAGAGAGAAGTGAAAGTGTGTTGGAAAATTGGTTTTTAATTTGCTTATATATTTTCTACAAATAATAAAAGCAAATACACTTCCCTTTTCTTTCAAAAAGTCAAAGGAAGATATAAAAAACAATATATGTCTTTCAACTTTCAAAAAGTTGATTTCCAACCACTCACATCAAGTCTTTTCAATCAATCAATCTAATCAATTGTCACATCACTCAAAGTGACATGATTTGACGCTTGATGTGACGCTAGATGCGACTAGCGATTTGACGCTTGATTTCACTTACGTGCCGCACTCGAATTCGAAATGCGAATGCGTTCGCAAATAATCTCGGGCTCGGATTCGCTAATTCTAAATTAACGAATTTTCCGTTGCGTCGTAATTAAATGATTACGCCTAGCGAAATCACTATTCACGTCGTTAACGAATTAATTCAAAATTAATTCGCTCGCCCGAATTAAAATCTAATTTTAATTCCGCGTCGAAATCCAATTTCATTTAATATATCAAATATATTAATTTACCGATTAATTCTAAATTAATCGTTATCTCTCTTTTATAGTATTTTATCCCAGACAAAATATCTCCGTAATTAATCCCAGATTAATTTTCTCTCTCATCTTATTAATCCCAAATTAATATAAGTGCGAGTCATACGTCATCGGTGAATCTTTGGGAAGCGACCCATGAGATCCCCGGATATGTTGGCAGTCAAATTGGTCGTCGAACTATCCGAACACGTAAGTACCTCGTACTACGTTTTTACCAATTTACAAGACAAGGTTGGCCTCTAGCAAAGCGCCATGCCTATCCAATTCTCCGGAAAAATCCTTACAGGAATAAAGGATCTGTATCAGGCGTAGTATACCGTAGTATTGTGTATTTCGGCCCAGTATCGGATAGTCACGTGCTAGGGCTGGGGCTGGATAAGTGTCTTCCCCGTCCGAAGCACATGTCGGATGTCTGGTAACTAGTCTCTATAATCGGATATGCATGACCTACTCATAATATCCCGATGGTTGCGCAACACTTAAGAGCACTAATACCGTATCCTGTGTGACATCATCTCCACTATGACTGGAGTGATACTTCCGTCTTGACATCACACCCAATACTCTATGATTCTCAATATACCCAGCAGTCGGCGTTCACAGAACCGGTTAGAGTCCTAGACGACCTCAACTAAAGTATATTGATTGTCGTAAGTATTAGCGGTGCAAGTCTCAGGTTAAGACCAAATACACCTACCCTGATGTCGGACTCCCATAGACACATAGTCATAATACCAATGGGATTCCGAGGGGTCTATCCAGAGCGAAGCTTTTTCCCGTACCATCGGTGAAACACAACCTCCTATCGAACTTGCATAAGTATCCAATACTTAAATATATGAGAACTATGCCGTTGTGCCCTCACAACGCGCACAAGTGCAATACTAGCCTATTCCGCATTATCGATGTCCTGTCTCGATAATACTCCGGCTAGGGATATTTAATGATTACTCCTTCGTGGACTGATACTGTCTCATATCACTCTCAATCCAGGAACTAATCATATGGACCTCTCTTCATTTATATATCTATGGTGATCTAATCACAAACGATGAGAGTGCAATTTCCTTGTCACATAGTTAATTTGTACAACAACACCATGATATGTACAAATAGTGACGCTATGGGTCATATTATCCAACAATCTCCCACTTGGCACATGGCCAGTCACTCGAGTGTCTAACACCCGAACTATGTACGGTTCGCTCAAATTGCTGAGAAAAGATTTTAGTCAGTGGATTTGCATGATTATCGTCTGACGCGATTTACACGATCATCACATCGCCATGATGTATGATCCGAACAAATCAGATGAATATCGAAGTATATATCTGGATCGTCGATGAGACCATTAATTCTTTAGCCTGTGCTGACGCCTAGCTCAGCTGCTAACAGAACTATATCTAATCTAATTAGATTTATTATCGATCCAAATGGCTTCTATTGCTGCCTCAACTGCAGCAATAATCCGCATTTGTTGTTTATTCGGCAACAGTATCTTGCTCGGAAGATTTCCAGCTCACTGTCCCGTTATTCAAACTTTATAGTACCGCAGTATTCAACTGTTTGGAAACTTGCGGCAGTGATCCCAGTCACTTCAAGTTCTCCTTCTCCATAGTTTTAGACAGCATCTTTAGTTCTCTAAGATACTAATAGATGTCCTTAACTTCAATCCAGTGACTATCACTTGGATTGTCCTGATTGTGACTTCATATGCTCAAAGCGTATGAGACACCATATCAAGTACATTTTAAATGTACAATTTCCCAGAGAGTGTTAACAACTCCAAATCTATCCCAGTAGATCTTTATTCCTTGAATAAAGGTTGTTACTCCCAAGAATTCTACGGAGAATTTCTATGAAAGAATATCTATGAAAGCCAAGCTTTCACCAATTGCTTTATTGGGAATTTCACTGTCAGTGCGCTCCCACTAACCTCCTTATATACAAAAGAATCATTTCGTTTTGAATTAAATCATAAACCATTATGATTACATCAAAACGTCAGTTCCAAGAACCTTATGCTTGCTTCAATTCAAACATGGATTGAATAACCCGCAAACCTTGTTTGTCGGTTATACAAAATCGTCAGGATGTTGTAAGAATCCTCCAAGAGGTTTCCTTTTCAGGAAAGCGATTTTGATCTACAACTGACACATTTCATAAATGAAATATGCAGTTATCAACAAGCATCTTCAAAATGGATTTGCATGGCAACAGGTAAAATGTTGAACCATTATTAACACAATGTTGATAACGATACCTTTCAGTCACAAGCCTAGCTTTGTACGTTGGTATGTTGCCATCCATATATGTCTTCCTTGAAGACGTTTATGGTACCAATAGGCACAATGCCTTGTGGTACAACAACTAGTATCCAAATAAAGTTGTTATACATGGAATCCATTTCGGACTCATGGCACTTTGCCATAAAAGGGAGTTGATACCTTGTATCATTTCCTCGTATGTAGTCGGTTGGTATTCCTCAATAAGATTTACATCTTTAAGGGGTTACATCAGAAACCCATACCCTAGGTTGTTTTCTGACTCTCTCCGATCTACGTGGTTCTTGTGTATTTGAAGATTAATGGTTTAGTTTCATCCTTGATGAACTATTTATGTTCCATTATGGACTTCGTGCCTTGAACAGTATTACCCCGATTTTCATCGAGTTTTACTGTCCTCCTACTTACCACTGCATATCGGTATTCCTCTCAGGAAAAACCGCATGGTGAGCAACAATCATATTGTTCTCATGTGAGATTTATAAGTACTATACTTATGGTTTCCCTTAGGATAACCTATATATGGCACTTATCCAATTTGGGTCCTTAGTTTGGTATCATCCAAACGTTATGCCCGGCATACCCAAATTATTAGGAATGAGAAACCCTGTTTCTTTCCTGTTCATATCCTATATGATATCTATCAAACAGTTTTATATGGAACCTTATTCTAAATAAGTTTTGTACTGTAAATACATATCCTGTTGAAGGAAATGATAGCTCAGAGCGACTCGTGATAAACCTTATCATGTCCAACAAAATTCGGTTTTTAGTTCGGACACATCGTCAAACTGACATGTCTCTGGAGGAGTCCTCATCTGAAAGAATACCATACTCTTTCATGTATGTTTGAAACTTACTGCTTAAGTATTTTCATTACGGTCTTACCGTGACTGTATAATACTATAGTCGATCTGTTTATCTACTTCGTGTCGAAACTCTAATAGTTTCCGATCTATGTTCTTCAAAAGAAACACATAACCATAACGTGATGCCACATCCGTTAAGGTCACGAAATATTCATGTTCACATCTAGCCTAGCTAGATATGGACCCACTAACTTCACCATGAATAGGGCTAACAGATCGGTGGCACTTACACTATTACCAAGTAAACAGTGTTTTAGGTACTTTACCTAACAAACTAAATTCGTAGACTTTATTTGAATAGTCAAATCAGTCCTAGTACCCACTCTTCAAAAGTGTGGATATACGAGTCTTGTATAATTGTGTCCCAGACAACAATGCCACAAATAAGTCTCTATTGATCAAATCAATTTGAGCTATTTATTTGTCATTTTATATGTTTGAGATTTTAATTATATTCAAAATATAAATTCTGTTATTCACACCTAATGTGTTTATCTCATTATCATCTTTATATAATGAAACACTTAGTGTTCTAGAATATAAAGGTTTATCCACAATGGATTAAGCACTGATATAGAGATAATGTCTCTAGTCAAACTAGTTACATTATAACAGTTCCTAATTTAAGTACACACCCGAAGGGTATTTCCTAAACTTAGGTATCTACGGTCGAAACAACGACTTTCGTCCCGTTTCCGATTCGCAGAGCAATCTCAGCTTGAAGTCAGTATCCTGCTCAGAGCAGATTCTGAACATCAATACATATATTTTATGTACCACACTAAGTATTTAAAATCTAATTTCAATACTAGTTGTGAACATAACTAAGACAAACATTTTCAAAGTAAGAGCCTTGCCCTTTCTTTAATTCCTTCGTGTCTGTCATATCCAAATGGTAGTCACTTTGGGATATGTCAATTATCCTTTTCAATATTTCAGAAACCTTAGGCCAAGCCTTGGGTTTTTAGAATATCGAAACGATGTGCATCTCGTGCTACATGCCCAATTGCAAACTTTGACTTTATCTCCTCTAGAATAGTCAATTAATTCTCCAAGAATTATAAATTGCAATTTTAATACTTCTTAAATCTAAAATTAGATTTATGACAAGTATATTAAATTAAGCACTAAAGTCATCATCACATAAATCTTCCAAGATTTATGCTCTACTTATTTTGCTTAATTTTGGGCTTAAGGTATAATAAGTTATTTTATCAAATAAAGTAACCTATTATTTATTCCCAATTTGAAAATTAAATTATTTAAAATATTTTAATCCCAGATTATATTTTAAATATCCAACTGTAGGCACTGCATTTTTGCATATAAGTCCCGATGATGAGTCTCGTATGGAGACACTACCTCTTTGATTGTGAAAGCCGCGGGAAACGGACGTCGGAAGGGTAAAGTTGGAAATTAGCATTTTTGTCAGATTTAACTCGCTTGTTTCGCTTCGGGTTCGCTTGTTGGACCTCTATTTTAAAACACACCAAACCCATTAATATATCTCACAAATTAAATAATTAAAACATTTAAAATATATGTCACAAATTAAAGCTAATTAAATTAAATCAAAACCAATTAAATAACTAAATTGAAATTTAATTAAAACTAAATCTAATAATTAAACCAAATTTAATTAAAACAAATTAAAGTGAAATTAAATTAAAGCTAATTAAAATTAATCTAAAATACAATTTAATTAAATCACTCCCCTAATTTAAGAAATTCCCACCCAAATTACATATTTCTTACCTAAAATAATACACCCAATTAATTGATATTATTTCCTAATTAACCATGAAAACCCTAATTCCCTCAATATATAAACATAACATAAAAAAACCCTAAGTCTCTCCTCTATACACTCTAATCTCCACGGCAATAAACCCTAGTCAACCTCTCTCCCTCATTCACTCATCAGCCCTCCTTCACGGCTCCATCTGATTTTCACGTGAAAATAAAATACCCAAACAGCCCACCATCAGCCATCGTACTGCCTCCATGCACCATTGCCCCCTCTCCATCAGCGCCTAACCTTCACAGCCCTGCCTTGAACGTAAGCCACAACCAGCACCCTAGCCTTCACTGCCAGTTCGAGCCCCTCCCACTGCTCAGAATTGCCGTGAAAACACTGCCCAATTGACCATTCATCAGCCATTCATCACGCTATCATCCAGCATCACTCTACACGTTGCAGCCTACTCACGTCTTCACCATAACCTTGACTCAACCAGCCACACTACGCACAAATCTGCATCAACGCCCACAAGCCTGCCTTTCCACAGCTTCACGCCTCACGCCTAAACTCCATTCACGCCTCAACAAAGCCACCCAAAAAGACACACAAACAAGAATACCAGCCAACAGCCCATAACCCTCACTTAAACACAGCCTTCGATGCAACAAAGGACACACACTACACTCACGCCCACTGACCTGATCGCCCCCTCAACAATCAACAGCTTCACTGCCAAATAGCCAAGCAAATCCCTCTGAAACCAGCCACTGACCTGCACGCAAATCCCTCTGAAACACAGCCACAAACCTGCTAATAAATCACGCCTAAACTGCTTCCTGTTCAGTCCCTCAAATTGCCGAGACATAGCCCACTACCCTGCCAGAAAATTACCGCAAAAATAGCCCTTTAAACTGTCCAGGAAACACCCTGAAACTGCACAACAAACTGCCCAGTCCTTAGCCTTAAAACCGCATAAAACAGCAGCCCAAACCAGTCCAAATAATCCACAAAATAGTCCCCTAAATTACCAAAACAGTGACAAGAAAACACAACAAAAACAGCAGCAAAACGGAGTGAAAACAGCAGCCCAGACAGCGAAACAGCGAGGAGAAACGTTGGATTAGTGAACCAGAAAAGTTGCGGATCATCCACCCTTCCAACGGACATGTAACGCCCTTTCGTTAGACGACAAAAGAGGTTAGACCTGAGGGCACCCTTTTATTTATTATCTTTCGTTTATTTTATTTATCTTAGAAATATTATCGTATGAGAGTCGTTTGTGGCATGATGTGATTGTTGGATGAGCGGGATATGTGCTCCCTTTTGTGGTATATCGGATGGAAACCCGGACGTAAATTCTGTAGCCGAATCCGAATGGACGGTAGTGCGGTTTGTACTCGGGATACAACGCCACGTACCACTTAAGAGACACGTATTTCGTCTCATCCAAAATTTGTATTTAAGCATGTTATAGTTTCTAGGCCGTTTATTTATTATTTTAAGCATGATTTAATTTAGTCTTGTTATTTAATTTTCAAAGCATGATTGTGTTATTTAGGCATGTTGTTTCTTCATTCTTTATGCATGATGTTTTGTTTAGTTTATGTTTATGTTTAATTAGTTATTTGTTTACTTTGGTTTAATGGTTCAATATGCTTGTTGTGTTATATTGCGTGGAGTTATTTGGATGAAAGCATGTTAGATCTAAGTACCATTGAGCATGATTATTGAGTAGACTCGGTTGATTAATTGCACAAATCATATCATCACAAGTGACATAAGTAAGGGACCATTCCGAACCCAACGGTTTGAGGTCTTCCCTTGCGAGGGATGAGTGCGGCCTTAAATCTTTGTCCCGGTTCACACCGGGTGGCGACTCCATGTTATTTTGTACTTCCCAACAAGGCCGCGAGCCTAGAACAGCGTCGCCCAGGTTCTGTTGACCACAGTCTGGCGACTCCACTGGGGATAGAGAATCGGCCCCGAATATTGTCTTGTAATGTTTGGATTTATATTTTAATTGACCGTGTCTATAGTGGATAAAATGAGGGTTTAATCAAAGGCATTTTGAGGCTAGGTAATGGTTTGGTGTCTTCCTTCATTCACTACCTTTCTAGAAGGAAAAGATGTGAAGGCACCTAGATAGCCATCTACTCGTAGCCTATTGTGATGGACTAATTTGGAGGACTCGTTGTTTATTCCTGACACCAAGCGATAAGAGCCTAAGAGGCTTGGGTATTTAAGTGAGCCCCGCTCCACCTTCCCTCTGGGGAATCTACAACGGGAAATCCATTTGACAGTCCGTCACACACCATAGCTCATTGGCACGTACCTTAGTGTATAAAAAAGGGTGTGCTCACTTGGTTGCTCGAACCCTTGATTGGGGAGACCTAGTTGTGGGCCATCCTTCGCCGATGAGAGCCTTTGTCTACACTCCTGTGAACCCACCCATAGACCGGGGTTGTATGGTTAAAGTAACAATTATTTCCTTAAGTATGTGCTTATGGACCATCCTCATTTGGATGTAATTGGACCATTGTCAGAAGTGCGTACTTGCTGGGCCATTTAAACTGGGGCGAGTTCGTACCTTATGACCATTGGGCCCAAAGCTTCTGAAATGTTGATGGGCCATTCTGTAGAAATTTTTGTTTTATGTTTGCATTATCTTTCTTTTATGCTTGTGTTTGGGAACATCGTCGTTTGGATCCATTTGGACCATTTGTCATGGGATATGGGCTTGTTGGGCCATTTAAACTGGGATAAGAACATATTTTATGACGATTGGGCCAAAGGCTTCTAAGTGTTGATGGGCCACTTCGTGCTTGTGTTCAGAACATTACCATTTGGATTTAGTTGGACTTCTTGCCATGAGATGTGAACTCGTTGGGCCATTTAAACTGGGACGAGTTCACTCCTATGACAGTTAGCCCAAAAGCTTCTAAAATGATAATGGACCGATTTGTTTGAAAATTTTAATTGATTTAGTATGTTATATATGTTACATGCATCTCATGCACCCATGCATACATGCATCATGTTAACCCTTGTGATTTAAAAGCCATCATAGATTCCCGTTGGGTTAGGGAAAAGACAAGACAACTAGAATCAGCAACATATGAGTAGTAGTTTTGGGGATGAGTCCCAGGGTCGAGGGCCACATCGTCAGAGTGTTGGAATGAATCCCAGGATTGAGGCCCATGTCAGCAGTTTCAGAAATGAATCACAGGGGCGAGGCCCATATCAATATCAGTCTGGGGGCGAGGCCCATATCAATATCTGTCTTGGGGCGAGGCCCATATCAATATCAATCTGGGGGCGAGGCCCATGTCAGTATTAGTTGGGGGCGACCCCACATCAGTATCAGTTTGGGGATGAGACCCAGGGCCGAGGCCTACGTTAATATCAGTTTGGGGATGAGTCCCAGGGCCGAGGCCTACATTAGTATCAGTCTGGGGGCGAGGCCCACATCAATATCGGTTTTAGGGAATGAATCCCAGGGCTGAGGCCCACATCAGCAGAATTTTGGAATGAATCCAGGGAATGAATCCCAGGGCTGAGGCCCACATCAGAAGAATTTTGGAATGACTCCAGGAATGAATCCTAGGGCCGAGGCCCACATCGTCAGAATTTTGGAATGAATCAGGGAATGAATCCCAGGGTCGAGGCCCACGTCATCAGAATTTGGAATGAATCCAGGGAATGAATCCCAGGGCCGAGGCCCAAATCTTCAGAATTTGGAATGAATCCCAGGGCTGAGGCCCACATCAGCATCAGTTTGGGGGCGAGGCCCATCATCAGTTTGAGGGCGAGGTCCCTATTGTCAGCGGTATTGGGTCGAGGTGCCCCCGTTGTCGGTTATAGTTCCGGGATGCGTACCAGGGTCGAGGGCCCACTACATCATCATTTTGAGGGCGAGGTCCCTATTGTCAGCGGTATTGGGTCGAGGTGCCCTCGTTGTCGGTTGTAGTTCCGAGTCGAGGTGCCCAGGGTCGAGGTGCCCACTACATCATCAGTTCGAGGGTGAGGTCCCTATTGTCAGCGGTGTTGGGTCGAGGTGCCCAGGGTCGAGGTGCCCCCGTTGTCAGTTGTAGTTTCGGGTCGAGGTGCCCAGGGTCGAGGTGCCCACTACATCATCAGTTCGAGGGCGTCAGCGGTGTTGGGTCGAGGTGCCCAGGGTCGAGGTGCCCCCGTTGTCGATTGTAGTTCCGGGTCGAGGTGCCCAGGGTCGAGGTGCCCACTACATCATCAGTTCGAGGGCGAGGTCCCTATTGACAGCGGTGTTGGGTCGAGGTGCCCAGGGTCGAGGTGCCCCAGTTGTCGGTTGCAGTTCCGGGATGCGTCCCAGGGTCGATGGCCCACTGCATCATCATCACAGTTCACAGTCGGTGGTTCGGGAACAAAGCCCAGAGGTTGAGGCGCCTCGCCACCATATCTACTACATCAGCAAATCAGTTCGAAGAAGCGGGCAAACAAGGTGGCAGCTGGCGAGCCAGGTAAGTGAAAACGCATTGCACGTACTTTGATAGGATTGTCACTGTTACACATTACACAAGTCCCATCAAAGTGGGGGCGACTGTAGGCACTGCATTTTTGCATATAAGTCCCGATGATGAGTCTCGTATGGAGACACTACCTTTTTGATTGTGAAAGCCGCGGGAAACGGACGTCGGAAGGGTAAAGTTGGAAATTAGCATTTTTGTCAGATTTAACTCGCATGTTTCGCTTCGGGTTCGCTTGTTGGACCTCTATTTTAAAACACACCAAACCCATTAATATATCTCACAAATTAAATAATTAAAACATTTAAAATATATTTCACAAATTAAAGCTAATTAAATTAAATCAAAACCAATTAAATAACTAAATTGAAATTTAATTAAAACTAAATCTAATAATTAAACCAAATTTAATTAAAACAAATTAAAGTGAAATTAAATTAAATTAAAGCTAATTAAAATTAATCTAAAATACAATTTAATTAATTCACTCCCCTAATTTAAGAAATTCCCACCCAAATTACATATTTCTTACCTAAAATAATACACCCAATTAATTGATGTTATTTCCTAATTAAACCATGCAAACCCTAATTCCCTCAATATATAAACATAACATAAAAAAACCCTAAGTCTCTCCGCTATACACTCTAATCTCCACGGTAATAAACCCTAGTCAACCTCTCTCCCTCATTCACTCATCAGCCCTCCTTCACGGCTCCATCTGATTTTCACGTGAAAATAAAATACCCAAACAGCCCACCATCAGCCATCGTACTGCCTCCATGCACCATTGCCCCCTCTCCATCAGCGCCTAACCTTCACAGCCCTGCCTTGAACGTAAGCCACAACCAGCACCCTAGCCTTCACTGCCAGTTCGAGCCCCTCCCACTGCTCAGAATTGCCGTGAAAACACTGCCCAATTGACCATTCATCAGCCATTCATCACGCTATCATCCAGCATCACTCTACACGTTGCAGCCTACTCACGTCTTCACCATAACCTTGACTCAACCAGCCACACTACGCACAAATCTACATCAACGCCCACAAGCCTGCCCTTCCACAGCTTCACGCCTCACGCCTAAACTCCATTCACGCCTCAACAAAGCCACCCAAAAAGACACACAAACAAGAATACCAGCCAACAGCCCATAACCCTCACTCAAACACAGCCTTCGATGCAACAAAAGGACACACACTACACTCACGCCCACTGACCTGATCACCCCCTCAACAATCAACAGCTTCACTGCCAAATAGCCACGCAAATCCCTCTGAAACCAGCCACTGACCTGCACGCAAATCCCTCTGAAACACAGCCACAAACCTGCCAATAAATCACGCCTAAACTGCTCCCTGTTCAGTCCCTCAAATTGCCGAGATATAGCCCACTGCCCTGCCAGAAAATTACCTCACAAATAGCCCTTTAAATTGTCCAGGAAACACCCTGAAACTGCACAACAAACTGCCCAGTCCTTAGCCTTAAAACCGCATAAAACAGCAGCCCAAACCAGTCCAAATAATCCACAAAATAGTCCCCTAAATTACCAAAACAGTGACAAGAAAACACAACAAAAACAACAGCGAAACGAAGTGAAAACATCAGCCTAGACAGCGAAACAGCGAGGAGAAACGTTGGATTAGTGAACCAGAAAAGTTGCGGATCATCCACCCTTCCAACGGACATGTAACGCCCTTTCGTGAGACGACAAAAGAGGTTAGACCTGAGGGCACCCTTTTATTTATTATCTTTCGTTTATTTTATTTATCTTAGAAATATTATCGTATGAGAGTTGTTTGTGGCATGATGTGATTGTTGGATGAGCGGGATATGTGCTCCTTTTTGTGGTATATCGGATGGAAACCCGGACGTAAATTCCGTAGCCGAATCCGAATGGACGGTAGTGCGGTTTGTACTCGAGATACAACGCCACGTACCACTTAAGAGACACGTATTTCGTCTCATCCAAAATTTGTATTTAAGCATGTTATAGTTTCTAGGCCGTTTATTTATTATTTTAAGCATGATTTAATTTAGTCTTGTTATTTAATTTTCAAAGCATGATTGTGTTATTTAGGCATGTTGTTTCTTTATTCTTTATGCATGATGTTCGTTTAGTTTATGTTTATGTTTAATTAGTTATTTTTTTACTTTGGTTTAATGGTTTAATATGCTTGTTGTGTTATATTGCGTGGAGTTATTTGGATGAAAGCATGTTAGATCTAAGTACCCTTGAGCATGATTATTGAGTAGACTCGGTTGATTAATTGCACAAATCATATCATCACAAGTGACATAAGTAAGGGACCATTCCGATCCCAATGGTTTGAGGTCTTCCCTTGCGAGGGGTGAGTGCGGCCTTAAATCTTTGTCCCGGTTCACACCGGGTGGCGACTCCATGTTATTTTGTACTTCCCAACAAGGCCGCGAGCCTAGAACAGCGTCGCCCAGGTTCTGTTGTCTACAGTAGGCTACTGCCTTAGGGTTTGTTTAGGGAGAAGAGAGATTGAATGCCTTAGGTTTTTTTTGTGATTTGTTTTTTGCCGTGTGTGGTCCTCTCCTTGAGAGACAAAGAGCCTAAAAGGCCACCTTTACGGCAGTACTTTGCCGCGCCTCTTTTATTTAGTTATTCGCTTCATAACGTCTTTTTGAAAATTCATGCATCATATTGCATTGCGCATGGGCTTATCAAGTGAGATTAAGGGTCCTCCACTTTGAGGGGTGAAAATGCTTGAAAGCTACCTTTGCTACAATGATTTGCCGTGTCCCTTAATCTGTTGTTATGTACGAGAACTCATATATTCATCTGTTCATGTATGTGTCATGTCGTTTACTGCATTTTGGAGGTCACTACTATAACCCCGTTCGAACGCATTCTGAAACGCCGCACGAACGCATGTTTTCTGTCTAGTCCCGTTCGAACGCGTTATCAAACGCTATACGGACGCGAACCTTCTGTCTACCGTTCGAACGCGTTTACGAACGCTACACGAACGCGAATACACTGAATTGAGTCATTTTCATCACATGTGCGTCTGTGTCTATATCTATCTTCTTTTGCACCACGTCATAGCATGCTCACTTTAATGCCTAATTGTATCCCTAAGCGTCTTTTTGCATTACGTACTTAGTTGACTCCTTTATTTGTGCATGGACATGTAATGGCTATTTGTTGAAATCAAATGTTCGCCATTATTTGATTCGCCTGTATGTGTGCTTGTGTGGTTAGTGTGTGCTTGTGTTTCCATGAATACAATATGCCAATGAAGATTGTATGTTCGTTGCTATTTTGATGTACTTTCAAGCATGTAATCTTAGATGTGAAATATATGCAAATTTAGGTGTAAGTTTTATTTTTGCGCATGTGGATTTAGAAGCATGATACTCTTGGAAATAAGTGTTACACAAATCCTTGCGAGGGGTGAGTGCGGCCTTAAATCTCATTTTCCCGGTTCACACCGGGTGGCGACTCCATTATTCTCCGGTTTAGTCCCCCGTGGGCTACTCCGTACTCCCGACCGGGCCACGAGCCCGGGACAGCATGCGTCGCCCAGATCCTGTGTTCCCACACCAACTTTTCAATTTTATCTTGATTACAATAGTCCAACTATTTAATCAACGATTAGTGGTACTATATATATTATAATGATTATAATAGTCCAACTATATAATCAAATATAATCCAAATTAATTAACCTCAATTACATTGATTACTATAATCCAATTATAAAATCAACTGTAAACTGAAATTAATTAATTCAAATATATTGATTAATACAATCCAATTATATATAATCAAGTATAATACAGTCCAACTGTTTATTAAAACAACAATTTAAATATTAGTCCAACTAACATTTAATATTACGACGAAATAATTTGAATGAGCGCGTATGGCGAGTAATTGAACGAATATTGCAAATTCAATTCTTGCCTCCCACTATTTTTCGTCGAGCCTCTAACCCTCTGTCGAGTACTCGGGAAACCGTGTTTCCTAGTGGGCTAGGATCCCGTTAAATATCACACAATCTTGACTTTGGCCAACAAATTGTATGATAATTAACTAGGTAGATCTCTAAGATCAATTGGATCTCATCCAACTCCTAGATCCAGTAGGTGGACATCCAAGTCCGAAACATATATCTTATATATGCCTATATATCGAATATATACCCTAACCTATTTCCTCTGAATCAACTAGGCCTTGGCTTTGGCACAACAAACCTAGTGATCCCAGTCAAGCGCGGACCCATTGACCATGGAAGCTTCGTAATCAATGTCGATGGACAAGAAGTGGTCTTGACTTTGGCCAACAAACCACAACTTGGACATGACACCAATATGGAACAAAGCCTCGTGATTCAAACACATCTTTGACGGAAAAAAGGGCTTGACTTTGGCCAACAACCCATGCCAATCTAGGATCTTGAGCAAGAATCACTCAATGGAAGGAAAAGACGCATGATATTTGATGAGGGCTTTTCGCGTGCAAATTGGCTACCAATTTCATTATCTTTGTTAAGGTCTCATCATCATACACCCTTAAACATGCATTCTAAATACATAATAAAGCGAGTATGAAAATAAATAATAATGATACGCGGATGGATACTTAACACATTGATCCTAGATCAAATCTCTCCCTTTCTCTCTCATGCTAGCACTTGTATTACTTCTACCCGTTACACTACACTTCTAAAGAAACCTCATTTACATTGAGGGGAATAGGTGAGAAGAGAATACAAAGAGAATAGAGGTGATAAGGCTGGACACGCAGGTCCAATTTAATAAATCGAATTTATTACAACAATTTCCAAAATTGCCCCACCCGACTAATATCCATCCGATATACATTATTCATTCATCACAACCACGTATTCACACAAAAGCATGCTATCAATCAATCTAATCAAATTAATTAATCTGATAATTATGTGATCATCCAATGTTCAAACAACGATTTGATTTTGCTCGAGTCAAACTCGTTTTTACGAATAAGTACTTAAAGTACAAATTCTAGAATTAAATTAAACTACACAATTAAATCCAATTCAATTGTATTTAATTCTAATTCACTATTTAATTCCAAATTAAATATCACACTTTATTAATAAACCTTTTACGAATTAAATTCCAAATTTTATTGTTACGGGTCTCAAAGCCCGATTAACGTCCAACGTCAACTTAATTAAAGTCCAATGGGCTTTTAATTAATTTCTTAAGGCGTCGACTTTTGGTCAACTCGGGTCAAACCCGCAACCAAAGTCCAATCCGGGATTTACCCCATAAGCCTTTAAATTAATTTTGGCCCATTAGGCCCAATTAAATTACAAAGGTCCATTATGTCGCATTTGGGCTTTATGGAAGTGGTTTTGGGCCCAATTGGATCCAATCCAATTTGCCTTAACCCAACTTTGTACAACAAAGCCCAATAAGCCCACTAACAACATTCAAGCCCTATTTCACAAAATAGGCCCAAATTAATTAAACACAAAAATTCCAAATTTCATGCTTTAATTAACTAAAGTGCGTTAACATAATTAATCACCCAAATCATTTATTTCCAAAACACAAATTAGGCTAATTAATCATGCAATCTACATCAATTAGTGTCCAACACAATTTGATTAAAATCAAACCCATATCATGCTTATAGACTCTCGGCCAAGGGGAATTATTATGCCAAATTCAAATCCAATCCAATTGAATCAAATTCAACATTAAATCAATATCCCCAAATCATTTCTAATACATCCAATGAATCAAAATTAAAATTCCAAGAGCTCACACTTAGGGCACCATTCGGCCAACATAAAATTTGGGGCAAATTTGTTCCAAATCAAATTTGTTCAAATTGATCTAATCAATCATCAATAAAACATATTATAAACACACTAAATCATCCAATTTCATTAAACATGCTCAAACACATTTTTACCCAAATTTTATCCCTAAGTCGTATTTCATGCTTTTACTCGCTCTGATACCATTGTTGGAGTTTCTAGGTCCATAGAATCGAATACAAGCCATGAAATATGTGTGAATACAAATCGAGAAAGTCGCGGAATACTTACATCGAGCGGTTGAGCGACGATTTGGGCAACAAAAAACGAAATCTGCTCACTGGTGGACTGCACTGCAGTGGGCTGCTGTGAACAGTGATTTGCGCCCCTTATCTTCAAGATTTGAAGCTCCAAGCTTCATCATTTTGGTTCCCGGCTCATGGGTGGACTTCCCTATCACCTTCGCATTGCTCTCGGAGTGTGCTAGCACTCTTGTTTTGCCACAAAACACACTTGCTTCCCTCCATTTTTCCTTTGCTTCCATCGGCAGTTCACTGCCTCAAGAACAAGAAGAAATGCGTGAGAGAGGAAGGAGAAATAGTGAGAGAGAGAAGTGAAAGTGTGTTGGAAAATTGGTTTTTAATTTGCTTATATATTTTCTACAAATAATAAAAGCAAATACACTTCCCTTTTCTTTCAAAAAGACAAAGGAAGATATAAAAAACAATATATGTCTTTCAACTTTCAAAAAGTTGATTTCCAACCACTCACATCAAGTCTTTTCAATCAATCAATCTAATCAATTGTCACATCACTCAAAGTGACATGATTTGACGCTTGATGTGACGCTAGATGCGACTAGCGATTTGACGCTTGATTTGACTTACGTGCCGCACTCGAATTCGAAATGCGAATGCGTTCGCAAATAATCTCGGGCTCGGATTCGCTAATTCTAAATTAACGAATTTTCCGTTGCGTCGTAATTAAATGATTACGCCTAGCGAAATCACTATTCACGTCGCTAACGAATTAATTCAAAATTAATTCGCTCGCCCGAATTAAAATCTAATTTTAATTCCGCGTCGAAATCCAATTTCATTTAATATATCAAATATATTAATTTACCGATTAATTCTAAATTAATCGTATCTCCCTTTTATAGTATTTTATCCCAGACAAAATATCTCCGTAATTAATCCCAGATTAATTTTCTCTCTCATCTTATTAATCCCAGATTAATATAAGTGCGAGTCATACGTCATCGTGAATCTTTGGGAAGCGACCCATGAGATCCCCGGATATGTTGGCAGTCAAATTGGTCGTCGGACTATCCGAACACGTAAGTACCTCGTACTATGTTATACCAATTTACAAGACAAGGTTGGCCTCTAGCAAAGCGCCATGCCTATCCAATTCTCCGGAAAAATCCTTACAAGAATAAAGGATCTGTATCAGGCGTAGTATACCGTAGTATTGTGTATTTCGGCCCAGTATCGGATAGTCACGTGCTAGGCTGGGGCTGGATAAGTGTCTGCCCCGTCCGAAGCACATGTCGGATGTCTGGTAACTAGTCTCTATAATCGGATATGCATGACCTAGTCATAATATCCCGATGGTTGCGCAACACTTAATAGCACTAATACCGTATCCTGCCTGACATCATCTCCACTATGACTGGAGTGATACTTCCGTCTTGACATCACACCCAATACTCTACGATTCTCAATATACCCAGCAGTCGGCGTACACAGAACCGGTTAGAGTCCTAGATGACCTCAACTAAAGTATATTGATTGTCGTAAGTATTAGCGGTGCAAGTCTCAGGTTAAGACCAAATACACCTACCTTGATGTCGGACTCCCATAGACACATAGTCATAATAACCATGGGATTCGAGGGGTCTATCCAGAGCGAAGCTGTTTCCCGTACCATCGGTGAAACACAACCTCCTATCGCACTTGCATAAGTATCCAATACTTAAATATATGAGAACTATGCCGTTGTGCCCTCACAACGCGCACAGTGCAATACTAGCCTATTCCGCATTATCGATGACCTGTCTCGATAATACTCCGGCTAGGGATATTTAATGATTAATCCTTCGTGGACTGATACTGTCTCATATCACTCTCAATCCAGGAACTATCATAATGGACCTCTCTTCATTTATATATCTATGGTGATCTAATCACAAACGATGAGAGTGCAATTTCCTTGTCACATAGTTAATTTGTACAACAACACCATGATATGTACAAATAGTGACGCTATGGGTCATATTATCCAACAATCCGGACCTCAGGCAGAGTTACAGAAACTCAGAGAAAAAGTAGAGTCAGTTACCCACAAGATGAAGGGAAAATATGAAGATCTATTACACTATGATGCAATAACTTTCGAAGAACAGCTGCCTCCCCAACTTAAGATGTCTGACATGGCCAAGTTCAATGGAAATGAAGATCCTAGGGTCCATCTACGACAATATGTTTCATTGATGAGTTCAGTGGTTTGTCGAAGCGCCAGGTGCGAATATGTTTTTGGGGATGTTCACTGGAAGGGGCCGTCCCGTATAGTATGGTATCATGCCTGGAGAGAAAGGTCAGGGATGACTGTGGAGGGCACTAGCGGAGGCCTTCCTGAACCAATATGTCACAGATATGGAGATAGATTTGTCGCTCCGTGACCTAGAAAACACACCAAACATAAGCTATAAGAGACCATCAAAGATTATGTGGATCTCTGGAGAAGCCAACTCTTGAAGATGCAGACACGACCCTCGGAGAAGGGCCAGAATAAGATGATCATTAAGAGCACCAAGCCCTCCATTTATAATAAGCTGAGAAGGATGAACTCCATAATTAGCGACTTTCGACAGTTAAGAGAAACTGTATTGGATATCGAGGAAGAGGAAGCCGAGAACAGAAAATTTTATGGCCATAATAGAAAGACCATTAGGGGGCCTTCAGGGACCAAGCTTGCTCCTGCTGAGGTTGCCGCCTTCAGAAATAGGCGATTCTCCAATTTTGGTAGACCTTTGTCAAAGGTGTTTGAAAATCTGAAGAGGCAATGACTCCTAAAACCCTTAGAGCCTAAACCACTTCCAAACCCTATGCCACGCCACCTCTACCTAAACGTATACTGTCACTACCATCAGTAAAAAGGCCAAGAAACTGACAATTGTGCCCGCCTCAGGCATCCGATCCAAGACCTTATTAACACTAATAAGATATCCAACCCAGAAAAAGAACAACCCAACACACATAGAAACCCTCTACCCAACTACCACTCTGTTCCACCGCCAACCTACATGATCAACTCTGGCCTACCCAAAAGCTTTGTCCTCCAAAATCTTAACCACCAAGCTTCTTGCATAGGATATGGGATAACAGCAGTGAAGATGAAACAGAACAGAGGTGAGATTTCTGGGAAAACTTCTCGAGCAGTGACGAAGAGGAAGTAAATAGGATGACTCGCAGTGGATGTTTTTACAGTGATGTAATAGAGAAGGGAAAATAAGTGCTAAAAGAAGGCCGAGAGGTGATGAAGAATACGGATGACACCGGGGGGGATACTTGTTGCATAAATTGAAGAAGACACGGGCACAAGTGAGCAATAGGAGTTATTATGCACCTCTCAAGAGCACAGACGTGCCATGGTAGAAGCTCTGAGTAAGATAATGGTACATGAAGATGCAAACCAGACAATATTCATAGGGTCAGTACAGAAAGAGGGTAGGCAGATGATAACATTCTCTGAATAATAGCTCCCAATGAGGAAGGAGGAATCACAACAAGTTGCTATTCATAAAAGCAGAAGTAAGAGGCAAGAAGACATCTTGTGTGATGGTGGATGATGGCTCATCTATCAATGTGTGCCCTTTGAAGATTCTGTCAAGGTTGGGTATGCGGACAACAGATTTAAGCCCCTCCAACATGACTATCAAAGCATATGACGATAGCAAGCGGGGAGACAAAGGTAATTTCTTCACAGTAGTCAAAGCGGGCCCAATTGAAGACAAGGTTGAGTTCACAGTGCTTGATATACCAGCTACATTTTCTCTGTTATTGGGGAGGCCATGGTTTCATAGACTTGGGGGCATGTTATCCACCTTGCAACAGGTTATAAGTTCTCATATGGGGAGGAAGTCGTCACCATTATGGATGAAGTAGATAATGATGTGGCTGCTTTAGACATATAGCCTTTCACAAGGTTCCAATTGGTGGAAAACTTCGAAGAATGGGTGGACCCTAAAGTGGCTAGAATCATGGAAAGAATGAAATATGAGCCGGACACAGGCTTGAGTGCTAGAGGCCAAGGAATAAGAGCACTGCCAGATTTCAATGGACATACCACTAAGAGAGGATTGGGGTATGAATCTGATGGGAATGAGCCGAAGACCAAGAAAAAAAGGGATGGAGCTTATGGAATACTTTATGAAAGCCACAGGATATCAATGAGAGCCTGAACCTGTAAAAGTCAATGGGATCATAGTACCGGGATTCGAAATCTTCAAGGATGTGATGGGCAAAGAACCACAGGCAGAGGAAGTTGCAAAAGAGGAAGATAAATGGGAAAAATAACTATTGTAGTTGAAGAATCTGATGCTCGAAGAAAGCAAGAAACGGAAAGAAGACAAGACTACAAATTACGAAGATGTTTATTTTCCTGACTTATTTGATTGTAATCATGCATTTATTAATTATAAAGACATTGATTTTGCTTACTTGTTTGAATCTTTTCATGTTAGCCTGCATCATAACATGCATGATATGAGCATATTTGACATTAACTCAACAAAGACAAATGCATTTTATCTTGGTACATGTGAAAACCCCAGGAATTTCAATTGCAATGCAAGTGAGGTTACATCTGATGAGCGGAAAAAATAGAGAGAGTATTAATAAAATATGTAAAAGTATTCGTCTGGTCCTATGAAGACATGCCAGGACTGGACAGGGGTATTGCTCAGCATATGATACCAACTTATCCGAACATGAGACTAGTAAAATAAATAGCTCGAAGAATGAGGCCTGAATGGGCCGAAAAGGTTAGGGAAGAAGTCAAGAAGCAGATAAATGTGGGGTTCTTAGAGGTGGTGAAGTACCCGAGTGGTTAGCCAACATTGTTCCAGTACCGAAAAATGATGGAAAGGTCAGAATGTGCGTAGATTAAATGTTTAAGAAAAGAAGAGTCTCAAAAGGCGATGGAGGAGGTGCACGCTGGAGTATGTGGACCGCATATGAATGGATTGAATTTGACTCGTAAGATAGTGAGACATGGATTTTTACTGGTCGACCATGGTGTTGGGTTCAAATGAACAAACCAAGATCATATTAAGCATGAAATATGTGTAAAAACGCAAAGAAGTATAGCGGAATTATACTCGCAATGATCGGTTATATGATGTGTCGAGTTCAAAATTATTGCTTCTTTTGAAGTTGCTCCAACCTTCTCTAATGTTGATATCAAGCTCCAAACTTTAAGAAAGGATTCCAAACTCTAGGGAATGGTTTCCATATCACCTTTGTATGATTCCATGTGTGCTAGCACTAGAAAAATTGCAACAAAATTTCTTCCTTTACTCTTGGTAAGTTTCGGCCAAGCCAAGTCCAAGAGAGGGAGAGTGCAAATGGCGTGAGAGAGGAGAAGAAGAATGATAAGAGGAGATGAGTGAATGTGTTACCAAATAATTGATTTCAAAAATCAAAATGTAAAGTAATACCAAAATCCAAAGCTGGTAAAATGTCCATGACTTTACTAACTTGTGTGAAAAACAAGCCACATCACATCACCTAACTTCCATCACAAAAGTGATGAGAAAGACAAGTGATATGACTTGTGATGTGACATGTGGGCCCCACTTGTATTCAAAATCCGAGTGGGCCCGCAAACACATTCCGGGCTCGGGTTTGTTAATTCCGAATTAACGAATTTTCCATTGCGACGTAATGAAATCAATTTAATTAATAATTATGCCTAGCAAAATTACTATTAAAGTCGCTCGTGAATTAATTCTAAATTAATTCGTTCGCCCTAATTAAAATCCAATTTTAATTCTGTTATGAAATCCAATTTCATTAATATATCGAATATATTATTTTAATCGATTAATTACAAATTAATCGTTCTCTCTCTTTTAATTGAATTTTATCCCAGATAAATTCTCTTTGTAATTAATCCTAGATTAATTTTCTCTCTCTACTAATTAATCCTAGATTAATTATGTTCGAGTCATACGTCATCGGTGAATCTTCAGGAAGTGACCCATGAGATCCTTGGATATGTTGGCAGTAAATCCGGTCGTCGGACTATTCGAATACGTGCGTACCCAGTACCACGTTCTTACCGATTTACAAGACATGGTTGGCTTCTAGCAAAGCACCGTGCCTACCCTATTCTCCAGAAATATTCTTTAAGGAATATATAATCTATAACAGGCATAGTATACGTAGTATTGCGTATTGCGATCTAGTATCATATGTCACATGCAAGGCCCGGGTCTGGAATAGTGTCTGCCCCGTACGAAGCATATATCGGATCACAAGCAACTAGTCTCTATAATCGGATAATCATGACCTTTTCATATTATCCCGATAGTTGTAACATAATAGAGAACCAGTTCTGTATCCCTGCGTGATCATCATCTCCATATGACTGAAGTGATACTTTCGTCTTGACATCACACCAATACACTACGATTCTCAATATACCCAGAAGAGGCGTACACATAACCTGTTAAAGTCCCGGACACAAAACCAAAGCGTATTAATTGTCGCAAGTATTAGCGATGCAAGTCTCAGGTTAAGACCAAATACACGTACCCTGAATCGGATTCCCATAGACACATAATCATACTACCAATAGGATTCCGAGGGGTCTATCCAGAGTGAAGCTGTTCTCGTACCATCGGTAAACACAACCTCCTATCACACTTGCATAAGTATCAAATACTTAAATATATGAGAACTATGTCGTTATGCTCCCACAACTCGCACAAGTGCAATGCTAGTTTATTCCGCATTATCGATGTCTAGTCTCAATAATACTACGACTAGGGATATTTAATGATTAAACCTTCGTGGATTGATATTGTCTCATATCTTATAATCCGGAACTAATCATAAGGACTTTTATAATTTATTTATTCAAGTAATCTAATTACAAAATGATAAAATATCAATTTCTATTGTCACATAGTTAATTTGTACAGAAACCACAATGTCTTTTACAAATATTGACGCTATGGGTCATAATTATCCAACAATCTCCCACTTGGCCTATAGCCAGTCACTCAAGTATCTAACACCTGAACTATGTACATGTCGCTCAAACTTTTACTGAGGAATAGCTTTCGTCAGCGGATCTGCAATGTTGTCCTCTGATGCGACCTTCTCGATCTTCACATTGCCATGATTTATGATCTCACGAATCAGATGGAAACGTCGAAGAACATGCCTGGATTATTGATGAGACTGCGGTTCCTTAGTCTGCGCTATAGCCCCATTATTGTCACAATACAATGGAACGGGCTCAGCTGCTAACGAAACTACTCCTAATCCAATTAGGAATTTACGGATCCAAAATGCCTCTTTTGCTGCTTCAGTTGCAGTAATATACTCCGCTTCTGTTGTTGAATCGGAAACAGTCTCTTGCTTGGAAGATTTCCAGCTTACTGCTCCGTTGTTCAAACAAAATATGTACTCGGATTGCGACTTACAGTCGTATTTTTAGGTTTGGAAACTTGCTTCGGTAAACCCAGTTACCTCAAGTTCTCCATCTCCATAGATTAAGAAAGCATCCTTAGTAAGCCTAAGATACTTAAGGATGTTCTTAACCGCCATCCAGTGACCATCACTTGGATCAGCCTGATAGCGACTACACATGCTCAAAGCATACGAGACATCAGGTCGTGTACATATCATGTCATACATGATCGATCCGACTGCCGAAGAGAACAGGATCCGACTCATGTTGTCTCTCTCATCTTGAGTTTTATGACATATGTCCTTAGATAGAGTGACACCATGTGACACTGGCAACAGTCCCCTCTTAGACTGTTCCATTTTGAATCTCTTCAACACTTTGTCAATGTACGTGCTATGGGAGAGTCCAAACAGCTTTCTAGATCTATCCCGGTAGATCTTTATTCCTAGAATAAAGGCTGCTTCTCCCAGATCCTTAATAAAGAATTTTAATGAAAGCTAAGCTTTCACCGATTGTAGCATGGGAATGTCATTGCCTATTAGCAATACATCATCAATGTAAAGGACAATGAATGTCAGTGCGCTCCCACTAACCTTCTTATATACACAAGGATCATCCTCATTTTGAACGAAATCATATTCTTTTATGATCTCATCAAAACGTTGGTTCCAAGACGAGATGCTTGCTTCAATCCATAAATGGATGATTTAACCTGCAAACCTTGTCTGCATGTTTTGGAATGACAAAACCGTCAGGCTGTTGCATATAAACATCCTCCAAAAGGTTTCCGTTAAGGAAAGCGGTTTTGACGTCCATCTGTCATATTTCATAATCGAAATATGAAGCAATAGCAAGCATTATCCGAATGGATTTAATCATGGCAACAAGTGAAAAAGTTTCGTTGTAATCGATACCATGTCGTTGACGATACCCTTTCGCTACAAGCCTAGCTTTGTATGTTTGTATGTGGCCATCTATGTCGGTCTTCTTCTTGAAGACCCATTTGCAACCAATAGGCTTTACGCCTTCTAGTGCATCAACTAGTGTCCAAACTTGATTAGTGTACATGGAATCCATTTCGGACTTCATGGAATCTTGCCATAAACCGGAGTTGATATCTTGTATCGCTTCCTCATACGTAGCCGGTTTGTCTTCCTCAATAAGATTAATATCCAAATGAGGTGAGATCAGAAACCCATACCTCTCAGGTTCTTTTCTGACTCTCTCCGACCTACGCGGTTCTTGTGTATTCGAAAATTGTGGTACAGTCTCATCCCTGATGAACTATTCATGTTCCATTAAGGATTTGTGCCAGGAACAGTATCACTCCGATTTTCATCGAGTTCTACTTTCCTTCCACTTACCACTTTATTTAGGAATTCCTTCTCAAGGAAGACCGTATGTAGAGCAACAAATACTTTGTTCTCTTATAGGTTGTAGAAGTAATATCATTTGGTTTCCCTAGGATAACCTACAAATAGACACTTATCTGATTTGGGTTCAAGTTTGGTACCATCCAAACGTTTAACGTATGCCCAGCAACCCCAAATCTTCAGGAATGAGAAATCCGGTTTCTTTCTTGTCCATATCTCATACGAAGTCTGTTGAACAGACTTTGACGGAAACTTATTCAAAATAAGTATTGCATTGTTCAATGCATATCCCCAGAAGGAAATAGGTAGCTCTGTGCGACTCATCATGGACCTTACCATGTCCAACAAAGTTCGGTTTCTCCGTTTGGACACACAGTTTAATTGAGGTGTTCCGGGAGGAGTCCACTGTAAAAGAATACCATACTCTTTCAAGTAATCAAGAAACTCATTGCTTAAGTATTCTCCACCATGGTCTGACCGTAATGTCTTAATACTTTTGCCGGTCTGTTTTTCTACTTCGTGTCGAAATTCTTTGAATTTCTCAAAGGTTTCCGACTTGTGTCTCATAAGATACATATAACTATAACGCGATGCATCATCCGTAAAGGTTAAGAAGTATTCATATCCACCTCTAGCCTGGCCAGACATGGGCCCACATATGTCACTATAAACGAGGGCTAACAGTTCGGTGGCACGTGCACCTTTACCGCTAAAAGGTGTTTTAGGTATTTTGCCTAACAAACAAGATTCGCAGACGTCATATGAATTTGGATCAAATCCGTCCAAGTTCCCACTCTTCGAAAGTGTGGGTATGTGAGTCTTGTTAATGTGTCCCCGACGACAATGCCACATATAATTTTCATCTTTATTACTTAGTTTAAGCCTTTTGTTTGTTAGTTTGAGATTGATTTATATTCAAAATATAAAGACCATTATTCACATCAGCACTGCATATCTCCATATCATTTTTATACATAAAACACTCAGTGTTTTTAAAAACAAAAGTATACTCACATTGGGCTAATAAAGATACAGATATAATATTCCTAGTCAAACTAGGTACATAATAACAGTATGATAAGTTTAGTACATGCCCCGATGGCAGTTCCAAAATATAAGTTCCTACAGCCAAAACAGCGACCCTGTCCCGTTTCCAACTCGTAGATCAATCTCCCATGAGGCCAGTCTCCTGCTAATCTGCATATCCTGCACATCAGTACATATATGAGTACCACAACCAGAATCAAAAATCCAATTTTTAAAACTAGAAGTAGACATGTTTATTTCTATAACAAACATACTGAAGCCGGTGCCTTGCCCGCTTTGATTTCCTTCATGTGCGCCCTTGTACTCACGGAGTCACGCTTCCAGTGACCCCATTTGCCACACTGCAGGCATACATCTTGGGATTTATCCTTAGCCTTCCCAGAAGACTTTGATGATTTGGCCTTGCCCTTCTTTTTCTTCTTCTTTACACCTACAGTTGCCTTCGGCCAAGCCTTGGGAGACTGAGATGTTGAAGCGAAGAGCGCCTCGCACCTTTTGCCCTTCAATAGCTCTTTTTCTTCTTCATGCAGCATTGCCATCAATATCCAAGAGTATGGGCTTGGTTCATCATATTGTAGTTCATGATGAACCCGCTCCAGCTGTTAGGAAGAGACTGCAAGATCAAATCTATAGAAGTCTCAGCCTCAAAGGTTATGCCTAGCTGACCCAGCTGTTCAATGTCAGCAATCATCTGTGACACATGGTGCTCAACAGATGTACCATCTGACATTCGTGAGCAAAAGAGCTTCTTCTGTAATTCATACATTTGTGATCTAAGGTTAGATCGATAAAGGTCCTTCAATTTTGCCATCATAGTATAGGGATCCAATCCCTTATTTTGGCGATGAAATTGAGGGGTCATCGCAACGAGCATGACGGATTGAGCAGTTGAGTTGTCATCGCTATAAGTCTTCCAAAGCTCAAGCTCAAGCAGCTGCTCATTTTCGGGCTTAGGCCCGAGAGGTCTCTCTATCGTATAGAGCATCCTCTCAGCCTTCAGGACAATCCTGAGATTCATATCCCAATCTGGAAAGTTTGCGCCATTAAAGATATTTTCGCCCATGATAATGTCTCTAACTCCGATCTTTCCAGTCATCTTAATTGCATAGTCAAACTATTCAATTAACGATATTTGGGTACAGTCCAACTGTTACAAGAAAAAAAATAAAATATTAGTCCAACTAATAAATATATAATTGACGAAATAATTTGAAAGCGCATATTTGGCAAGTATTTGAACGAAATTGCAAATTCAATACTAGCCTCCCACTATTTTTCGGCGAGCCTCTAACCCTCTGTTGAGTACTCGGGAAACCTAGTTTCCTAGTGGGCTAGGATCTCGTTAAATAACACACAACCTTGACTTTGGCAAACAAGTGTATGATATTTAACTAGGTAGATCTCTAAGATCAATTGGATCTCATCCAATTCCTAGATCCGGTAGGTGGACCTCCAAGTCCGAAATATATATACAATATATATGCCAATATATCCAATATATTTTCCTAACCTATTCCTCTAAATCAACTAAGCCTTGGCTTTGGCTCAACAAGCTTAATGATTCCAGTTAAGCGGGACCCATTGACTTTGGAAAGCTTCGTAATCGATGTCAATGAACAAGAAGTGATCTTGACTTTGGCCAACATATCACAACTTGGGCAAGACATACGATATGGAACAAAGCCTTCCTGATTCAAACACATCCGCGATGGACAAAGGTCTTGACTTTGGCCAACAAGCCAATGCCAATCTTGGATCTTGAGAATGAATCACTCAATGGAAGGAAAACGCTTAATATTTGTTTGAGGGTTTTTCGCGTAAATTGGCAACCAATTTATTATCTTTGATTAGGTCTCATCATACACCCTTAAGCATGCATTCTAAAAGCATAATAAGGCGCGATAAATAAATTAATAATGACATGCGGATGGATATCTAACAAATTGTTCCTAGAACAAATCACTCAATTTCCTCTCCCCGGCTAGCACTATTCTAACTTCTACCCAATTACATAATACAATAAAGAAACCTCATTATATTGAAGGGAATTGGTGAGAAGAGAATTACAAAGAATCGAGAGATAAAGGCTGGACATGCAGGTCCAATTTAATAAATTCTAAATTTATTACAACAATTTCCAAAATTTCCCTCACCCATCTAATATCCATCCGATATACATTATTCATACAATATATTCATGTATTCACACAAAGCATGTTATTCAATCAATCTAATCTAATTAATTAATCTTTGAATTAAGTGATCATCCAATGTTCAAACAACGATTTGATTTGCGTGAGTCCAACTCGTTTGAGAATAAGTACTCAAAGTGCGTATCTCAAATTATATCGAACTACAATTTTAAATCCGATTAAATTTGTATTCAATATTAATTCTTTATTTAATTCCAAATTAAATAATTACACTTTTAATGTGCCTTTACGACTTAGATTCTAAATCTAATCTTAATGGGTCTCAAAGCCCAATTAACATCCAATGTCAATTAATTAAAGTCCAATGGGCTTTCAATTAATTTCTTAAGGCCTGGACTTTGGCAACCAAAGCCCGATAAGGAATCACCATTTGCCACAAAATTAATTTTGGCCGATTAGGCCCAATTAAATTTTAAAAGGCCCATTTATTATATTTGGACTTAATGGAATGGTTTAGGCCCAATTTGGATCCAATCCAATTGTCCTAAACCAACTTGGGCCAACCAAGCCCATTAGGCCCAAATACAACAATTTTAGCCCAATTCCAAATTAAGCCTAAATTAATTAAATTCTAATATTCCAAATTTCACAATTTAATTAATTAAAATGTATAGCCATAATTAATTATTTAAATGAACATTTCCAAAATACCAATTTACATAATTAATCATGCTTTATTATATTCAATTCATGTCCAACATAATTGAAATAAAATCAACTCATTACATGCTACTACATGTCACGGTATTATGGAATTTTCTTCATTAATTTTGATTTCAATCCAATTAAATCAAAAATCAATTTATCCAATCATTTTAAACATATCTAATGGTCTAAAATCAAAATCACCATGACATTAGGGTTCATGCTTACATTCGGCCAAGCAATGTAATTTGGGGAAAATTAATCCAATTAATTTTCATAAAATTGATCATGCATAACTCTTAGTTATCATTATCTAAGCATACTCAAACAAATAATTTGATCAAATCATGCTCAAATCAAAAATACCCAAATTTTAGATTAAGAACCCTAATTCAATTGCATGCTTAAATATGCTCTGATACCATTGTTGGGTTCAAATGAACAAACCAAGATCATATTAAGCATGAAAGATGTGTAAATACGCAAAGAAGTATAGCGGAATTATACTCACAATGATCGGTTATAGGATGTGTAGAGTTCAAAATTTTTGCTTCTTTTGAAGTTGCTCCAAGCTTTTCCAATGTTGAGTGTCAAGCTCCAAGCTTTAAGAAAGGATTCCAAACTCTAGGGAATGGTTTCCCTATCACCTTTGTATGATTTTTTGTGTGCTAGCACTAGAACAAATTGCAACAAAATTTCTTCATTTACTCTTGGTAAGTTTCGGCCAAGCCAAGTCCAAGAGAGGGAGAGTGCAAATGGCGTGAGAGAGCAGAAGAAGAATGATAAGAGAGATGAGTGAATGTGTTACCAAATTAATTGATTTCAAAAATCAAAATGTAAAGTAATACCAAAATCCAAAGTTGGTAAAATGTCCATGACTTTACTAAGTTGTGTGAAAAACAAGCCAACATCACATCACAAAAAGTGATAAGAAAGACAAGTGATGTGACTTGTGATGTGACATGTGGGACCCACTTGAATTCAAAATCCGAGTGGGCCCGTAAAAACATTCCGAGCTCGGGTTCGTTAATTCCGAATTAACGAATTTTCCGTTGCGACGAAATTAAATCAAATTTAATTAAATAATTATGTCTAGCAAAATTACTATTAAAGTCGCTCGCGAATTAATTCTAAATTAATTTTTTCGCCCGAATTAAAATCCAATTTTAATTCCGTTATGAAATCCAATTTATTTAATATATCAATATATTATTTTAATCGATTAATTCCGAATAATTGTTCTCTCTCTTTTAATTGAATTTTATCCCATATAAATTCTCGTTGTAATTAATCCTATATTAATTTTCTCTCTCTACTAATTAATCCCAGATTAATTATGTTCGAGTCATACGTCATCGTTGAATCTTCGGGAAGCGACCCATGAGATCCCTGGATATGTTGGCAGTAAATCCGGTCGTCGGACTATCCGAATACGTGCGTACCCGGTACCACGTTCTTACCGATTTACAAGACATGGTTAGCTTCTAGCAAAGCACCGTGCCTACCCAATTCTCCAGAAATATTCTTTAAGGAATATATAATCTATAACAGGCGTAGTATACGTAGTATTGCGTATTGCATATATCGGAATAGTGTCTGCCACGTACGAAGCATATATCGGATCACAAGCAACTAGTCTCTTAATCGGATAATCATGACCTTGTCATATTATTCCGATAGTTGCAACATAATAGAGAACCAGTTATGTATCCCTACGTGATCATCATCCCCATATGACTGAAGTGATACTTCCGTCTTGACATCACACCCAATACACTACGATTCTCAATAAACTCAGAAAAGGCGTACACAGAACCTGTTAAAGTCCCGGACGACCAAAACCAAAGCGTATTGATTGTCGCAAGTACTAGTGATGAAAGTCTCTGGTTAAGACCGAATACACCTACCCTGAATCGGATTTCCATAGACACATAGTCATACTACCAATGGGATTCCGATGGGTCTATCCAGAGCGAAGCTGTTCCCGTACCATCGGTAAACACAACCTCCTATCACACTTTCATAAGTATTCCATACTTAAATATATGAGAACTATGTCGTTATGCTCCTACAACGCGCACAAGTGCAATACTAGTCTATTCCGCAATATCGATGTCTAGTCTCGATAATACTACGACTATGGATATTTAATGATTAAAACTTCATGGATTGATATTGTCTCATATTATATAATCCGGAACTAATCATAAGGACTTTTATCATTTATTTATTCAAGTAATCTAATTGCAAAATGATAAAATAGCAATTTCCATTGTCACATAGTTAATTTGTACAAAAACCACAATGTCTTTTACAAATAAAAACGCTATGGGTCATAATTGTCCAACACATGGAAGTTGACTGTGCAAAGCTGGTGAAGCACTGTCACGATTGCCAGGCACATGACAACTTGAACCATTTGTCGCCTACGAAATTTCATGGACTGTTAGAACCATGGCTTTTCTCAGCATGAGGTATTGACATGATTGTAGAAATCAGGCCACATTCATCAAATGGACACCGCTTCATAGTAGTGGTGGTAGAATAATTTTCGAAATGGGTGGAAGTCGAGTCATTTCGAAATGTTACGGTGAAGCAGATGGCTAATTTCATATCCCGTAATATAGTATATCGGTACGAAATGCCACATCACATAGTGACAGACAATGGAGTCCAATTTCAGGGAGAAACAAAGGCGATGTTGTAGAAGTATGGGATATGGCATCACAAATCATCACCTTACAGGCCACAGACTAATGGGGCGGTGGAGGCGGCCAATAAAACCATAAATAAAATACTAGCTAAGATGACGAAAAGTTATAAAGATTAGGCTGACAAACTGTCATACGCCATGTGGGGGGAATAGAACTTCGGTGAGAACAGAAATGTGAGCCACACCATATGCTTTGGTTTACGGGATGAAGGCAGTGATACCAGTGGAAATAGAGATACAGTCAATGTAGGTACTGGCAAAGGCAGGATTACCTGA
Source organism: Zanthoxylum bungeanum (assembly GCA_019454045.1). NCBI lineage: Eukaryota > Viridiplantae > Streptophyta > Magnoliopsida > Sapindales > Rutaceae > Zanthoxylum > Zanthoxylum bungeanum. Next base: position 166,605 of record SKCR01018446.1, on the reverse strand, counting down.
GGAGGAATGGGCCTCGCAGAGGTTCGAACAGCTAGCATTACTGGATGAGAAAATGATAAAGGCCTTACACCACGTGCAGCTATACCAGAAGAGGTTGGCCCGGGCGTTCAACAAGAAAGTGCATCCCACATAGATTAGGGAAGATGATCTAGTGCTCAAGCAGTCGAAGCCACTGATAATGGACCCAAGGGGAAATTCAGGCCCAATTAGGAAGGGCCCTACCTAGATAAGAAGGTGATGAAGAATGGGGCAGTGAGACTGTCCGATTTGGAAGGGAACGAGTTCACCGAGTCCATCAACGTGGACAGGCTGAAACAATACTTTGTATAAAAAAATGGCTCGTTGGGTTGAAAATCCGCAAAGGACAGCCCAAGCAAAATATAGAGCATGTGTGAGCAAGAAAAATGGTTAATTGTAAATTCTGTGAGGAACAGTTAGCGACAGAGGTATCCTCGCAATGCAATTTATTATTTCCTACATATGTACTAAGAAGTAATGCAAACACCTTTATTGAAACAAGTGTTCAAGATGTTCATAGATTGCATAAATCCCAGCTAATCGGGAAAGATTAGAGTCAAGTAATTACAAATCACGTCTTTTATTTCTTAGATGCTAGACCAAGATCAGAAGATCTAGGAGAAGAACTCCAAGAATGGTGAGAAACCTCGGGAATGAGGACGAGCAACTCCAAGAATGGAGAACAACCTCGGGAATGAGGATGAGCAAAAAGCCTCGAGAATGAGGAAAGAAAAAAAAAGAGAAAAAATTTTTAGCTCGCTGAGTTGAAAACCTGAGAAGGTGACTCAGCCAAGATATAGAGAAATCTGCTAAGTTGAAAATCCAAAAGGACAGCTTAGGCAAAAGATAGGATGGACCTGCAAGATAAATGGACTCCCAAGAAATCGGCTTGCAGGATGGTGCATTATCCTGTCTAAACTATGAAGGGTCTCGGCCAAGATAACGAGGGAGGGATCATGACCACATCGGATTCCCTCGATAATGTGCAATAAATGATAGTCACCTCTCGTACTATCACAACCCACTAAGAGGTATTGGGCCAAGATACAGAACAAGACTACACCCCTCCAGGGACGGGACCCTACCTCAATCTTGGATGATAAACGTAAAATGACATGTAACTCAATAGACGAAGCACAAGGCAATATCTTTTCCGCATCATTAGGACAACAAAGGAAAGCATCGGGAATCATAAGACATGATTTTTAGTATCCGAGAAGGGTAGTAAGAGAAAAATGCAAGCCGAGAATGGCAACAAACTCCTCAGAGAGAGGATATATTTCGAAATCTGGGAGTCGAAAGACATGATTTTCAGTATCCCAAAAGGATTAGGCCGTTTTCAAAGAGGCGTAATCCACCTTGACCCGGTGTAGGTCACGAAGAGCAGAAAACTGAGCCAGGTAACCAGTCTACCACCCCGCGAATAAGGGACACAACGGGATCTTGAGCCATTGGACCAAAGAGAATTGAGCAATCACCAGAGGAGAATTGGCATAAGGAAACTATAAGGGACACTACGGGATCTTGAACCATAAGACCAAAGAGAATTGAGCAATCACCAGAGGAGAATAGGCAGAAGGAAACTGTAAGCAGGCCAATGGGGCGATCAAAGCTTTTTATAGGCAAAGGGCACCAAAGGCCAAAAGGATTACTAAAAGGGGTGAAGAAAACCCTCTAGTGCAAGGAATACCTAATCAAAGATGACATCAAGCCAATAGGACAAAGAAACCCCATCAGAATAGGGAATGCATCCATGCATACACGTCGCATACACATACACACAATTTTTGTTTTGTGTTCGCAGTCTTTGAAGATAAAGAAAAAGCGGCAAGGACGAGCAACTCAAAGAATAGAGAGGAACTCCGGGATTGGAAAAGAACTCTGAGAATGGAGAATAACCTCGGGAATGAGGATGGATCAGGGGTCGAAGTGCCTCACCACCATCAATTCGACAATTAAGGAAGGAATCCTAGGGTCGAGGCCCATACTATCAACAGCTTGGGAATGAATCCCAGAGGTTGAAGCACCTCATCATTATAGAAAAAAATCCCCAGTGGATCGAATAGTCACGCAGATGGACCAAAACGCCATCACCCATTTAGTTCGGGAATGAATACCAGAGGTCGAAGCACCTCAGAGATCTAAGCATCACACACCCAACATTTTTGGGAATGAATCCCAGAGGTCGAAGCACCTCAGAGATCGAAGCATCTCACACCTAACATGGTTCAGGAATGAATCCCAGGGGTCGAAGCACCTCGCCATCAACTCAACTCAGTTCGAAAATGAATCCCATAGGTCGAAGTGCCTCAGAGATCGAAGTATCTCACACCCAATATAGTTCGGGAATGAATCCTAGGGGTCGAAGCATCTCGCCATCAACTCAACTTAGTTCGGGAATGAATCCCAGAGGTCGAAGCGCCTCAGAGATCGAAGCATCTCACACCCAACATGGTTCGGGGATGAATCCCAGGGGTCGAAGAACCTCGCCATCAACTCAACTCAGTTCCGGAATGAATCCTATAGGCTGAAGCGCCTCAAAGATCGAAGTATCTCACACCCAGTATGGTTCGGGAATGAATCTCAAGGGTCGAAGCACATCGCCATCAACTCAAATTAGTTCAGGAATGAATTCCAGAGGTCGAAGCGCCTCAGAGATCGAAGAATCTCACACCCAGCATGGTTCGGGAATGAATCCCAGGGGGTCGAAGCACCTCGCCATCAACTCAACTCAGTTCGGGAATGAATCCAAGCGGTCGAAGTGCTTCAGAGATCGAAGCATCTCACACCCAGCAAGGTTCAGGAATAAATCCCGGGGTTAAAGCACCTCACCATCAACTCAACTCTGTTCAGGAATAAATCCCAGAGATCGAAGCATCTCCGGCAACGACCGACGAATGAGGTAAATAAAAATACATGCATGACTTTGATAGGGTTGTCATTATCACACACTGTACAAGCCCCATCAAAGTGGGGGCGATTGTAGACATTGCATTTTTTTATAAGCCCGATGATGAGCCTCGTATGGAGGCACTACCTGAAAATTTGCGGAAGTTACGAAAAACGAAAGCCAAAAGGAAGGAAAACCTCCAAAATTAGCCCCTCATCATATTCAGACTCACTAGCCCGCCTCAGATTCACTCATTCAAGCCTCTGTTTCAAACCATAGCCTCGATCCATCAGCCCCAGCCTCGGCCCAAGCCCCAATGCAATTGGCCCATCCACCCTCTGACCATGCACCCCCAAATAAAATAACTTTCTAATTTAATGAGATTTTGGGATCTCATCCTCACCAATTTAACAAGATTTGAGATCCCATCCTTACCAAATTAACAAGATTTGAGATATCCTCATCACCAAATTCATGAGATTTTATTCCCAAAATAATATGATAATATATTCCCCAAATTTCCATGATTTGTTTCCCTATTTGGAGACCCCTTCAAATCATTATAAAAAGGGGACCAAATCATCATCAAGAGAGGGCTCTTCTTCTTTTCTTGGACGGAAATCCTAGAGGCGTTTTCTTCTTCTTTGAGACAACACCACCAAAAAAACAACAAATAAAAACCCTAGAGCATCTCCGAGAGACAAACAACAAAAAACCCAAAACAACAACCAGCCAACCATCACAAAAAAAAACGAGAAAAAAACAACAAAAAAAAAAGCACCAAAACAGCAAACCAGAACCACCAAAAAAAAACAGAAACAGCAAACCAGAACCACCAAAAAACAACACCAAAATAGCAAACCAGAACCACAAAAAAATAGCAGCCAAAAACTACAAAAAACAGCAGCAAAAAACAACCAAAAATAATTGCAAAAAAAACCAAAACAATCAGCCAAAAACAGAAGCCAAACACAACCAAAAATAGCAATCAGAAAATAGCAAAATAGCAGCCAAAAACAACCATAAACAGCAATCAGAAAATAGTAAAATAACAACCAGAAAACAACAACCAGAAATAGTGAACCAGCGATCCTTCTGGCGACGGCCTAACGCACTTCCGAGAAAGAAACTTAAAAGGTAAGACCTGTGGGCACCTTTTCCATATTTATAGTTCCAGACGCTACATGCTGGGCTGGATGTGAAATACATCCAGCCGGGTATGCGAAGTCCTACATCAAAGACAGCCAAATTTCTAGTCATATTTTTTTTCTTTCTTTGGCATTTCGTTAGTTATCTTTTTTTATCTATTTAGCACTTTTATTGTTATTTAATTATTTCGTCTTTATTTTGTTTATGTTTGTTCATATTGATGATTAGTCATATATGCATCATTATATTATTTCGCGTATATTTTTATGTCTGTTTACATTGCATTGATGATTATGTGTGTTATTATTCCTTGTGGTATATCGGATGGTAACCCAAACGTAAATTCCGTAGCCGAATTCGAATGGATGGTAGTGCGGTCTGTACTTGGGATACAACTCCATGTGCCACTCGGGAAATACTCGTATATGCGTAATTAACCCTTTTTTGTTTGCTAATTATTTATTGATGTTTTTCCTGCTTTTGATTGTTTATTATAATTTTCATGAACGCATATTGTATTTCTTAATTTAATGTGCTTTTGGAACTATGTTATTGTGATTATTATTTTTGTTGGGTATGTTATTACATTTTTATTGCTTTTATGCATGAATTACATTAAGACTTGGCTATACCATTATGTGAACCCGTCCATTATACTGGCATAAGTAAGGGACCACTTCGAACCCAACGGTTTGAGGTCTTCCCTTGCGAAGGGTGAGTGTGGCCTTAAATATTTTCCGGTTCACACTGGGTGGCGACTCATTTATTCTCCGGTTTAGTCCCCCGCAGGCTAACCCATACTCTCTATGGGCTGCGAGCCCAACAGTGTCGTGGTTGCCAAATATTATAGGCATAGCGGTAAACCCCACTTTGCTTCTACAGTTGCAAAAACGTCGCAACTGATATTGAGCAGTATCATAACAGTTGTTGGGGTTTTTGGGCGCGGGCGCGGCGGAAGCTCTATTCGGGCAAAATCATAATTTTAAAACTTTTAAAATTACCGAATAAATTATTCAATATCCAATATGAATAATTTTTTCATATTTCACCTAAACATATTTATTTGATATCAAATAACGACATAAATAACTAAGAAACGTCGCGAAATTTTATGAAAACGTTTTTCCACAAAATGGCACAAAACGCGTTTTTGATCGAACCGAGTACCCAATGCACATGAGGGCTACCCAGGTCAGCCCCAATAGTATTAGGGCATTTCATGGGCTACCTGAACAGTGACAAATTCACTGTTTGGGCAGCTGTCACCCGGTTGGCTCAAAACTCACACGGTAACGCCGTTTTCGCTTATTTCAACTCCGAAATAATTTCCGGCAATTCTTCCAACACCCAAAACACATCCAATACATTTATATGACATTATTTTCATCACCATATGAATAGTATTTCCAGATCTGATCCAGAAGCAAAAATATCAATTTTTCATGCTTAAAATCCAATTTTTCAATATTAATCTAATTAATCTTAACACCAATCAAAGTCACCACAAATGAACCATCCAAGAATAATTCTAGGAATTAAAAGAATGGTCATAACATTCTAGAATGGAAACATATCATCAAATGATCAAATTGAATAAATATTACAATAATATTATCCAATTCTACTTCACAGATGCAATAAGCTTCCAAATCCATCCTCCAAAACCAAAAGCCCAAAATTTATAGAAAATAAGAAACCCTAGATCTCACTAGATCTTCAAGAAACAGGAAATAAGATTTCTAAGCTTTAGGGGTATGTAGAATTACCTTTAATCCTCTAATTCCTTAAGCCATTTTCTTGATTTTCTTCATTTCACAACTTGAATCATCAAGCAACAATTTGAGAGGTTTTTGAAGATGTTATTCGGCAATGGAAGCCCTCATATTGAAGAAAACAAAATTTTCTAAATTAAAAGAAGCTAAACTGACTTTAGGAAGGGTATTTTTGTCATTTTTACAATTTAATTCAATAAATTAAGATTAAACTTTATGTTAGCAAATCATATTTGCACACCTAAATTTTAATTAAAGCATGTCACATGTAACCAATTATAATTAAACATTTAGCATAACTATTATGAAAAAAGTTTATCATTTAATTATTTAAATATTTAACAATTAAATATCTAAATAATTAATTAATATAATTGTTATTATATATATATATATATTTATTTACATTAAATAATAAATACATATATTTATGGAATGTGTCAAAAACTCATTGGACAAATAATTAATATGTATCAAATCAAATTTTGTATCAAATACAAATACACATTAATTATTGATGACCAAAAATGCCCTTATGCATGTGTTTTCGTTTAATCGTTTAAACGATTTGAATTAACTCATTTAATCAGGTGAAGTATTATAAATAATCTGTATTAATCATAACGCGTTGCCCGAGTGCTCAAAGAGTACACTTCATATTGTGGGACTCTCTAAGTTTAGGTTTATCCGTCACGAAATCCAATTTCGTGTCCATAATTCACCCACTCATGAATTATGACGACCACAGATAATCTCGCTAAACTATGCAAGTCGAGGTCATTGCATACGTATAATCCCTCTGTCACAGGCTATCCATATTATACCAGGGATATAGATAAGAACGTCAAATCAGTATGGTATAATATAGTCGACTTTCAAATTTAAGATCTCTAAATAACACTCAGAACTTGTTTCCGAAGTTATACCACGACCATGGATTTACTAGATCGCAAACACGTGCATGATACCTATGCCATGTACACAGGACTGACAGATTCTATTTTGATACGCACATGATATCATGAGCATCAATCTACACCCAATGAACAGGCGGAGGTCTGATCTAAATAGATCAGTGACGTGAATGCCATCAAAGTGTGCAGGATAACTCATATATCCACTTTGGTATCTCAAGTCGAAGGACCACTATGCTCGCCTAACTCGAGAAGATTCCTATTGAAGTTGGTGTACCATATATTAGGAAATCTTCAGTGAGTCGTTCAGTGTTTATCAAATAAACACCTACATATCTATATGAGTCTCCCGAGACTCATGGTTCATTGGGATAAACCATCAGATCAAGTCACGATATACGACATGCACTGGTTTCAGCGGATTTTACTAACCAACCCGTGTTAGTAAATCTAGACCAGGAACTTTATTTAAGGATATATAACTTATAGTGACGCTTCCCAATATCAATTACAAACTATGTTGTAACTGCGCACTACGTTGTAAATCCTAGGGTCTTTGTCTAATATACACGTATCACTAAATCAAATTTAGTTTCAATCTAATCATAATTAGATATCTAATCATAATTAGATCGAATCTGTGTATAAAAGACAAGAGGTGCTACCATTAAATAAGTAATATTATGGAAAAAGGCATTGATCGTATTCATGAATTGGACATAAATACGATCCGGATTGTCACTCTAAGCACCAACCATAACAACAGTATCTTTCTTTAACTGTTCTTGGTCAAGGTTTACAATTACTTGGTCAGTAAGTAAACCCGCTGAGACCGGTACATGTCGTATATTGGAATATTGGATTCCAATATTTTCTCTATGAACCATGAGTCTCGGGAGACTCATATAGACACGTAGGTGTTTATATCGGATAAACACAGAACGACTCACTGAAGATTCTTAAAAGATGGTACACCAACGTCAATAAGAATCTTCTCGGGTTGAGTGAGTATAGTGATCCTCCGACTTGAGGTACCACTGTGGATGTATGAGGTATCCTCCACACTTTGATGGCAGTCACGTCACCGATCTATTTAGATCAGACCTTCACCTGTTCGTTGGGTTTGGACTGATCCTATAACAACCAGTAACCTTTTGGACTACCATTTCATTTTGGGATGAATATTCATAATATAAATTATGATGAATATATACGTACTCATGAAGTGACCTTATGGGACAATCGATACTCCTCGAAATTCCGATACCGAATTGTACGATATTTCACTACCGAATAACCTACGGTGTTTGGGCCGTAACTTTCTCATAAAAACTCCAATTTCTACGAATTTTATATCTTTGGAAAGCTGAGATCGAGACCTACAACTTTCACTTTGAATGTTTTTCCAAAATTAAACCAGAAATAGGCTAAAAATGCAGATCAAAATTTCATATGAATAGTACCAGATGGCATTCTAGTAAATTCTACAAGATTCTTGAAAATTCTACATTTTTCTTATTTTTAAATGGTCAAGTATATAAGGTAAATACTATTCTTAATACAAAAAAATGGAGACAAAAGAAAGAGGAAAATGTGGGGAGAAGAGAAGAGAAGAAGAATAAGAAGAAAAAGAAGAAGAGAAAGAAGAAGAAAGAAAAAAATGAAAGGAAAAAGAAGGAAGAAACAAAGAATGGAGGAGATTGGAAACCATTAGAGACTTGGGAGATGTTGGTAATCAAAATAAAGGGGCAAGAAATCCATGACCCAAATTTTTAATCTTAAGTTTGATGATTTGATAATTGCATTGTGTAGTGAGCTTGGGTATGATAATGATTGTGTGATTTTTTTTTTGAGGCAATGGAAATGTAGATAAACTCCAATTTGTTAAGTTTGGGTGTAATTTGGTCAAATGCATGAAATGAATTCAAAGTTGATTGTTGATGAGATGGTAGTTTAGGGGATATGAAATGGAGTGATATATGATATATTGTACATTGGGTTTTAGTATGAAAGTGTTGGTATGGAATGTAGTATGATGTTTGTGTATTTGATGAGCTTAGAGAAGCAAAATAGAATCCTGGAAAACCAGGTCGCGACGCTGAAGAGATTTGTATCGGAATGCACAAGAGAAAAATTATGACATGCTATTGGATGTCGCGCGTCACACGCGTAAGGACTTGCGTCGCGACACGTGGCATAAATTTTTCCAAATCATTTTTAAATCATTCCAGTCCCATCCTAGCGCATTAGAGGCTATCCTTAGGGCCTCGTATCAGTTGGTATATATATAACATCATGATATAAGTGTGTTACACCTTGTAATAACAATAGAAGTATTCGGACTAATAGACCTAAATTAATTCAGAAAACGTTCCTTAGTTCGATTTCTAATCGAATTATTAATTATAGGATATCACATGAACCAGAGCTTTCTTTACCAAGTGAAAAATATGGCCTCATTCTATAATCAGTGAGTGGACACTCTTTCTCTAAATTTATTTTCATTTTATTGTTTTGATAATAGACTTACTTTTACACTTTAGGGCGTTAGTTGATTTTTCATTATAGTAATTTCATGAAAGATTATGCTCTATGAAATGTTTGAGAAAAGAAATGTTTTCATAATTTGATTTTATGATTTTTAGGGTATGGGGGAAAACCCCACCCTACTATGTAACTTGAGATAGCCTGGAATTGATAGACAGATGACATGTGCGCATGTAGAGGACTGGTGGGATGGCGATACATAACGCCCTCAGATCCTAGTTCAGGTCTAGGGGAGAAAGATATGTAACGCCCCTAGACCCTAGTTTCAGAGCTTGGAGGGTAGCATAGATCTGCACCCTAGTTCTAGTTTATGGTTTGGGGGACGGCGATACGTAACGCCCTAAGACCACCAGTTTCAGGGATAATAGTGGCATGTTTTGGGGGACAGCGATACGTAACGCCCCAAAGTCATGGATTTGCACTGTTGGCTCTAGTTAGGCGTATAGTGGGACGGCGATACGTAACACCCTCATACGTCAAGGATCTTCAGATACAGAACAGTATCTAAACACCAGATTTTCAGAAAATGAATTTTCAGATATCAGATTTTCAGTAAACAGTTTTCAGAAATCAGATTTTAGAAATAGTTTTCAGAAAGCAGTTTTCAAAAAAGTTATGTTAACAAAAGAAATTTCAGACAACGATTTCAGAAAAAGAGTTTTCATTTAAAGATATGTCTGGAACCTTGGTTTTTCAGTTATTATCGTCCACTCACTTAGATCATATAGCGATATAACCCCCACTCCCAATTTTTTGTTCTTGTAGGTATTCTCGGAGGATGAGCTCGGGAGGACGGATAGTGATGTAGTCACTAGGGTTGGAGTCCACCAGTATGAGTCAGAGATAGAGTGAGAGTCCAGTAAGAGACAAATAGAAGTTATATATGAGTATTTGGATTATGTGCAGTCATTGTAAGAACAGAAGTCTTAATAAGTATACATTTATTAATTATTAACTTATTTTCTATATTGTTGAGTCTTGGGCTTTGGTTCCAATAATAGGATTCTGATTGAGAAAGGAACAAACATTGTAGTTTATAGTCAAAATGACAGAGGCTCAGAGGAATAGTACGGCCTATTCCCTGCCAGTAGCATCTCCCAGATCGGGGATGTTACAAAGATGGTATCTGAGCATGGTCTAGGGAGTCAGTGACTGCAGTGGGCAGAGTGATGGGGTCTAGTATATGCAGTATATCCGGGATACTCATATACGAGGCACTACCTCTCCAGTATCTGATCCTCGAGTATGTCCTAAAGATCCATAGACAGGTTAATTTACTTTCCCAAACTATTCAAATAGTATTCCTCGCGAGAACGATTACACTCTAGATCCAATCTCAACTCAATTCAGGGAAAAAGACCATCATCTCAATTCGGGAACAAGACCATCATCAAAATTCGGGAACAAGACCCTCATCTCAACTCAGTAATGTTTCGGGAATGGACCACCTTACAGTAACGATTCGGGAATGGACCACCTCAAGTAACGGTTCGGGAATGAACCACCTTACATCAGCTCATTTCGGTAATGAATCCTAGAGATCACAACATCTTGCAGGGATGAACCTTAGGGGTCGCAGCACCTCACCAGATCAACTCAGTTTGAAGCATCTCAGAATAACAGTCAGGCAACAGCTGGCGAGCCAGGTAAGTAAAAATGCGTGCATGACTTTGATCGGATTGTCACTGTCACACACTGCACAAGTCCCATCAAAGTGGGGGCAACTGTAGGCACTACATTTTTGCATATAAATCCCGATGATGATCCTCATATGGAGGCACTACTCGATAAGTTGCGGAAGTCACGGGAAACAGACGTCCGAAAGGAAAATTCAGGAATAAATACCTTGTTGGACTTAATTCATTTTCTTAGCTTCGGATTCGCTCGTTGGATCTCTATTTTAAAATTCATCCTTGGCCCAAAACCCCACAACCCATACCAAGCGACACATCCAATCCCACACACCAAGCCACACGCCCAAGCCCAAAGAACCAAGCCTCCAAGCCCAATCCAAAATAATTAAAATATTTAAAAAACATGACTAAATTAAATCACATCCAATTAAATTAAAACAAATCAAATCAAATCAAATCAAATCAAATCCCCATTCCTAAATTAAATAAATCACATTCCAAATCAAATCAAATCAAATCAAATCCCCCTTCCTAAATTAAATAAATCACATTCCAAATTAAAGAAATCAAATCAAATAAATCCCTCTCCTAAACTAAGTAAATCACATTCCTAAATTAAAGAAATAATTTCCTTATAACAAACTAATTAAATCTTCCCCATGATCACACAATCTCCATTTCCTACCCATACAAGGACAACCCTAACCCACTCTTATAAAAAGACACACAAACCAAACCTTTGGACCCCAGAGAGAGCTCACTTCTAACTCCCTCTTAACCTCTCGCCCATCTCTCTCTAAAATAATAAAAAACCCTAATAATCTCTATCTCTCTCAACTCTCCAAAGCTCTCGCTTCTCTCATCTCTCTCTCTCCCTCTAAAAAAACTCTCATTCAATTGACAACTCTCAGCCTTACAAACCCAAAGCACAAAAACCCTTCGACCAACCCCTCTCACTGAGACGATCGGTATACACTCGGCAGCCTGACCGGTGCTTACACACGCGTATAATGCAAGCGCACATATCGTTCAAGTCGTATAAAAATATCGATCCCACGAGGACTTAATATCTAATCTATTAATTTTATGAGGTCAAATGATTACTAGTATCTAACAGGTTGTTTGATTGATTTGAAATGGTGACGATTCTAAATTTAAAAACAAGTAAATAAAATTGTTCGAAAGTAGGTTTTAAGAAAATTCAATATTAAAAACTATCTATGGTTGTGATTTCTTCCAATATCATTTTAAAGATGAAGTGGTTATCTTAAATTTGGGTAATAAATAGGTTTACTAACCTTGAACACTAAATTAGGCAAAAACCTATGTCGATGGTTAGACGCAAATACCCAGTTTAACCCAATTGAACCATATGTCTTTGTCAACCAAATTATCTGGATTCATTAAGTTTAAGTTCCAATTATGGCTACCCCCGCCTGACAGGTATATGTTTATCCTGTAAGGAAATCTATTAAAGGGTTATCTATCCTCAAGGAAGATCGTGGACTATTGAGTCTAATGTCTTAAACTTAAAATCTCTATGTCTAGTTCATTTTAAGTTTCCCAGTTCAATTTTATTAATTGCCAGTTAATGAAAAAGCATTAAGATTAAGACTCAATAAATAAATCTTTATATTACCCAAGCTATAATCTAACCCCTTATAAACCGGTGATATTGGATTTCATCACAACCCTAGATAACTGGCTTAGTTACGACACATATTTACGGGTAGTAAAAATAATTAAATAAAATAAAAGACATAAAGTAAAATACTGAAAATTAAATACTGAAAAGTAAATGCTGAAAGTAAAATACTGAAATTAAATACTGAAAATTAAATGCTGAAAGTAAATTACTTAAAGTAAATTGCTGAAAGTAAATTGCTGAAAGTAAATTGCTGAAAGTAAATTACTGAAAAGTATAAACTGAAAATTAAGGAAAGAAAAGTATTGTGCGTAAAAGCAAATTGCAGAAAGTAAAAACTGAAAAGTAAAGAAAAGAAAGTGCGAAAGCGGAAATTAATTACTGAAAGCTGTAAATAAACAAACAAGATACAATCTTCTTAGTATTCTGAAGGAATTCCTTAGAAGAAAGTATGAATTTTACAAATGAAATGGTTTGGTATTTATAGGCAAAATTTTGCCTCCATCAAATCATCCACCAAATCAATTATTAATTGCTCTACTAATTGCTCCACTAATTGCCCACCAAATCCATTTTAATTGCTCCACTAATCTCTTATCATGTCTGGTGATGATTTGATAATTTTTATTATTTATTTATTAATTTATTTTTTTACTTTAAAAATGATTGAAAGTGACTTTAATAATTACACACAACACACTTCTAGATGGTTCATCAATTTCGGGCATGAAATCGTCAGAATTTGCAGTTTTTCGTCCAGTTGGATTTTGGATTCTACTTGTCCAATTCACATTTGCAATTCGTTGCATGTGTTGAAGGGAAGTAAACGGATAAAATCTGGGGAGATGCAGTTACGATTCGGGAGTGGCGACTTTCTGGATGCAGTTACTGTGGGCTTATGCGAGATTCCCCTATCCAGTGGGAGACTTTTATTGCATGACTGCTTTTTTTGCACCGAGATGTGTTGCGAACATTGTGTCTCTTTTTGTATTAGATACTGAAGGATATAATGTAAATATTAAGAATCGTTCTTTATAATTATATGATAGATATAATTTTCAGATCCTAGTTTGTCCAAATGAGCATGGTCATTACATTTTGCATACCTCACAAGATATCTTTAATGCTTGAATTAATAAATGTAAAGTATCTGATATAAATAATATTGAACTGTGGCATATGAGGTTAGGTCATATAGGCGTGAAACGCCTAACCCAGTTGGTTAGGAATGGTTTGATACCAGATCTTACCATTGAACCTTATCCAACTTGTGAATCTTGCATTCGGGGTAAAATGACCAAAACCCCATTTTCGGGTGTAGGACACTGAACCACTGATTTATTGGAACTAAAACATTCTGATGTATGTGGTCTCATGAGTCACACTGCTCACAATAGTTTTTCATACTTCATTACCGTTAATGATGATCTGTCATTGTACGATTATGCATATTTGATGAAACACAAATCGGAAACCTTTGAAAAGTTCAAAGAATTCTGAAATGAAGTAGAAAAACAGACTGGTAAATATATTAAATATCTTTGATCTAATCGAGGTGGTGAATTTATGAGTGGTGAGTTTACTGATTATTTAAAAGAGAATGTGATTCTCGCTCAATATACTCCTCCCGGTACTCCACAGTACAATGGAGTGTCCGAAAGGAGAAATCAGACTTTATTGGATATGGTTCGATCGATGTTAAGTTTTACAGATTTGCCCTATTACTTATGGGGATATGCTCTTTAAACTGCTGCTCATCTTTTGAATAAGATTCCTTCAAAGGTTGTTCCTACGACTCTGCATCAAATATGGACCGGTAGGAAACCGAATCTTAATTATATTAAGATTTGGGGCTGTCCTGCTTATGTCAGGATGGCTCAGTGAGATAAGTTTTCACCTCGAGGGCAAAAGTTTAGGTATGTTGGATATCCTTCAAATACGAAAGGATATTTATTCTATGATACCGAGCATCGAAATGTGTTTGTAGCTCACTTCGTAAAATTTCTAGAAATAGAATTTTTGTCTGAATGTGGTGATCATAGACAAGTTGAATTTGATGAAGTACAACTTGGAACCAATGAACTATTGGAGGAACCTGAAGTTGAAATAGATGAAGAGCCTTCAACACACGGTCTCTGTAGGTCCCAAAGGGTGTCTACACCTCATGAATGCTTGTATTTGATACAAGAAAAAAGTCTAGATGTTCACTTAATCGAAAGGACTGAACCTTATACCTATAGAGAAGCGATGTTGGACATCGACTCCGCGAAATGGAAAGAGGCCATGAAATCAGAGTTAGACTCTATGCATCATAATAAAGTTTGAGACTTGGTTCCACTTCCTGAAGGAATTATTCCTATCGGTAGTAAATGGGTTTACAAGAGGAAGCATGGGCCTGGCGGAAATGTTGAAACCTTTAAGGCCAGACTAGTAGCTAAAGGTTACAGGCAGCGACCTGGTGTCGACTACAATGAAACTTTTTCGCCAGTTACGATGCTAAAGTCTATAAGGATTTTATTGTATATTGCTGTTTACTATGATTACGAGATTTGGCAGATGGATGTCAAAATGGGTTTCTTGACGAAGAAATCTATATGGAACAGCCGAAGGATTTTGTATCCAGCGAAACCTCAGGCATGGTTTGTAAGCTTAAGAAGTCCATTTATGGACTTAAACAAGCTTCGCGAAGTTGGAATCTTCGATTATACGAGATTACAAAATTGTGTGTTTTTCTCAAGAAAATGGAAGAATCATGTATGTATCTGAAGGCCAGTGGGAGTATGATAGTATTTTTGGTTCTCTATGTTGATGAAATCCTAATCATTGGGAATGATATAGGAATGATGCAAAGCGTCAAAGCTTACCTCTGTAAGAATTTCTCCATGAAAGACATGGGTGAAGCTTCTTATATCTTGGGTATAAAACTCTATAGGGATAGAGAAATGAAGCTTATTAGGTTATCCCAATCAACGTACATAGATAAGATCTTAGAACGGTATAATTTAGCTAACTGTAAGACAGCAAATATACCGTTCAGACATGGCATTCATCTTTCGAAGAAGATATGTCCGCAAACAAAAGATGAGGAGATTAGAATGTCTAATCAGCCTTATGCTTCATTTTTTGGTAGCATTATGTATGCCATGTTATGAGGCCTGATATTAGCTATGCGGTTAGTGTAACCAGTAGATATCAGTCCAATCCATGAAATGACCATTGGATGGCCTTTAAACATATCCTGAAATATCTTAGAGGTACTAATGATAAGTTTATCATATATAGAGGAAACGAACTACAGGTTAATGGGTATATAGATTCTGATTTCCAATCAGATCTCGATGATAGAAAGTCTACATCAGGATTCGTATTTACCCTTAACGGTGGTGCAATTTGTTGGAAAAGTTCCAAACAGGGGTCAACAGTTGATTCCACCACTGAGGTGGAATATATTGATGCTTCTGAAGCTGCAAAAAAAGCTATTTTGATTAAGAAGTTTATCACAAAATTGGGAGTTGTCCCAAGTATCGAGAATCTGATTCTGTTATACTGTGATAATAGTGGAGCCATTGCACAAGAAAAGGAGCCAAGGGCGCATCAGAAATCGAAGCATGTGGAACGAAAGTACTACATCATTAGAGAGATTGTGCCACGGGGTGACATTGTTGTGTGCAAAGTCCCGAGTGAAGATAATGTAGAAGACCCGCTCATGAAGGCCATACCTCTGAAGTTATTTGATAAACATGTGGATTCGATGGGTATTAGATAGAATCGATATTGGCACTAGAGATAGTGGGAGATTTTGTTAGGGTTGGTGCTTTGAGCGCCAATTTCTTATGTATTTCAATGTAAATACTCTTTTATATATTTCATTAATGAATAAAATGAACATTTTATATAATATGAATTATTTTATTATATGGTAAAGACGTAAATGACCATAGAGTGATTGGTTATGATATAGTTTCAAAAGCGTCGCAACTAACATTGAGCAGTATCATAACAGTATCATTCTTTAACTGTTCCTGGTCAAGGTTTTTAATTACTTGATCAGTATCATTCATGTCGTATATTGGAATGTTGGATTCCAATGGTTTCTCAATGAACCATGATTCTCGGGAGACTCATATAGACACGTAGGTGTTTATATCGGATAAACACTGAACGACTCACTAAAGATTATTAATATATGGTACACCAACGTCAATAAGAATCTTCTCAGGTTGAGTGAGCATAGTGATCCTCCTACTTGAGGTACCACTGTGGATGTATGAAGTATCCTCCACACTTTGATGGCAGTCACGTCACCGATTCCAAAGGAACTCCCAAACACTAAGCTTTCAGCTAAAAGAATCGAATAGAGTATACCAGGATAAGAGATTTCCAGAATTCGTAGTATTGAGTTCTTAAGCAGAGTAGTAGAAAGCAAGTAAAGGAAGATAAGAGTAGCAGAGATCATATATCTTCAAACTAAGAAAAACCTAAGAAGTTCAACATCAGAAGGGATTCGAAGACGAATCCTATTAAAGGGGGGAGAATTTGTAACACCCTGATAATCCCGACGATTATTAAGTTATGGATGACATAATAAACAATTTAAATCATGTTCGAATACGTATACATTCATGAAATGACTTTTTGGACATTCGGTAAATTCTTCACGATTTCGACCGATACGGAATTCATCACAAGATTAAATCCGGACAGCCCGTGATAGTTGGGCCGTATCTTTTTTATACGATCTCTAATTTTTATGAATTTTATATCCTAGGAAATCTAAGACCGATACCTACAAATTTTGTGTTGGACATTTTTCTAAATTCGAATTAGAAACAGGTCAAAACATAAATCTGAAATTTAGATGAATAGTACTCGAGGACCTATCTAGAAAACTCTCAAAAATTCTGATTTTTCTCCATTAAATTATTAAATATTTAATCCCCTAGTATAAAAAAGGATCACTATTCAAGCATCCCTAATATTTTGAGAAAGAAAGAAACCTTGAGGGAGAAAAAGAAAGAAGAAATGAAGGAATAAAAGAGAAGAAGAGCTTACAAGTTCCTTTCTCATTTTCTCAACCAATTCTTGGTAAAAGCTAAGTGTGAAACAAGTGCAAGGAGGAGAAGGCAAGCCTTAAAGGAGCTACCTTAAAGTAGAGAATGGTTAAAGTCAAGGAACATGTAAGCTCTTCCTCAAGGTCCATACGAAGATACTTAATCCATACTTGTGATGTTATTGTTTTTATATTTTGATGATTAATAGGTATTGTTAGAAAATGATTGATGTTGTTTATGTGATTGTGGTTAAGAAAATAAGGATTATAAGAAATCCCTAAATTAAGAAATCCTAGACATGTGATTAAGTTGAAATCTATGGAATTGGATTTTGGGACTTGATGATATTAGAATGAATGAATTAGGTTTAGGGTTGATATTATGGAATTGGATTATATTAAGTTAAGTTGAAGTTTGGGATGATGGTGTGGTGATTACTTTAGGCCTTGTCCTTGAAGAGTTACTGGCAGACCCTGAAATTAGGCTAGCATCGCGACGCCAAACAAACAGATACTATGTCTCGAATTTGATTGCAGGAGCATCGTGACACTCCACAACCAATGTAGCAACGCGTAAGGAGTAGAGGCTCTCTGCCTCGGGGTCTGATCAGATGGGCATCGCGATGTGAAATAAACATGCTCTCTGCTTGGCTCTGCTTGCATGGGCATCGTGACACGATACAAAAAAAATTTCATACCATTTCAGTTTCAACATGGGATGTTAGGGACCACTCTAAGAGTTTCAAATCGAGACATATACACACAATTTGACAAGTCGCAAGCATTATACATCATGTGGTGATTATAGATTTGTTGAATTGGGAAGCTTAGTTTAGTTCCGAACTGTATTCCATGACTTATGTACTAACCAAGTTTATCAATTATAGATCATCGTAGGAACCGCGTCTTTCTTCGGTGAGTAAAATAATGCCAGCCAGATTCCAAATTAGTGAGTGGACCCTTTTCTTAAACTGTGTTTACTTATGTGTTTTCGAATCAAGAATTACTTTTGAGCACTAGTGACGTTAGCGAAGATTACTTTTAATTGTGTTTTAAATGAGAACGTTTTGAAACATGTTTTTAGAAAGAAATGATTTTCAAAGCTTGAGTTTATGTTTTTGGAGGCATGGTGGAAAACCCACCTTAAATGTAACTTGACACAGATATGGAATTGATGGATACAGATATCGTGTGCACACGCAGTTAGGACTAGGGGACGATAGATGCCCATAGATCCCAGATTATGAGTCAGAAGGGTAGTATAGATCTTCACTCCGGGCTCCAATTCCGTGGCTTGGGGGATAGCTAGAGGTAAAGTCCCAAGACCACCAAATTTTGCGTATGGGGGGACGGTGAGACGTAACGCCCCCATGCGCTAGATATTCAAATATATATTTTTTAGATACAAACTTTTCAGATACAAATTTCTCGAAACAGATTTAATGAAACAGATTTCCAGAAACAGAATTTTCGAAAAAGATAAAGTTTATGAAAGAGTTTTCAAAAAAGATTTTCCATATTAGTTTGCAGAAAAAGTTATATTTTCATATAAGAAATAGATTTCGGAAAAGATTAATTTCTGGGAGGATTTTCATTTTTAGAACCATGAATTTTTCAGAAATAATCAGTTTTTGTTTTAAACTGTCCACGCACTAGATCGTTCAAATGATCTAACCCCCCCAACTACCAGTTTCTTATTTTGCAGGTATACCCGAAGGACGAGCTCGAGAGGATGGATACTAATGGTAGTCACTAGAGGGTTCGAGTGTTAGTGTTCCTAGAACAAGCCACAAGATCTCTAAGTTCATTTGTGTGTGAATAAAGCAGAGGAGTTGCGGAAATACTCAAAATGCTTTTTTGAGAAAATTCAAAACTTTCATGGATGTGTAGAAGCTCCAAGCCTTCAAATTGAATTCCAAACTCATGGATTTGTTTCCCTAACACCTCATTTTTCTTCTTAAAGTGCTAGCTTTGTAGAATTTTGTAACAAAATTCCATTGAAAGAGAGATAGAGTCACGGTTTTTCAAGAAAAATGAGAAGATGAATAGTTGTTCAACTAGTTTCCAAAACTAAAATGACTTCTTTATATATAAAGTTTGTGTGTTGAATTGGTTTGAGTGAGGAAAAAGCAATCCCAAGCTTTCACTCAACCAATTACCAAATTCCATCAATTGTCAAACACATTGACGTAAGTTGGTGGGCCCCACTTCAAATTCCAAATTTAAGTCGGACAATCTAACACGCAACTTCACTCGGACCCGGGTTCGTTTAATTCCGAATTAAACGAATTTGCCATTGCGACTTAATTAAATCTAATTTAATTAAATAATAATGTCTCGCAATATGATTACGTAAGTCACTTACGAATTAATTCTAAATTAATCTGTTCGCTTGAATTAAAATCCAATTTTAATTCTACTTTGAAATATAATTTCAATTAATATATCTAATATATTATTTTAGCCCAATAATTAAACTAAATAGTAAAATCCAATTTCACCATTAAATTTACTTCGCCGATTAATTCCAAATTAATCGCATTCTCTCTTCGAGTCTAATTAATCCCAGATTAATTCTTGCCGTAATTAATCCCAGATTAGTTTTCTCTCTCATAATTAATCCTAGATTAATTATGTTCGAGTCAAATGTCATCGGTGAATCTTCGAGAAGTGACCCAAGAGATCCCTGGATATGTTGGCAGTAAATATGGTCATCGGACTATCCGAACACGTGCGTACCCGGTACCACGTTCTTACCGATTTATAAGACATGGTTGGCTTCTAGCAAAGCACCGTGCCTACCTAATTCTCCATAAATATTCTTTAAAGGAATATATAATCTTTATCAGGGATAGTATACAGTGTATTACGTATTACGATCCAATATCAAATGTCACATGCTAGGCCTGGGGCTGGAATTGTGTCTGCCCCGTACGAAGCATATATCGGATCATAGTCAACTAGTCTCTATAATCAGATAATCATGACCTAGTCATATTATCCCGATGATTGCAGTACTTAAGAGTACCAGTTCCATATCCCTACGTGATCATCATCTCCATATGACTGAAGTGATACTTCCATCTTGACACCCAATACACTACGATTCTCAGTATACCCAGAAGAGGCATACACAAAACCTGTTAAAGCCCCGGACGACCAAAACCAAAGTATATTGATTGTCGTAAGCATTAGCGATGCAAGTCTCAGGTTAAGACCAAATACACCTACCCTGATTTGGATTCCCATAGACACATAGTCATTCTACCAATGGTATTCCGAGGGGTCTATCCAGAGCGAAGCTATTCCCGTACCATAGGTAAATAGATCTCCTATTACACTTGCATAAATATCATATACTTAAATATATGAGAACTATGCCGTTAAGCTTCCATAACGCGCACAAGTGTAATACTAGCCTTTATGCATTATCGATGTCTAGTCTCGATAATACTATGACTAGGGATATTTAATGATTAAACCTTTCGTGGATTAATATTGTCTCATATCTTATTAATCTGGTACTAATCATATGGACTTTTATCATTTATAAATCCGAGTAATCTAATTACAAATGATAAAAGAGCAATTTCCTTTGTCACATAGTTAATTTTGTACAATAACACCATGTCCTTTACGAAATAGTGATGCTAAGGGTCATAATTGTCCAACAATCTCCCACTTGTCCTATAGCCAATCACTCAAGTGTCCGACACTTGAACTATGAACAGGTCGCTCATGCTTATGCTGAGATATCGCTTTCGTCAGCGGATTTACAAGGTTATCATCTGATGAGATTTATTCGATCATCACATCGCCATGATGTATGATCTCACGAATCAGATAAAACTGTCGAAGTACATACTTGGATCGTTGATGAGACCGTAATTATTTAGCCTATGTTGTAGCCTAGCTCGACTGCTAACAGAACTACTCCTAATCTAATTAGGAATTTTATAGATCCAAAATACTTCTTCTGCTGCCTCAGCTACATCAATATATTCCGCTTTTGTTGAATCGGCAACAATATCTTACTTGGAAGATTTCCAGCTCACTGTTCCATAGTTCAAACACCCTTTTTGTGACTTACAAACGTCTTTATCGGTTTGGAAACTTGCAACGGTGAACCTAGTCACTTCAAGTTCTCCTTCTCTATGTTTTAAGAATGCATCCTTAGTTCGTCTAAGATACTCAAGGATGTTCTTAACATCAATCCAGTGACCATCACCTGGATCGGCCTGATAGTGACTCCACATGCTCAAAGCATATGAGACACCAGGTCGCATACATATATTTCTATACGAGTTCTCGGAGAGTGCCAACACTTTTAGATCTATCCGAGTAGATCCTTATTCCTAGAATAAAGATTGCCTCTCCCAAGTATTTCATGGGAAATTTTAACGAAAGCCAAGCTTTCACCGATTTTAATATTGGAATGTTATTTCCAAGAAATAATACATCATCAATGTATAGGACATTCATTGTCAGTGCGCTCCCACTAACCTTCTTATATACACAAGAATCATCTACATTTTGAATGAAACCATATATCATTATGATCTCATCAAAACATTGGTTCTAAGAACCCAATGCTTGCTTTAATCCATAAATGGATCGATTTAACATGCAAACCTTGTTTGTATGTTTCGGTATGACAAAACCGTCAGGATGTTGTAAACATCCTCCAAAAGGTTTCCTGTTAAGGAAAACAGTTTTGACCTTCAGCTGCTATATTTCATAAAAAAAATATGCAGCAATAGCAAGCATTATCCGAATAGATTTAATCATGGCAACAGGTAAAAGGTTTCATCATAATCAACACCATGTTGATGACGATACCCTTTCGCTACAAGCCTAGCTTTGTACGTGTTTATGTTTCCATCCATGTTTGTCTTCACCATGAAGACCCATTTGCTACCAATAGGCACAATGCCTTCTGATACATCAATCAATTGTTAGACAATTATGACCCATAGCGTCACTATTTGTAAAAGAAATTGTGGTTTTTGTACAAATTAACTATGTAGCAATGGAAATTGCATTTTATCATTTTTTAATTTGATTACTTAAATATATAAATGATAAAAGTCCATATGATTAGTTCCGGATTACAAGATATGAGACAGTATCAATCCATAACGGTTTAATCATTAAATATCCCTAGTCGTAGTATTATCGAGACTGGACATCGATAATACGGAATAGACTAGTATTGAACTTGTGCGTGTTATGGAAGCGTAACAGCATAGTTCTCATATATTTAAGTATTGGATACTTATGCAGTGTGATAGGAGGTTGTGTTTACCGATGGTACGGAAACCGCTTCGCTCTGGATAGACCCCGCGGAATCCCATTGGTAGTATGACTATGTGTCTATGGGAATCCGCATCAGGGGGTATGTATTTGGTCTTAACCTGAGACTTGCATCGCTAGTACTTGCGACAATCAATACGCTTTGGTTTTGGTCGTCCAGGACTTTAACAGGTTCTGTGTACGCCTTTTCTGGATTTTTTGAGAATCGTAGTGTATTGGGTGTGATGTCAAGATGGAAGTATCACTTCAGTCATATAGAGATGATGATCACGCAAGGATACAAAACTGGTACTATAAATGGTTGTAACCATCGGGATAATATGACATGGTCATGATTATCCGATTAAATAGACTAGTTGCTTGTAGTCCGATATATGCTTCGTACGGGGCAGACACTATTCCAACCCCAGGCCTTGCATGTGACATCCGATACTGGATCGTAATACGCAATACAACGTATACTACACCTGATATAGATTATATATTCCATTAAGAATATTTCTGGAGAATTGGGTAGGCATGGTGCTTTGCTAGAAGCCAACCATGTCTCGTAAATCGGTAAAAACGTAGTACGAGGTACGCACGTGTTCGGATAGTTCGACGACCGAAATTACTGCCAACATATCCAGGGATCTTTGGGTCGCTTCCCAAAGATTCACCGATGACGTATGATTCGAGCATAATTAATCTGAGATTAATTACGGAGAGATTTTTTCTAGGATAAAATACTATTTGAAGAGAGAGAACGATTAATTTGGAATCAATCGATTAAATAATATATTCGATATATTATTAAACGAAATTAGATTTCGACGCGGAATTAAAATTGGATTTTAATTCGGGCCAACGAATTAATTTAGAATTAATTCGCAAGCGACGTGAATAGTAATTTAGCTTGGCATAATTATTTAATTAAATTTGAATTAATTACGTCGCAACGGAAAATTCGTTAATTCGGAATTAGCAAACCCGAGCCCGGGATGTGTTGCGGGCCCACTCAGATTTTGAGACAAAAGTGGGGCCCACAAGTCACATCACAACTCACATCACCTAGTCACTTTATGTTGATGGGTTTTGGTGGGTTGGTGATAACTTGTCCAACACACCAAATTTGTGTAAGAAGTGAATGATTAATACCAAATATTTGGTATATCATTTATTTTTATTTTTGAAACCAAAACACAAGTCAACACACTCACTTCTCACTCTCTCACTCACGGTTTCAACAAGAAAATCACTCTCCCTCTCTTTTTCTCTCAATTGCCGAGAGTTGCAAGAAGAAGATAGAAAATTTGTTGCAAATTTTCTAAGTGCTAGCACACTAAAGGAATCATCCAAGGTGATAAGGAAACCATCCCAAAAGCTATGAATAAAGATCAAGGCTTGGAGCTTGAAGATCAACATTCAAAAAAGAAGCTTGGAGACTTCTCAAATGACCCTTGGCCGAAAACTTCAACAAGGATTTTTGTATTTGACGCATCCTAAATCCAATCAAAGTAAGTTTAATTCCGCTATTCTTATTTGAGTATTCACATTATTTCATTGCTTATATTGATCTTGGAATGTCTTATATACCAACAATGGTATCATGAGCCTTAATGAGCATGAAATATACTTAGGGTTTATATACTAAAATTTGGGTAAATTTGATTTGAGCATGATTTGACCAAATTTTTTGTTTAAGTATGCTTGTATGTTGATAACTTGGAGTTATGCATGATCAATTTGACGAAAATTGAATTGGATTAATTTTCCCCAATTACTTTGGCTTGGCCGAATAGATGAAATGCCCTAATGTCATGGTATTTTTGTTTTAAGACCATTGGATGTGTTTAAAGACTTGGGAAATAATGATTTAAGATTCAATCGGATTGAAATCGCAATCGGACAAAAATCCCTACAAATGTCGTGAGCATCAAAGCATGAAATGAGATGATTTTTGTTTCAATAATGTTGGACATGTGTTGAACAAATTAAAGCATGATTAATTAATTAAATTGATTTTTTGGAAATGTTAATTTAGATAATTAATTAATGCAATACACTTTAATTAATTAAATTATGAAATTTGGAATTATAGAATTTGATTAATTGGGCTTAATCTAGAATTGGGCTTATAATGTTGTATTTGGGCCTAATGGACTTGGTTGGGCCAAGTTGGTTTAGGACAATTGGATTGGATCCAAATTGGGCCTAAACCATTCCATTAAGTCCAAATATAACAAATTGACCTTTTATGTTTAATTGGGCCTAATGGGCCGAAATTGGTTTCTTGACAAATAGGGTGATTCCTTAATTGGGCTTTGGTATTTGGGTTTGACCCATATTGACCAAAGTCCATGCCTTAAGAAATTAATTGAAAGGCCATTGGACTTTAATTAAAGGACATTGGATGTTAATTGGGCTTTGAGACCCATTTAGATTAGATTTGGAATCTAAGTCTTAAAGGCGCATTTAAAAGAGTAGTTATTTAATTTGGAATTAAATATAGAATTAGTATTGAATACGGATTAAATTAGATTTAAATTATAGTTCGATATAATTCAAGAATTCGTACTTTGAGTATTTATTCTTAAACGAGTTGGACTCGCACAAATCAAATCGTTGTTTGAACATTGGATGATAACTTTATTCAAAGATTAATTAATTGGATTAGATTGATTGAATAACATGCTTTGTGTGAATACATGGATGTGTTGAATGAATAATGTATATCGGATGGATATTAGAATGGAAAGGGCAATTTTGGAAATTATTGTAAATTTAGAATTTATTAAATTGGACCTGCGTGTCCAGCCTTATCTCTCTTGATTCTTTGTAATTCTCTTCTGACCTAATTCCCCTCAATGTTAATGAGGTTTCTTTAATTGTATTATGTAATTGGGTAGAAGTAAGAATAGTGCTAGCCGGGGAGAGGAAATTGAGTGATTTGTTCTAGGAACAATTTATGAGATATCCATCCGCATATCGTTATTAATTTATTTTTCGTGCCTTATTATGCTTTTAGAATGCATGGTTAAGGGTGTATGATGAGACCTAACAAAGATAATAAATTGGTTGCCAATTTACGCGAAAAACCCGCAATAAATATTAAGAGTTTTCCTTCCATTGAGTGATTCTTACTCAAGATCCGAGATTGGCACTGGTTTTTTGGCCAAAGTCAAGACCTTTGTCCATCGCGGATGTGTTTGAATCATGAAGGCTTTGTTCCATATCGTATGTCTTGTCCAAGTTGTGATTTGTTAGCCAAAGTCAAGATCACTTCTTGTCCATCGACATCGATTACGAAGCTTTCCAAAGTCAATGGGTTCCGCTTAACTGGAATCATTAAGCTTGTTGTGCCAAAGCCAAGGCTTAGTTGATTCAGAGGAAAAAGGTTAGGAAAATATATTGGATATATTGGCATATATATTGTATATATGTTTCGGACTTGGAGGTCCACCTACCGGATCTAGGAATTGGATGAGATCCAATTGATCTTAGAGATCTACCTAGTTAAATATCATACAGCTTGTTGGCCAAAGTCAAGGTTGTGTGTTATTTAACGGGATCCTAACCCACTAGGAAACTAGGTTTCCCGAGTACTCAACAGAGGGTTAGAGGCTCACCGAAAAATAGTGGGAGGCTAGTATTGAATTTGCAATTTCGTTCAAATACTTAGCTTTACGCGCTTTCAAAATTATTTCGTCAATTAAATTTTGTTAGTTGGACTAATATATTATTATTTTTCTTGTAACAGTTAGACTGTACCCATACATCATTGATCGAATAGTTTGACTATTGTGGTTTAGATGACAGGAAAGTTAAGCATTAGGGATATTTTTATAGGCGATAATGTCTTTAATGGCACAAACTTTCAAGACTGGGATATGAATCTCAGAATTGTTCTGGGATCCGAGAAGTTACTCTACACTATAAAGAGACATCTTGGGCCTAAGTCCTGACCTGATCAGTTGCTTGAGCTAGAGCTTTAGAAGACTCATAGCGATGACAACGAGACTGCTCAATCGGTAATGCTTACCGCTATGACTCCGCAATTCCATCGTCAAAACAAGGGATTGGATCCCTATGAGATGATGGCGAAGTTGTATGATCTTCACCGATCTAATCTTAGATCGCAAAGATATGAGTTACAAGAAGAAGCTCTTCCGCGCTCGCATGTCAGAGGGTACGTCTGTTGAGCACCATGTGTCACAGATGATTGCTGACATTGAGCAGCTCGGACAGATGGGCATCGTCTCGAGGCTGAGACATCAGTAGATTTGATCTTACAGTCTCTCCCCGATACTTGGAGTGGGTTCATCATGAACTACAACATGTTGAACCAAGACCAAACTCTTGGAGAGTTGATTTCCACTCTGCGTGAAGCAGAAAAAGAGCTCCTTAAGGGCAAGAAGCGCAAGGCGCACTTTGCTTCATCGTCTCAGACTCCAAGGGCTTGGCCCAAGGCGAGTGGAGGTGTTAAGAAGAAAAAGCATAAGAAGAAGGGCAAGGCCAAATCGTCAAAGGGTTCTGGGAAACCTAAGGACAAATCCCAAGATGTATGTCTGCAATGCAGGAAGCGGGGTCACTGGAAGCGTGACTGCCGCGAGTACAAGACACACATGAAGGAAATCAAAGCGGGCAAGGCACCGGCTTCAAGTATGTTTGTTATAGAAATAAATATGTCTACTACTAGTTTTAAAAATTGGATTTTTTATTCTGGTTGTGGAACTCATAAATGTACTAATGTGCAGAATCTGCAGATTAGCAGGAGACTGGCCTCATGAGAGATTGACCTCCGCGTTGGAAATGGGACACGGGTCGCCGTTTTGGCCCTTGGCATTTTTGTTTTGGAACTGCACTCGGGGCATGTACTTAAACTATCAGACTGTTATTATGTACCTAGTTTGACTAGGAATATTATTTCTGTATCTATGTTAACCCAATGTGGGTATACTTTTGTATTTAGAAACACTGGGTGTTTTATGTATAAAAATGATATGGAAATTTGCACTACTGATGTAAATAATGGTCTATATATTTTGAATATGAATCAATCTCAAACATATTCTGTAACAAACAAAAGGCTTAAAGTAAGTAACAAAGATGAAACTTATATGTGGCATTGTCGTCTGGGACACATAAACAAGACACGTATATCCACACTTTCGAAGAGTGGGTACTTGGACGGATTTGATCCAAATTCATATGACGTCTACGAATCTTTTTTATTAGGCAAGATGCCTAAATCACCTTTTAGCGGTAAAGGTGCACGTGCCACTGAACTGTTAGCCCTCGTTCATAGTGATGTATGTAGGCCCATGTCTAGCCAGGCTAGAGGTGGATATGAATACTTCGTAACCTTTACAGATGATGCATCGCGTTATGGTTATGTGTATCTCATGAGACACAAGTCGGAAACCTTTGAGAAATTCAAAGAGTTTCGACACGAAATAGAAAAACAGACCGGAAAAAGTATTAAGACATTACGGTTGGACCATGGTGGCGAATACTTGAGCAATGAGTTTCTTGATTACTTGAAAGAATATGGTATTCTTTCACAATGGACTCCTCCCGGAACACCGCAATTAAACGGTGTGTCCGAACGGAGAAACCAAACTTTATTAGACATGCTAAGGTCTATGATGAGTCGCACAGAGCTACCTATTTACTTCTGGGGATATGCATTGAACATTGCAATACTTATTTTGAATAAGGTTCCGTCAAAGTCTGTTCAACAGACTCCGTATGAAATATGGATAGGAAAGAAACTAGATTTCTCATTCCTGAAGATTTGGGGTTGCTGGGCATACGTCAAAGGTTTGAAGGTACCAAACTTGAACCCAAATCGGATAAATGCCTATTTGTAGGATATCCTAGGGAAACCAAAGGATATTACTTCTATCACCCACAAGAGAACAAAGTATTTGTTGCTCTACATGCGGTTTTCCTTGAGAAGGAATTCCTAAATATAGTGATCAGTGGGAGGAAAGTAGGTCGGAGAGAGTCAGAAAACAACCTAAGAGGTATGGGTTTCTGATCTCACCTCATTTGGATATTAATCTTATTGAGGAAGATGAACCGGCTACATATGAGGAAGTGATATAAGGTATCAACTCCGGTTTATGGCAAGATGCCATGAATTCCGAAATGGATTCCATGTACACCAACCAAGTTTGGACACTAGTTGATGCACCAGAAGGCGTAAAGCCTATTGGTTGCAAATGGGTCTTCAAGAGGAAGACTGGCATGGATGGTAACGTACAAACTTATAAAGCTAGGCTTGTAGCGAAAGCTAGGCTTGTAGCGAAAGGGTATCATCAACGACATGGTGTCGATTACGACGAAACTTTTTCACTCGTTGCCATGATTAAATCCATTCGGATAATGCTTGCTATTGCTGCATATTTCGATTACGAGATATGGCAGATGGACATCAAAACTGCTTTCCTTAACGGAAACCTTTTGGAGGATGTTTATATAAAACAGTCTGACGGTTTTGTCATACCAAAACTTACAAACAAGGTTTGTAAGTTAAATCGATCCATTTATGGATTGAAGCAACCATCGCGTTCTTGGAACCAACGTTTTGATGAGATCATAAAAGAATATGATTTTGTTCAAAACGAGGATGATCCTTGTGTATATAAGAAGGTTAGTGGGAGCGCACTGACATTCATTGTCCTTTACGTTAATGATGTATTGCTTATTGGCAATGACATTCCCATGTTAACATCGGTGAAAGCTAGGCTTTCATTAAAATTATCCATGAAGGATCTGGGAGAAGCAGCCTTTATTCTAGGATTAAAGATCTACCGGGATAGATCTAGAAAGCTGCTTGGACTCTCCTAGAGCACGTACATTGACAAAGTGTTGAAGAGATTCAACATGATCAGTCCAAGAGGGGACTATTACCAGTGTCACATGGCGTCACTCTATCTAAGGACATGTGTCCTAAAACTCAAGATAGGAGAGACAACATGAGTCGGATACCATTTGCCTCGGCAGTCGGATCGATCATATGCCATGATATGTACGCGACCTGATGTCTCGTATGCTTTGAGCATGTGTAGTCGATATCAGGCCGATCCAGGTGAAGGTCACTGGATGAAGGTTAAGAATATCTTTAAGTATCTTAGATGAACTAAGGATGCTTTTAATCTATGGAGATGGAGAACTTGAGGTAACTAGGTTTACCGATGCAAGTTTCCAAACCGATAAAGACGACTGTAAGTCGCAATCCGGGTACTTATTTTGTTTGAGCAATGGAGCAGTAAGCTGGAAATCTTTCAAGCTAGAGACTATTGCCGATTCAACAACAGAAGCGGAGTATATTGCTGCAGCTGAAGTAGCAAAAGAGGCAGTTTGGATCCGTAAATTCCTAATTGGATTAGGAGTAGTTCTGTTAGTAACTGAGCCCGTTCCATTGTATTGTGACAATAACAGGGCTATAACGTAGGCTAAGGAACTGCGGTCTCATCAACGATCCAAGCATGTTCTTCGACGTCTCCATCTGATTCGTGAGATCATATATCGTGGCGATGTGAAGATCGAGAAGGTCGCATCAGAAGACAACATTGTAGATCCACTGACGAAAGCTATTCCTCAGCAAAAGTTTGAGCGACATGTACATAGTTCAGGTATTAGATGCTTGAGTGACGGCTATAGGCCAAGTGGGAGATTGTTAGACAATTATGACCCATAGCGTCACTATTTGTAAAAGACATTGTGGTTTTTGTACAAATTAACTATTTAGCAATGGAAATTGCATTTTATCATTTAATTTGATTACTTAAATATATAAATGATAAAAGTCCTTATGATTATTTCCGGATTACAAGATATCAGACAGTATCAATCCATAATGGTTTAATCATTAAATATCCCTAGTCGTAGTATTATCGAGACTGGATATCGATAATACGGAATAGACTAGTATTGCACTTGTGCGTGTTATGGAAGCGTAACAACATAGTTCTCATATATTTATGTATTGGATACTTATGTAAGTGTGATAGGAGGTTGTGTTTACCGATGGTACAGAAACCGCTTCGCTCTGGATAGACCCTAGTGGAATCCCATTGGTAGTATGACTATATGTCTATGGGAATCCGCTTCAGGGTAGGTGTATTTGGTATTAACCTGAGCCTTGCATCGCTAGTACTTGCGACAATCAATACGCTTTGGTTTTGGTCGTCCAGGACTTTAACAGGTTCTGTGTATGCATCTTCTGGGTTTATTGAGAATCGTAGTGTATTGGGTGTGATGTCAAGATGGAAGTATCACTTCAGTCATATTGAGATGATGATCACGCAGGGATACAGAACTGGTACTATAAATGGTTGCAACCATCGGGATAATATGACATGGTCATGATTATCCGATTAAAGAGACTAGTTATTTGTAGTCCGATATTTGCTTCGTACGGGGCAGACACTATTCCAGCCCCAAGCCTTGCATGTGACATCTGATACTGGATCGCAATACGCAATACTACGTATACTACGCCTGATATAGATTATATTCCATTAAGAATATT
This sequence comes from Zanthoxylum bungeanum, assembly GCA_019454045.1. Classification (NCBI taxonomy): domain Eukaryota; kingdom Viridiplantae; phylum Streptophyta; class Magnoliopsida; order Sapindales; family Rutaceae; genus Zanthoxylum; species Zanthoxylum bungeanum. Next base: position 135,152 of record SKCR01018446.1, on the reverse strand, counting down.
TCCGGAGAATTGGGTAGGCATGGTGCTTTGCTAGAAGCCAACCATGTCTCGTAAATCGGTAAAAACATAGTACGAGGTACGTACGTGATCGGATAGTCCGACGACCGGATTTACTGCCAACATATCCAGGGATCTTCTGGGTTGCTTCCCGAATATTCATCGATGACGTATGATTCGAGCATAATTAATCTGAGATTAAATATGGAGAGATTTTTTCTAGGATAAAATACTATTTGAAGAGAGAGAACGATTAATTTGGAATTAATCGATTAAATAATATATTCGATATATTATTAAACGAAATTAGATTTCGACGCGGAATTAAAATTGGATTTTAATTTGGGCAAACGAATTAATTTAGAATTAATTCGCGAGCGACGTGAATAATAATTTTGATTGGCAAAATTATTTAATTAAATTTGATTTAATTACGTCGCAACGGAAAATTCGTTAATTCGAAATTACCGAACCCGACCCCGGGATGTGTTGCAGACCCACTCGGATTTTGAATCAAGTGGGGCCCCCAAGTCATATCACAACTCACATCACCTAGTCACTTTATGTTGATGGGTTTTGGTGGGTTGGTGATAACTTGTCCAACACACCAAATTTGTGTAAGAAGTGAATGATTAATACCAAATATTTGGCCCAAGTCATATCACAACTCACATCACCTAGTCACTTTATGTTGATGGGTTTTGGTGGGTTGGTGATAACTTGTCCAACACACCAAATTTGTGTAAGAAGTGAATGATTAATACAAAATATTTGGTATATCATTTATTTTGATTTTTGAAATCAAAACACAAGTCAACACACTCACTTCTCACTCTCTCATTCACGGTTTCAACAAGAAAATCACTCTCATCCCTCTCTTTTGCTCTCAATTGCCGAGAGTTGCAAGAAGAAGATAGAAAATTTGTTGCAAATTTTCTAAGTCCTAGCACACTAAAGGAATCATCCAAGGTGATAGGGAAACCATCCCAAAGGCTAGGAATAAAGATCAAGGCTTGGAGCTTGAAGATCAACATTCAAAGAGGAAGCTTGGAGACTTCTTAAATGACCCTTGGCCGAAAACTTCAACAAGGATTTTTGTATTTGACGCATCCTAAAGCCGATCAAAGTAAGTTTAATTCCGCTATTCTTCTTTGAGTATTCACATTATTTCATTTCTTATATTGATCTTGGAATGTGTTAGAGACCAACACCAATGTCCAAACTTGGTTGGTATACATGGAATCCATTTCGGACTTCATGGCACTTTTCCATAAACCGAAGTCGATACCTTGTATCGTTTCATTATACGTAGTCCGTTCGTCTTCCTCAATAAGATTGACATCTACATGAGGTGAGATCAGAAACCCAAACCTCTTAGGTTGTTTCCTGACTCTCTCCGACCTACGCGGTTCTTTTGTATTATAAGATTGTGGTACAGATTCATCCATGATGAACTGTTCATGTTCCGTTAAGGGATCGGTGCCAGGAACAGTATTACTCTGATTTTCATCGAGTTCTACTTTCCTCCCACTTACCACTGCATTTAGGTATTCCTCTTAGGAAAACCACATGGAGAGCAACAAATTTCTTTGTTCTCTTGTGAGTTGTGGAATTAGTTTCCTTAGGATAACCAATTACAAATAGGCACTTATCCAATTTGGGTTGTAGTTTGGTATCATCCAAACATATGCCCACCATTCCCAAATGTTCAGGAATGGGAAATCCAATTTCTTTCCTGTCCATATTTAATATGGAGTCTGTCCAACAAACTTTGACGGAACCTTATTCAAAATAAGTATTGCACTGTTCAATGCGTATCCCTAGAAGGAAATTGGTAGCTCAAAGCGACTCATCATTAACCTTACCATGTCCAACAAATTTCGGTTTCTCCATTCGGATACACCACTCAATTGAGGTAAACTGGAGGGGTCCACTGTGAAAGAATACTACTCTTTCAAGTAATCGAGAAACTTATTGCTTAAGTATTTTTACTACGGTCCAACCACTATGTATTAATACTTTTGCCCGTCTATTTTTATACTTCGTGTCGAAACTCTTTGAATTTATCAAAAGTTTCTGATTTGTGTTTCATAAGATACACATAACCATAACACGATGCAACATCCGTAAAGGTTACGAAGTACTCATAACCACCTCTAGCCTAGCTAGACATGGGCCCACATACGTCACCATGAACGAGGGCTAACAGCTCGGTGGCACGTACACATTTACCGTTAAAAGGCGTTTTAACCACTTTTCCTAATAAACTAGATTCGTAGACGTCATTTGAATTAGGATCAAATCTGTCCAAGTATATATTAGTGTCCTAGACATGCCACGGGATCACTAAGCATGATTATTGTGTGAATTAATCAAAAATAAGTTGCGAAGGACTTATATTGATCGGTTGAGATCAAAATATTTATGGATGTTGAAGTTTCTAAGATCATGTGTGAGTATCCCTATCACCTTCATTTGACTCCCTTATGTTCTAGCAAGAATAAATGGAACAAATTTTATCTCCCAATGAGAAGAAAATTTTTCCCAAAAGAGAGGAAAGTAATTGGACAATCTTCAAAAGAAAAGCCAAATGTCTTTATCGGCATATTTTGAAATGCAGAGGCCAATTGCCTTTAATTTCTCAAAGAATAGCAAAGTGTTACTTTCTTCCAATAAATGAATCAGAGGCTAATGGCCTCTCGGCCAAAAAGTGTATCAAAGGCAAATGGCCTCTCGACCAAAAGGAGAAAAGAAAGCAGAGGCCATTCGGCCAAGTAGAGAGAGACAATAATGATTTTTTTTCAAAATTCATTAATTGTATTTTTCTTTTTCAAAAGGCAAAGAGTGTTTTACAAGTTTCCACCAAAACCCTTCATTCACTTCTATCACCAAAGGTGACTAATGATGTAAGTGAAGTGGGCTCCACTTTAAATTCAAAATTCAAGTAGGCTTGCTCAACACACTTTGGGCTCGGATTCGTTTAATCCGATTAAACGAATTTTCCGTCGCGAAGTAATTAAATCTAATTTAATTAAATAATAATACCTAGTAAAATTATTACGGAAGTCGCTCGCGAATTAATTCCAAATCAATTCGTTCGCACGAATTAAAATCCAATTTTAATTCCGCATTGAAATCTAATTTCAATTAATATATCTAATATATTATTTTAGCCCAATTAAATAAATTAAATAGTAAAATCCAATTTCACCATTAAATTTACTTTGCCGATTAATTCCAAATTAATTGCGTTCTCTCCTCTCGACGAATTTAATCCCAGATAAATTCTCAACGCAATTAATCCCAGATTAATTGTTTCTCTGATAATTAATCATAGATTAATTCTTGTCCTAATTAATCCCAGATTAATTCTTGCCGTAATTAATCCCAGATTAATTCTTGCCGTAATTAATCCCAGATTAATTTTCTATCTCTTAATTAATCCCAGATTAATATTGTTCGAGTCAAATATCATCGGTGAATCTTTGGGATGAGACCCAAGAGATCCTTGGATATTTTAACAGTAAATACGGTCATCGGACTGTCCGAATACATGCGTACCCGGTACCACATTCCTACTGATTTACAAGACATGGTTGGCTTCTAGCAAAGCACCGTGCCTACCCAATTCTCCAGAAATATTCTACTACGGAATACATGATCTTTGTCAGGCATAGTATACGTAGTATTGCGTATTACGATCCAGTATCGGATGTCACATGCTAGGCATGGGGTTGGAGTTGTGTCTGCCCCGTAGGAATCATATATCGGATCAATAGCAACTAGTCTCTTTATGATCGAAACGTCATGACCTAGTTATAATTCCCCGATGGCTATAGCACTTAGAGTACCAGTTATGTATCCATGCGTGATCATCATCTCTATATGACTGAAGTGATACTTCCATCTTGACATCACACCCAATACACTACGATTCTCAGTATACCCAGAAGAGGCGTACACAGAACCTGTTAAAGCCCCGGACGACCAAAACCAAAGTGTACTGATTCGGATTCACATAGACACATAGTCTTACTACCAATGGGATTCTGAGGGGTTTATCCAAAGCAAACCTGTTTCCGTACCATCGGTAAACAGAACCTCTTATTACACTTGCATGATTATCCAATACCCAAATATATGAGAATTATATTGTTACGCTTCCATAACACGCACAAGTGTAATACTAGCCTATTCCGCATTATCGATGTCCAGTCTCGATAATACTACGACTATGGATATTTGATGATTAAAACTTTGTGGATTAATATTGTCTCATATCTTTTATCATAAGGACTTTTATCCTTTATATATCCAGGTAATCCAATTACAAATGATAAAAGAGCAATTTCTTTGTCACATAGTTAATTTGTACAACAACACCATGTTCTATACAAATAGTGATGCTATGGGTCATAATTATCCAACAATCTCCCACTTGGAATATAGCCAATCACTCAAGTGTCTAACACCTGAACTATGTACGAGTTGCTCAAAATTCTGCTGAGAAATAGCTTTCTTCACCGGATTTGCAAGGTTATCATCTTATGCGATTTATTCTATCATCACATCGCCACGATGTATGATCGAATGAATCAGATGAATTAGTCGAAGTATATACTTGGAACATTGATGAGCCAGCGGTTCTTTAGCCTGCGTTGTAGCCTAGCTCAGCTGCTAACAGAACTACTCCTAATCCAATTAGGAATTTTATAGATCCAAAAAATGCTTCTTTTGCTGCCTCAGCTGCAGCAATGTTCTGCTTTTGTTGTTTATTCAGCAATAGTATCTTTCTTGGAAGATTTCCAGCTCACTGTTCCGTTATTCAAACTATATACGTACCCTTATTGCGACTCAAAGTCGTATTTATCGGCTTGAAAACTTACAACTGTGAACCCAGTCACTTCAAGTTCTCTTTCTCCATAGATTAAGAAAGCATCTTTGGTTCATCCAAGATACTCAAGGATGTTCCTTACATCAATCCAGTGACCATCACCTGGATTGGCCTGATTGCGTCTACATATGCTCAAAGCATATGAGACATCAGGTCACATACATTTCAAAACGTACGAACACTGAGAGAGTGTCATCGGCTTTCTAGATCTATCCCAATAGATCTTTATTCCTAGAATAAAGACTGCTTCTCCAGGTATTCCATGGAGAATTTTAATGAAAGCCAAGCTTTCATTGATTAGATTATGGGAATGTTATTGCTAAGAAGTAATACATCATCAACTTATAGGACATTCATTGTCAGTGCGCTCCCATTAACCTTCTTATATACACAAGAATCATCTTCATTTTGAATTAAATCATATACCATTATGATTACATCAAAACGCTGGTTCTAAGAATGCAATGCTCGCTTCAATCCATAAATGGATCGATTTATCTTGCAAACCTTGTTTGTATATTTTAGCACGACAAAACCGTCAGGATGTTGCATACTAATATCCTCCAAAAGGTTTCCGTTAAAGAAAGCGATTTTGACCTCCAGCTATCATATTTCATAAACGAAATATACAGTTATAGTAAGCATTATCCGAATGGATTTAATCATGGCAACATGTGAAAAAGTTTCATCGCAATCGACACTATGTCTTTGACGATACCCTTTATGTATAAGCCTAGTTGTGTACATTTGTTAGTTGTCATCCATGTATGTTTTCCTTGAAGACTTATATAGTACCAGTAGGCACAATGACTTCTGGTACATCAACCAGTGTCCAAACTTAGTTGGTAAACATGGAATCCATTTTGGACTTCATGGCACTTTGCCATAAAAGGAGTCGATACCTTGTATTACTTCCTCATATGTAGCCGATTTATCTTCCTCAATAAGATTGACATCTACATGAGGTGAGATCAGAAACCCATACCTCCCAGGTTATTTTCTGACTCTCTCCGACCTACGCGGTTCTTGTGTGTTCCAAGATTATTGGTACAGTTTCATTATTGATGAACTATTGGTGTTCCGTAAGGACTCGGTGTCTGGAACAGTATTACTCCGATTTTTCATCAAGTCTTACTTTCCTCCCACTAACCACTGCATATAGGAATTCCTCTTCAGAAAATCGCATGGAGAGCAACAATTTCATTATTCTCTAGTGAGTTGTATAAGTACTATACTTTGGTTTCCTTATGACAACCTACAAATAGGCACTTATCTGATTTGGGTTCTAGTTTGGTACCATCCAAACATTTAGCGTATGCCCAGCATTCCCAAATCTTCAGGAATGAGAAACCCAGTTTCTTTCATGTTCATATCTAATATGAAGTCTGTCTAACAGATTTTCATGGAACCTTATTCAAAATAAGTATTGCACTGTTCAATGCGTATCCCGTGAAGGAAATTGGTAGCTCAGAGCGACTCATCATTAGCCTTACCATGTCTAACAAAGTTTGGTTTCTCTGTTTGGTCACACCGTCAAATGAGGTGTCCCGGGAGGAGTCATCTATGAAAGATACCATACTCTTTCAAGTAATCGAGAAACCTATTGCTCAAGTATTTTCTACTACGGTCCAACCGTAATGTCTTAATACTTTTGCCCGTCTGTTTTTCTATATTTCGTGTCGAAACTCTTTGAATTACTCAAAAGTTTATGTCTTGTGTTTCATAAGATACACATAACCATAACATGATGCCACATCAGTAAAGGTTACGAAGTATTCATATCCACCTCTAGCCTAACTAGACATGGGCCCACTTACGTCACTATGAACGAGGGCTAACAGATCGGTGGCACTTGCACTTTTACCATGTAAAAGGTGTTTTAGGCACTTTGCCTAATAAACTAAATTCGTAGGCATCATTTGAATTAGAATCAAATTCGTCCAAGTATCCACTCTTCGAAAGTGTGGATATACGAGTCTTGTTAATGTGTCCCACACAACAATGCCACTTTTAAGTCTCAACAGATTTACTCAGTTTGATCTTTTGTTAGTCATATTATATGTTTGAGATTCATTTATATTCTAAATATAAATACTGTTATTCATATCTAATGTGTTTATCTCAATATCATCTTTATAAACAAAACACTTAGTGTTCTAGAATATAAAGGTATACCCACAACGGGTAAAACTAGATACAGAGATAATGTTCCTAGTTAAACTAGATACATTATAACAGTCTCCTAATTTAAGTACATGCCCAAATGGTAGTTCCAAAACTTAGGTTTCTATGGCCAAAACAACGAATCATGTCCAGTTTCCGACTCATAGGTCGATCTTATCTGAAGCCAGTCTCCTGCTTATCAGCAGATCCCGCACATCAGTACATATATTCATGTACCACATCTAGTATAAAAAATCCAATTTTAAAACCAGTAGTGAACATGTTTATAACAAACATTCTTGAAGTCGGAACCTTGTCCCGCCTTCACTTCCTTCATGTCTGCCTTGTCCATACGGCAGTCACACTTCTAGTGACTCCGTTTGCCACAGTTTAGGCAGACAACTTGGGATATGTCCTTTTAAGAAGCTCTGGCTGTGCATAACGGATTGAGCACTAAAGTTATCATCACAATGAGTCTTCCTAAGCTCATGCTCTACTATTCGCTCAACTCCGGGCTCAGGACCGAAAGGTTTCTCTATCAAATAGAATAACTTCTCAACTCCCAGGACTATAGTCAGGTTCTATTCCCAATCTGAAAATTAAAGTCGTTAAGGATATTTTCCCCAGGATTATGTCCTTTGACGCTAATCTTTCAGTCATCTTGATTGTTATAGTCCAACTATCCAATCAACGATTTCAGGTACAATTAAATATAATGATTACTATAGTCTAACTATATAATCAACTACAATTGATTGGTTACATTCAAATGTATTGATTACTATAATCCAATTATATAACCAATCATAAATGAAGTAGTTTGAATACAGTCCAACTGTTTAATTAATACAACAATTGAATATTAGTCCAACTAATATATTTGTTAATAATTAATGATGAAAAATGAAATGAGCGCGTATTGGCAAGTATTTAATACTTGCCTCCCACTATTTTTCGGCGAGCCTCTAACCCTCTGTGGAGTACTCGGGAAACCTAATTTCCTAGTGAGCTAGGATCTCGTTAAATAACACACAACCTTGACTTTGGCCAACAAGTTGTATGAAACTTAACTAGGTAGATCTCTAAGATCAATTGGATCCCATCCAATTCCTAGATCCAGTGGGTGGACCTCCAAGTCCGAAACATATATCCAATATATGCCAAATATCTAATATATTTCCTAACCTTTTTCCTCTAAATCAACTAAGCCTTGGCTTTGGCTCAATAAGCTTAATGATTCTAGTTAAGCGCGACCCATTGACAGTGGGAAAGCTTCGTAATCGAGGTCGATGAACAAGAAGTGACCTTGACTTTGGCCAACAACTCAAAACTTGCCCAAGACGTACGATATGGAATAAAGCTTTCATGATTCAAACACATCCGCAATGGACAAAGGTCTTGACTTTGGCCAACAAACCAATGAGCGCGTATTGGCAAGTATTTAATACTTGCCTCCCACTATTTTTCGGCGAGCCTCTAACCCTCTGTGGAGTACTCGGGAAACCTAATTTTCTAGTGAGCTAGGATCTCATTAAATAACACACAACCTTGACTTTGGCCAACAGTTGTATGAAACTTAACTAGGTAGATCTCTAAGATCAATTGGATCCCATCCAATTCCTAGATCCAGTGGGTGGACCTCCAAGTCCGAAACATATATCCAATATATGCCAAATATCTAATATATTTCCTAACCTTTTTCCTCTAAATCAACTAAGCCTTGGCTTTGGCTCAATAAGCTTAATGATTCTAGTTAAGCGCGACCCATTGACAGTGGGAAAGCTTCGTATCGAGGTCGATGAACAAGAAGTGACCTTGACTTTGGCCAACAAATCAAAACTTGCCCAAGACATACGATATGGAATAAAGCTTTCATGATTCAAACACATCTGCAATGGACAAAGGTCTTGACTTTGGCCAACAAACCAATGCCAATCTTGGATCTTGAGAGAGAATCACTCAATGGAAGGAAAAACGCTTAATATAAAATGAGGATTTTTGTCGCGATTTGGCAACCAATTTATTATCTTTAATTAGGTCTCATCATACACCCTTAAGCATGCATTCTAAAAGCATAATAAGGTGCGAATAAAATAATAATAATATTCGGATTGATATACAACAAATTATTCCTAGAACAAATCTCTCCATTTCGTCTCTCCTGCTAGCACTATTCATATTTCTACCCAATTACATAATACTTCTAAAGAAACCTCATTTACTTTGAGGAGAATTGGTGAAAAGAGAAATACAATGAGATAAGGAGATAATAGGCTGGACACGCAGGTCCAATTTAATAAATTCTAAATTTATTACAACAGTTTCCAAAATTGCCCTCACTATTCTAATATCCATCTGATATACATTATTCATACAATACATCCAAGTATTCACACAAAGCATGTTGTCAATCAATCTAATCCAATTAATTAATCTTTAATTAATGACTATCCAATGTTCAAACAACGATTTGATTTGCGCGAGTCAAACTCGTTTAAGAATAAATACTCAAAGTGCGTATCTTGAATTATATCGAACTACAATTTTAAATCCAATTTTAAATTATATACAATACTAATTCATATTTAATTCCAAATTAAATAATTTCACCTTTTATGTGCCTTTTAGACTTAGATTCTAAATCTAATCTTATCGAGTCTCAAAGGCCCAATTAGTATCCAATACTGTTCAATTAAAGTCCAATGGGCTTTTAATTAATTCTTTAGGCGTGGGCTTTGGCCATTATGGATCAAACCAGATATGCCAAGGCCCATTTAGGAATCACCCTATGCCATAGAATCAATTTTGGCCCATTAGGCCCAATTAAATTATTAAAGGCTTAATTGTCATATTTTGGACTTTATGGAAATGGTTTTAGGCCCTATTGGATCCAACCAATTATCCTAAACCAAACTTGGCCCAACCAAGCCCATTAAGCCCTATTACAACAATTAAATTAATACATTATTCCAAATTACATATTAATTCAATTCAAGTGTAATTAACATAATTAATTAATTAATCTAAGGCTTCCAAAACATTAATTAATCCAATTTAATCATGTTCAACATTTCCAATTCATGTCCAACACAAATTAAAGCAAAATCAATTCTACAACATACTTCAAAGTTCACGGCAATAGCAACAAAAATCATTCAATTGATTCAATCCAATTAAACCAACATTCAATATTGCTATCATGCTATTTAACACATCTAATTTTCAAATTTCCAAAATTCCACCATGAACTATCTAGGGTAATTTCGGCCAAGGGTATATTTTCGGGAAAATTAATCCTATCAATTTTTCACAAAATCAAATATGCACAAATCCAATTGAACATCTTATAAACAGAACCCAATCATCAATTGCCAAAAATCCCAAATTAAAGTCCATAAACCCTAGAAATTAAATCAAGCTTATATCTCGCCTCTGATACCATTTGTTAGTGTCCTAGACATGCCAAGGGATCACTAAGCGTGATTATTATGTGAATTAATCAAAAATAAGTTACGGAGGACTTACATTGATCGGTTGAGTTCAAAACTTTTATGGATGTTGAAACTTCCAAGCTCATGGGTGAGTATCCTTATCACCTTCATTTGACTCCCTTATGTGCTAGCAAGAACAAATGGAACAAATTTTATCTCCCAAAGAGAAGCAAATTTTGCCCAAGAGAGAGGGAAGCAATTGGCCAATCTTCAAAAGAAAAACCAATTGTCTTTATCGGCATATTTGGAAATGCAGAGGCCAATTGCCTTTAATTTCTCAATGAATAGCAAAGTGTTACTTTCTTCCAATAAATGAATCAGAGGCTAATGGCCTCTCGACCAAAAAGTGTATCAAAGGAAAATGGCCTCTCGGCCAAAAGGAGAAAAGAAAGCAGAGGCCATTCGGCCAAGGAGAGAGAGACAATAATGATTTTTTTTTCAAAATTCATTAATTGTATTTTTCTTTTTCAAAAGGCAAACAGTGTTTTACAAGTTTCCACCAAAACCCATCATTCACTTTTATCACCAAAGTTGACTAATGATGTAAGTGAAGTGGGCCCCACTTTAAATTCAAAATTCAAGTGGGCTTGCTCAACACACTTTGGGCTAGGATTCATTTAATCTGATTAAATGAATTTTTCATCGCGACGTAATTAAATCTAATTTAATTAAATAATAATGCCTAGCAAAATTATTATGGAAGTCGCTCGCGAATTAATTCCAAATCAATTCGTTCGCACGAATTAAAATCCAATTTTAATTCCGCATTGAAATCTAATTTCAATTAATATATCTAATATATTATTTTAGCCCAATTAAATAAATTAAATAGTAAAATCCAATTACACCATTAAATTTATTTTGCCAATTAATTCCAAAATAATCGCGTTCTCTCCTATCGACGAATTTAATCCCAGATAAATTCTCGACGCAATTAATCCCAGATTAATTCCTTCTCTGATAATTAATCCCAGACTAATTCTTGTCGTAATTAATCCCAGATTAATTCTTGCCGTAATTAATCCCAGAAAAATTTTATCTCTTAATTAATCCCAGATTAATATTGTTCGAGTCAAATATCATCGGTGAATCATTGGGATGCAACCCAAGAGATCCCTGGATATGTTGGCAGTAAATACGGTCATTGGAATATCCGAATACGTGTGTACCCGGTACCACGTTCCTATCGATTTACAAGACATGGTTGGCTTCTAGCAAAGCACCGTGCCTACCCAATTCTTCAGAAATATTATACTACGGAATACATGATTTTTGTCAGGCGTAGTATACGTTGTATTCCGTATTACGATCCAGTATCGGATATCACATGATAGGCCTGGGGCTGGAGTTGTGTATGCCCCGTATGAAGCATATATCGGATCACTAGCAACTAGTCTCTTTATGATCGGAAAGTCATGACCTAGTCATACTTCCCCGATGGCTATAGCACTTAGAGTACCAGTTCTGTATCCCTGCGTGATCATCATCTCCATATGACTGAAGTGATACTTCCATCTTGACATCACACCCAATACACTACGATTCTCAGTATACCCAAAAGAGGCGTACACAGAACCTGTTAAAGCCCCGGACGACCAAAACCAAAGTATACTGATTATCGCAAGTATTAGCGATGCAAATCTCAGGTTAAGACCAAATACACCTACCCTGATTCGGATTCCCATAGACACATAGTCATACTACCAATGGGATTCCGAGGGGTCTATCCAGAGCGAAGCTGTTTCCGTACCATCGGTAAACAGAACCTCATATTACACTTGCATGAGTATCCAATACCCAAATATATGAGAACTATATCGTTACGCTTTCATAACACGCACAAGTGTAATACTAGCCTATTTCGCATTATCGATGTCCAGTCTCGATAATACTACGACTAGGGATATTTAATGATTAAACCTTTGTGGATTAATATTGTCTCATATCTTATTAATCCGGAACTAATCATAAGGACTTTTATCATTTATATATCCAGGTAATCCAATTACAAATGATAAAAGAGTAATTTCCTTTGTCACATAGTCAATTTGTACAACAACACCATGTTATGTACAAATAGTGATGCTTTGGGTCATAATTATCCAATAATATCCACTCTTCGAAAGTGTGGATATACGAGTCTTGTTAATGTGTCCCAGACAACAATGCCACAAATAAGTCTCATCTGATTAATTCAGTTTAAGCCTTTTGTTTGTCATATTATATGTTTGAGATTTATTTATATTCGAAATATTAATACTGTTATTCACGTCTAATGTGTATATCTCAATATCATCTTTATAAACAAAAAACCCAGTATTCTGGAACACAAAGGTTTACCTGCAATGGTTTAAACTAGATATAGAGATAATATTTCTAGTCAAACTAGGTATATTTTAATAGTTTCCTAATTTAAGTACATGCCCAAATGAAAGTTCCAAAACTTAGGTTCCTACGGCCAAAACAACGACTCTCGTCCCATTTCTGACTCCCAGTTCATTCTCATCTGAAGCCAGTTGTAGGCACTGCATTTTTACGCATAAGTCCCTATGATGAGTCTCATTTTGGAGACACTACCTTTTAAGTCAGAGGATCACGGAAAACGGAATCGGAAGGGGAATTCAGAATAAACAAGGTTCACTGTTTTCGTTGGTGCTACGTTCGTGTATACGTTCGAACGTCAAACAGATTGGGGCGTTCATGCTGCGTTCGATGATGCGTTCGAACGGTGTCGGTAATTCTGGTTTTGCTGCTAGCCTCACATTAAGCCCAATTCGCCCAAACCTTGGCCCACACGTCCCAAGCCCACTTAAAACACATATTTAACACATGGTGAAATCAAAACAAATCTAAAAATCACATACCAAATTAAATAAAATACTTACACAAATTAAAGAAATTGCATGCCTAATTAAAATCAATCAACAAACTAAATGCCTAATCTAAACCAATCAAATATAATCATACCAAGTTAAAATCAATCAACCAATATATTATTCCCAAACATAAAATATTGTATGCCTAATCAACATAAACTAAATATTCAACCTCCCTAATCCACACCAAATCATATCCCTTTTTAATACACAAATCCCTTTCCTTGTCAAGCCTAACCCTTTGCCTATAAAAAGAACCCTTCACCAACCTTCTCAAGGCTAGCTAGCTCATTCACATAAGAAACACCCAAGCTCATAAACACAACTCCCCCTCACCTCACCACCGAAAAACACATCCCAAGCAGCCCTAGACACACACATAAAACACCCCCCGAACCACACCATAACACCACCGAAAATAACACCCAAAAAGTAGCCAAAACATCCCAAACACAGTAACTAAAATACAGCAGCAAAACAGTAGTAGCGGCGGTAAATCAGAGTCAAAACAGCAGCAAAAGACGGAGGACGACGACCCAAAACAGTAAGACAACGAACGAGAGCAGTGAACCAGTGAACCGGAAGAGTTGCGGAGCTTTACCCCTCCGATCTTCGTGTGAAACGCGAGTCCGAGAGACGACTTAAAAGGTTAGACCTGAGGGCACTTTTTCATTAGTTTATATTCGTTTCTTTTATTATTGAATTGTATTCACATGAGAGTCGTTTATGGATGCGTGTTGTGGGTATTGGATGAATGGAAGAGTGTTGTCTCTTGTGGTATATAGGATGGAAACCCAGACGTAAATTCCGTAGCCGAATCCGAATGGACGGTAGTGCGGTCTGTACTTGGGACACAACTCCACGTACCACTTGAGTAAACGGCACCTTCTTTTGTTTTGTGTTGCTTTGGTTTATTTAATTCTTGTCATTTAAATTCTGCATGTTGTTTATTCCCGTATGATACGATCGAGTGCATGGGCTTAGTAAGTGCGATGAAAGGTTCCCTAATTGGAGGGTTAAAATCCTTCACCACGATGCTCTGCCGCACCGATTGATGTGTGTTCGGTTGAATGCGAAATACGTTCAATCGGACATACTTAGTTTGATATGATTGTCTTTATTTCGTATGCATGATTCAACCGAGTGCATGGGCTTAGTAAGTGCGATGTGAGATCCCCTATGGGGAGGGGCTAAAGCCCTTTACCACGAGGCTTTGCCGCGCCGGTTGATGTGTGTGTTCGGTTGGATACAAGATACGTTCAATCGGGCACACTATGTTTAGTATTATTGCTTTTCATTCTATGTATGCATGATTCAGTCGAGCGCATGGGCTTAGTATGTTGGTCTAAAGGTCCTCTCTTTGAGAGATCAAGAGCCCCAAAAGGCCACCTTTACGGCAGTACTTCGCCGCGCCCCTTTATTTTATCGTTTATGTATTGCGTCCCATTTCATGCATCAGATCTGTTCCCGTTCGAACGCGTTTACGAACGCAACTCGAACGCGCATGTATTTTGCCTTGTCATGCATCAGGTCTTATTTTGTTCGAACGCGTTCACGAACGCCATACGAACGTGAGCATTCTGTTTCATTTCCGTTCGAACGCGTTCACAAACGCCACACGAACGAGAGCATTCTGTTTCATTTCCGTTCGAACGCGTTATCAAACGCCATACGAACGCGAACATTCTGTTTACCGTTCGAACGCGTTTACGAACGCTACACGAACGCACACACACTTTCTTAGTTTCATAATGTATCAGGTCTGGTTTCGTTCGAACGCGTTCCCGGACGCTACACGAACGCGAACCTTCTGTGTTACCGTTCGAACGCGTTTACGAACGCTACACGAACGCGCACACACTGAACTGAGTCTGTCTTATCATATTCATGCATAATTGCCTCTTGATTGATCTTTCTTGTGTTATATAGCCAACCGTATTATTTGTATTCCTGCATTTATCCATTCCATGTGTTCTTGGGATTGTATTCAAGCATGATTAGGCTGTTAGTAGGTTATTTGGTTAATAGGTTCATGAGATAGTACTCAAGCATGATTAGGTTGTTCTTTGTTTTCCATATCATAGGATTGAAATATGTTCATGAGATTGCCATGTGATGTTGCATGTTGTGATGAACTTGTTGATGTATGTACATGAATCTAGAAGCATGATATTTTTGGAAATAAATGTTACTTAAGCTTAATTAAATTATTACATAAATCCTTTCATTACAAGTGACATGAGTAAGGGACCATTCCGAACCCAACGGTTTGAGGTCTTCCCTTGAGAGGGGTGAGTGCGGCCTTAAATCTTTGTCCCGGTTCACACCGGGTGGCGACTCCATATTATTTAGTATCTCCCAACTAGGCCGCGAGCCTAGGAACATGCGTCGCCCAGGTCCTGTTGTCTCAGTCTGGCGACTCCACTGGGGATATAGAGAATTGGCCCCGAAATATTGTCTTGTAATGTTTGGATTTATGTTTTAATTGACCATGTCTATAGTGGATAAAGTGAGGGTTTAATCAAGGGCATTTTGAGGCTAGGTAATGGTTTGGTGTCTTCCTTCACTCACTACCTTTCTAGAAGGAAAAGCTGTGAAGGCACCTAGATAGCCATCTACTCGTAGCCTTTGTGGTGGACTAATTTGGAGGACTCGTTGTTTATTCCTGACACCAAGCGATAAGAGCCTAAGAGGCTTTGGGTATTTAAGTGAGCCTCGCTCCACCTTCCTCTGGGGAATCTACAACGAGAAATCCATTTGACAGTCCGTCACACACCATAGCTCATCGGCACGTACCTTAGTGTATAAAAAGGGGTGCGCTCACTTGGTTGCTCGAACCCTTGAGTGGGGAGACCTAGTTGTGGGCCATCCTTCGCCGGTGAGAGCCTTTGTCTATACTCTTGCAAATCCACCCATAGATCGGTTTGTATGGTTAAAGTAACAATTATTTCCTTGAGAATGTGCTTATGGACCATCCTCATTTGGATGCAGTTGGACTATTATCAGAAATGCGGGCTTGCTGGGCCATTTAAACTGGGGCAAGTTCGTATTATATGACTATTAGGGCCAAGGCTTCTGAAATGTTGATGGGCCATTATGTGAAAATTATTATGTATGTTTGTATTATCTCCCTCCTATGCTTGTGTTTGGGAACATTATCGTTTTGATCCATTTGGACCATTTGTCATGGGATATGGACTTGTTGGGCCATTTAAACTGGGACAAGAATGTATCCCATGACTATTGGGCCAAAGGCGTCTAAGTGTTGATGGGCCACCTTGTGCTTGTGTTCGGAGTATTATCATTTGGATTTAGTTGGGCTCCTTGCCATAAGATATGAACTTGTTGGGCCATTTAAACTGGGACGAGTTCACTCCTATGACAGTTAGCCCAAAAGCTTCTGAAATGATGATGGGCCGATTTGTGTGAAAATTTTAATGAGTTGATATATTCCTTGTATCATATGCATCTCATGCACCTCATGCATACATACATCATGCTAACCCTTGTGTTCCAAAAGCCATCATAGACTCCCGTTGGGTTAGGGAAGAGGACAGACTTGTCAAAAGACCGAGCAGCCACCAAGAGTACTGGCAGAAGACCTAGCCCAACGGGATAGGAAACCCAATCATGCATGCATGCATACACGTAACATATTTGCATCCTTTTGTGTTTGTTCTGTTTTGTAATAACAGGTTTCAAAAGAAAAAAGAAAGCGTCAAAAGACAAACCAATCAGGAACATCGACAGTACTGTATCAGTCTGGGGGCGAGGCCCGTATCAGTATCAACCTTAGGGCGAGGCTCATATCAGTAGTATCAGTCTGGGGGCGAGGCCCATATCAGCAGTATCAGTCTTGGGGCGAGGCCCGTATCAGTATTAGTCTTGGGGCGAGGCCCATATCAGCTGTATCAGTCTGGGGACGAGGCCCATATCAATATCAGTTAGGGCGAAGCCCACATCATTCTGCTGCAAGGCCCACATAGCAGAATTGGAATGGATCCAGGGAATGGATCCAAGGGCCGAGGCCCACATCAGCAGAATTTTGGAATGAATCCAGGGATGAATCCCAGGGTCGAGGCCCACATCAGCAGAATTTTGGAATGAATCCAGGGAATGGATCCACGAGGCCCATCAGCAGAATTTTGGAATGAATCCAGGGAATGAATCCCAGGGTCGAGGCCCACATCAGCAGAATTTTGGAATGAATCCAGGGAATGAATCCAGGGCCGAGGCCCGCATCAGCAGAATTTTGGAATGAATCCGAGGTTGAGACCCAATCAGCATCAATCTGGGGGCGAGGCCCATGTCAGTAGCAGTTGGGGCCGAGGCCCACTTCAACATCAGTTTTGGGGATGAGTCCTAGGGTCGAGGCCCCACTCAAACACAGTTTGGGAATGAGTCCCAGGGTCGAAGCCCATATTGAGATCAGATCAGTTTCGGCCGAGGATGGCATTCTGGGGGCGAGGCCCATATCACATCAGTTTCAGTTTCTGCCGAGAATGGCATTCTGGGGGCGAGGCCCATATTACATCAAATCATTACAGTCCGAGAATGGACAGCTCGGAGAATGAGCACGCTCGGGAATGAGCACGCCGGGAATGGCACTCCGGGAATGGAGATATAGTCCGGGAATGGACAGCGAGAACGAGCACGCCGAGAATGCACTCCGAGAATGGAGATATAGTCCGGGAATGGACAGCTCGAGAACGAGCACGCCGAGAATGACACTCCGAGAATGGAGATATAGTTCGGGAATGGACAGCTCAAGAATGAGCATGCGAGAATGGCACTCCGAGAATGGAGATAAGTCCGGGAATGGACAGTTCAAGAATGAACAAGCCGAGAATGGCAATCCAAGAATGGAGCAGAGTCAAGAATGACAGGCCGAGAATGGCACTCCAAGAATGGAAGCACGGTTCGGGAATGAACCACCTCACGAAAACAGTTCAGGAATGAACAACTTACAGTAACAGTTCGGGGACAAAGCCCACAGTTAACACAGTCAGGGAACAAAGACAAGGGAATAAAAGCTCATGTCAGTATAAGTTTGAGAACAAAGCTCAATGGGAAGAAAGCCTCATGTCAGTATAAGTTGAGAACAATGCTCAAGGGGAAGAAAGCCTCATGACAGTATAGTTTGAGAACAAAGCTCAAGGGAAAGAAGCCTCATGTCAGTATAATTTGAGAACAAAGCTCAAGGGGAAGAAAAAAGCCTCATGCCAGTTCAGTCAGGAATAAAGCCCACACTCAGTGCAGTTCAGGAAGAAAGCCTACATTCAGTTCAGTTCAGGAAGAAGGCCTGCATTCAATACAGTTCAAGAACAAAGCCACACAGTCAGCTCAGATCAGAGAACAAAGCTCGGGAGGAATAAAGCCTCATGTCTATAGTTTGAGAACAAAGCTCAAGGGGAAGAAAGCCTCATGTCAACACAGTTCGAGAATAAAGCTCGGGAGGAATAAAAGCCTCATCTCAACAGTTCGAGAATAAAGCTCAAGAGGAATAAAGCCTCATCTCAACAGTTCGAGAATAAAGCTCGGGAGGAATAAAGCCTCATCTCAACAGTTCGAGAATAAAGCTCGGGAGGAATAAAGCCTCATCTCAACAGTTCGGGAACAAAGCTCGGAGGAATAGAGCCTCATCTCAACAGTTCGGGAAAAAAGCTCGGGAGGAATAAAGCCTCATCTCAACACAGTTCGAAATGAACAAGCCGGGAACGGCAATCCGAGAATAGAGCAGAGTTCAAGAATGAACAAGCCGGGAATGGGACTGGCACTCCAGGAATGGAAGTACAGTTCAGGAATGAACAGGCGACGAGAGTGGCACTCCAAGAATGGAAGCACGGTTCGGGAATGAACCAGGGGTCGCAGCACCTCACCATCCGACTCAACCCGAGGCGGCAGCCGAGCCAGGTAAGTGAAAATGCATTGCATACCTTTGTGTTTGTTTCTGTTTTGTGCTCGCAGGTTCAAAGAAAGGAGAAAGCGGCAGGAATGATCCAAGCAACGCCAAAGCAATTTCAGTTTTCGAGATGAGTCCAAGGGGCGAGGCCCATATCAGCTTAGGGGCGAGGCCCATATCATGTCATCTCCAGGTATGGAGACACATAATCAGTTCGAGGGTGAGGTCTCTATAGTCAGCGGTGTTGGGTCGAGGTGCCAAGGTCGAGGTGCCCCCGTTGTCCATTGTAGTTCCGGGTCGAGGTGCCCAGGGTCAAGGTGCCCACTACATCATCAGTCTAGGGCGAGGTCCCTATGTCAGCGGTGTTGGGTCGAGGTGCCCAGGGTCGAGGTGCCCCCGTTGTCCATTGTAGTTCCGGGTCGAGGTGCCCAGGGTCGAGGTGCCCACTACATCATCAGTTCTAGGGCGAGGTCCCTATAGTCAGCGGTGTTGGGTCGAGGTGCCCAGGGTCGAGGTGCCCCCGTTGTCCATTGTAGTTCCGGGTCGAGGTGCCCGGGTCGAGGTGCCCACTACATCATCAGTTCTAGGGCGAGGTCCCTATAGTCAGCGGTGTTGGGTCGAGGTGCCCAGGGTCGAGGTGCCCCCGTTGTCAGTTACAATTATTGGGACGCGTCCCAGGATCGAGGTCTGCTGCAGTACTCAACTCAACACATGGTAAGTCAAGTGGCAGCTGGCGAGCCAGGTAAGTGAAAATGCATTGCATAACTTTGATAGGATTGTCACTGTTGCACATTACACAAGTCCCATCAAAGTGGGGGCGACTGTAGGCACTGCATTTTTACGCATAAGTCCCTATGATGAGTCTCATTTTGGAGACACTACCTTTTAAGTCACGGAGGTCACGGAAAACGGACATCGGAAGGGGAATTCAGAATAAACAAGGTTCACTGTTTTCGTTGGTGCTACGTTCGTGTATACGTTCGAACGTCAAACAGATTGCGGGCGTTCGTGCTGCGTTCGATGATGCGTTCGAACGGTGTCGGTAATTCTGGTTTTGCTGCTAGCCTCACATTAAGCCCAATTCGCCCAAACCTTGGCCCACACGTCCAAGCCCACTTAAAACACATATTTAACACATGGTGAAATCAAAACAAATCTAAAAATCACATACCAAATTAAATAAAATACTTACAAAAATTAAAGAAATTGCATGCCTAATTAAAATCAATCAACAAACTAAATGCCTAATCTAAACCAATCAAATATAATCATACCAAGTTAAAATCAATCAACCAATATATTATTCCCAAACATAAAATATTGTATGCCTAATCAACATAAACTAAATATTCAACCTCCCTAATCCAACACCAAATCATATCCCTTTTTAAATACACAAATCCCTTTCCTTGTCAAGCCTAACCCTTTGCCTATAAAAAGAACCCTTCACCAACCTTCTCAAGGCTAGCTAGCTCATTCACATAAGAAACACCCAAGCTCATAGACACACTCCCCCTCATCTCACCGAAAAAACACCCCCAAGCAGCCCTAGACACACACATAAAACAGCCCCCGAACCACACCATAAACACCACCGAAAATAAACACCCAAAAAGTAGCCAAAACATCCCAAACACAGTAACTAAAATACAGCAGCAAAACAGTAGTAGCGGCGGTAAATCAGAGTCAAAACAGCAGCAAAAGACGGAGGACGACGACCCAAAACAGTAAGACAACGAACGAGAGCAGTGAACCAGTGAACCGGAAGAGTTGCGGAGCTTTACCCCTTCCAATCTTCGTGAAACGCGAGTCCGAGAGACGACTTAAAAGGTTAGACCTGAGGGCACTTTTTCATTAGTTTATATTCGTTTCTTTTATTATTGAATTGTATTCACATGAGAGTCGTTTATGGATGCGTGTTGTGGGTATTGGATGAATGGAAGAGTGTTGTCTCTTGTGGTATATAGGATGGAAACCCAGACGTAAATTCCGTAGCCGAATCCGAATGGACGGTAGTGCGGTCTGTACTTGGGACACAACTCCACGTACCACTTGAGTAAACGGCACCTTCTCTTGTTTAGTGTTGCTTTGGTTTATTTAATTCTTGTCATTTAAATTCTGCATGTTGTTTATTCCCGTATGATACGATCGAGTGCATGGGCTTAGTAAGTGCGATGAAAGGTTCCCTAATTGGAGGGTTAAAATCCTTCACCACGATGCTCTGCCGCACCGATTGATGTGTGTTCGGTTGAATGCGAAATACGTTCAATCGGACATACTTAGTTTGATATGATTGTCTTTATTTTCGTATGCATGATTCAACCGAGTGCATGGGCTTAGTAAGTGCGATGTGAGATCCCCTATGGGGGGGGCTAAAGCCCTTTACCACGAGGCTTTGCCGCGCCGGTTGATGTGTGTTCGGTTGGATACAAGATACGTTCAATCGGGCACACTATGTTTAGTATTATTGCTTTTCATTCTATGTATGCATGATTCAGTCGAGCGCATGGGCTTAGTATGTTGGTCTAAAGGTCCTCTCTTTGAGAGATCAAGAGCCCCAAAAGGCCACCTTTACGGTAGTACTTCGCCGCGCCCCTTTATTTTATCGTTTATGTATTGCGTCCCATTTCATGCATCAGATTTGTTCCCGTTCGAACACGTTTACGAACGCAACTCGAACGCGCATGTGTTTTGCCTTGTCATGCATCAGGTCTTATTTCTGTTCGAACGCGTTCACGAACGCCATACGAACGTGAGCATTCTGTTTCATTTCCGTTCGAACGCGTTCACAAACGCCACACGAACGAGAGCATTCTGTTTCATTTCCGTTCGAACGCGTTATCAAACGCCATACGAACGCGAACATTCTGTTTACCGTTCGAACGCGTTTACGAACGCTACACGAACGCACACGCACTTTCTTAGTTTCATAATGTATCAGGTCTGGTTTCGTTCGAACGCGTTCTCGGACGCTACACGAACGCGAACCTTCTGTTTACCGTTCGAACGCGTTACGAACGCTACACGAACGCGCACACACTGAACTGAGTCTGTCTTATCATATTCATGCATAATTGCCTCTTGATTGATCTTTCTCGTGTTATATAGCCAACCGTATTATTTGTATTCCTGCATTTATCCATTCCATGTGTTCTTGGGATTGTATTCAAGCATGATTAGGCTGTTAGCAGGTTATTTGGTTAATAGGTTCATGAGATAGTACTCAAGCATGATTAGGTTGTTCTTAGTTTTCCATATCATAGGATTGAAATATGTTCATGAGATTGCCATGTGATGTTGCATGTTGTGATGAACTTGTTGATGTATGTACATGAATCTAGAAGCATGATATTTTTGGAAATAAATGTTACTTAAGCTTAATTAAATTATTACATAAATCCTTTCATTACAAGTGACATGAGTAAGGGACCATTCCGAACCCAACGGTTTGAGGTCTTCCCTTGCGAGGGGTGAGTGCGGCCTTAAATCTTTGTCCCGGTTCACACCGGGTGGCGACTCCATATTATTTAGTATCTCCCAACTAGGCCGCGAGCCTAGGAACATGCGTCGCCCAGGTCCTGTTGTCTACACCAGTCTCTTGCTAATCAGCAGATCCCGCACATCAGTACATATGCATGTACCATATCCAATATTAAAAATCCAATTTTAAAACCAGTAGTGGACATGTTTATAACAAACATACCTGAAGCCGGAGCCTTGCCCGTCTTCACTTCCTTCATGTTTTCCTTGTCCATAAGGCAGTCACGCTTCCATTGACCCGGTTTTCCAAAATTTAGGCAGACATCTTGGGATATGTCCTTTGTCTTCCCAGAAGATTATGACTATTTTGCCTTTGCCCTTTTTTATTCACACCCCCAGAAGCCTTCGGCCAAGCCTTGGCCTTCTGGGTTGTCGAAGTAAGATGCGTCTTGCGCTTCTTGCCCTTTTGGAAGCTCTGGCTCTGCCTCCTTGAGCACAATCATTAACTCTCCAATGGTTTTCTTTTGGTTCATGATGAACTTGCCCCAGCATTCGGGCAGAGACTATAAGATCAAATCTATGGAAGTCTTGGCCTCGTAGGTAATGCCGAGCTAACCTAGCAGTTCGATGTCAGTGTTGGACAATTATGACATATAGTTTCACTATTTATACAGAATATGGTGTTGTTGTATAAATAAACTATGTGACAAAGGAAATTGCTCTTTTATCATTTGTAATTAGATTACCAAGATATATAAATGATAAAAGTCAATATGATTAGAACCGCATTAATAAGATATGAGATAATATTAATCTGCTAAAGTTTAATCATTAAATATCCTTAGTCGTAGTATTATCGAGACTGGACATCGATAATACGGAATAGACTAGTATTACACTTGTGTATGTTATGGAAGCGTAACGGCATAGTTCTCATATATTTGGGTATTGGATACTCATGCAAGTGTAATAGGAGGTTCTGTTTACCGATGGTACGGAAACAACTTCGCTCTGGATAGACCTGTCGCAATCTCATTGGTAGTATGACTATGTGTCTATGGGAATCCGAATCAGGGTAGGTGTATTTGGTCTTAACCTGAGACTTGCATCGCTAATACTTTCGACAATCAATATACTTTGGTTTTGGTCGTCTGGGGCTTTAACAGGTTCTGTGTATCCATCTTCTAGGTATACTGAGAATCGTAGTGTATTGGGTGTGATATCAAGATGGAAGTATCACTCCAGTCATATGGAGATGATGATCACGCAGGATACGGAACTAGTACTCTTAAGTACTGCAGTCATCGGGATAATATGACTAGGTCATGATTATCCGACTATAGAGACTAGTTACCAGAGATCTGATATATGCTTCGTACGGGGCAGACACAATTCCAGCCCTAGGCCTATCATGTGATATCGATACTGGACCGCAATACGCAATACTACGTATACTACGCCTGACAAAGATTATATATTCCTTAAAGAATATTTCTGGAGAATTGGGTAGGCACGGTGCTTTGCTAGAAGCCAGCCATGTCTTGTAAATCGGTAAGAAAGTGGTACCGGGTACGCACATTTTCGAATAGTCCGACGATCAGATTTACTGCCAACATATCAAGGGGTCTCATGGGTCACTTCTCGAAGATTCACCGATGACGTATGACTCGAACATAATTAATCTGGGATTAATTAGAAGAGAGAGAAAATTAATCTAGGATTAATTACGGCGAGAATTTATCTGGGATAAAATTCAATTAATAGAGAGAGAACGATTAGTTTGTAATTAATCGATTAAATAATATATTCGATGTATTAAATGAAATTGGATTTCATAATGGAATTAAAATGGATTTTAATTCGGGTGAACGAATTAATTTAGAACTAATTCGCGAGCGACTTTAATAGTAATTTTGCTAGGCGTAATTATTTAATTAAATTTGATTTAATTACGTCGCAACGGAAAATTCATTAATTCGGAATTAACGAACCCGAGCCCAGAATGTGTTCACGGGCCCACTCAGATTTTGAATCAAAATGGGGCCCACACCTAGTCACATCACTAATCAACTTTATCACTTTATGTTGATAGAAGTTGGTAGTGGTTGGTAACTTGTAAATTACACAAGTTAGACTTGTGAAAGACTTTTTACCAACTTGATTTTGTAAATGATTTTGATTTTTGAAATCAATAATACATTAAACAAAATTGGAAACTCATCCCACTCTCTCATCACACACAAAACCGTGACTATCTCCATCTCTCATTGCTTCTCACATTGCCGAGAGTTGTAAGAAGAAAAAAATGGATTTTTGTTGCAAAAATCTCCATTGCTAACACATCAAAGAGTCATCCAAGGTGATAGGGAAACCATTCCAAAGAGTTTGGAATTCATTCATCAAGCTTAGATCTCAACATACAATCAAATGAGAGCTTGGAGCAACTTCAAAGGAGGCAAATTGTTGTTCTCAACACATCCACCCAACCGATGGTTGTAAGTATTTTTCTGCATTCTTACTTCGAGTATTCACTTCTTTTATGTTTAATGATCCTGGATTTGTTCTTATAGAACCTAACAGTCAGCAATCATCTGCGACATCTAGAGCTCTACAGATGTACCCTCTGACATACGCGAGCGAAAGAGCTTCTTTTGCAATTCATACTTCTAAGATCTAAGGTTAGATCTATGAAGATCCTTCAATTTCAATATCATACTATAAGGATCTAATCCTTAGTTCTGACGACGAAACTAAGGAGTCATTGTGGCAAGTGTGGGACACAGAAACTGGGCGACGCATGCTGTCCCGGGCTCGCGGCCCGGTTGGGAGTACGGAGTAGCCCGCGGGGGACTAAACCGGAGAATAATGGAGTCGCCACCCGGTGTGAACCGGGACAAAGATTTAAGGCCGCACTCACCCCTCGCGAGGGAAAACCTCAAACCGTTGGGTTCGGAATGGTCCCTTACTTATGCCACTTGTAATAAAATGATTTGTGCAATAATCTCACCAAGCCTAAGCAACATTTATTTCCAACGAGTATTCTACTTTTAAGTTCACATGCATGAAAGTAATCATCCTAATGACAAACATACAATAGCACACGGCAATCTCATGAACACGTTTTGATCATATAATGCGGAAAACAAAGAACAACCTAAACATAATGCAAATTCCAAACGAAAAATAAAGGACTAATCATGCTTGAAAATGAACAACTAAATGGGCTAAATCATGCTTAAGAACCAAGTAGCATAATAACGGCCTAATCATGCTTGAATACCATCTCATGAACACATCAAATAAATAAATGCAGGAATTCAAATAGTATGATTGATTACAAGAGAAATCACCTAAGAAACAATTATGCATGACATGTGATGAAAATGACTCATTTCAGTGTATGCGCGTTCGTGTAGCGTTCGAAAACGTGTTCGAACGGTAAACAGAGGGTTCTCGTTCGTATGGCGTTTGATAACGCATTCGAACGAGACCAGACCTGATGAAACAAATCCATGCGTGTTCGAGTAACGTTCGTAAACACGTTCGAATGGTAAACAGAAGGTTCGCGTTCGTATAGCGTTTGATAACGCGTTCCAACGGGACTAGACAGAAAACATGCGTTTGTGCGGCGTTCTGAAATGCGTTCGAACGGGGTTACAGCAGTGACCTCCAAAATACAGTAAACAATATGACACATACATGAACGGATGAATAGATGACATCTAATAAATAATAACGGGCTAAAAGTGCGGCAAAGCATCGTGGTAAAGGATTTTAACCTCTCAAAATAGAGGACCTTTAATCGCACTTACTAAGCCCATGCGCAATCAACACAATACATATATAAAAAGTAAAGACAATGATATTGAGCTTCATATACCCGATTAAACACATCTTACATTCAACCGAATATACATCAACCGGTGCGGTGAAGCATCGTGGTAAAGGATTTTAACCCCTTAGAGTAAGGGACCTTTAATCCAACTTACTAAGCCCATGCACTCGATCACATCATGTATATAAAAAATAAAGATAATAATATCGGACCTCGTATACCCGATTGAACACATCTTACATTCAACCGAATATACATCAACCGGCGCGGCAAAACATCGTGGTAAAGGATTTTAACCCCTCAAAATATGGGACCTTTAATCCAACTCACTAAGCCCATGCGCTCGATCACATCATTACATAAAAAAATAACATACGGAAATCAAGTAGCGAATAATAAACAACTCAAAACAACATAAAACGAAATATGCGCCGTTTACTCAAGTGGTACGTGGATTTGTATCCCGAGTACAGATCATACTACCGTCCATTCGGAATCGGCTATGAAATTTATGTCTGGGTTTCGATCTTATATACCACGAGAGGCGACACACTTTTCATTTTATTCAAGGGCCACAACACACATCATTTCACAATAATCATGCATTTTCTATTTATTCAAGGGCCACAATCATGCATCAATAAACGACTCTCATGCGATAAAAATGAATAAAACAATTTAAAAAGATAGATGGAGATAATAGGAAAAGTACCCTCAGGTCTAACCTTTTATGTCGACTTTCGGACACGCGTTTCACTGCCGTCGGAAGGGTTATCACTCCGCAACTTTTCTGGTTCACTGGTTTGCATTTTACCTCGCTGTTTCGCTGCTCAAGCTACTATTTTTACCATGTTTCACTGTTGTTTTGCTGCTATATTTCTGCTGTATTTTGGTAACTGTTTTTGGTGTTTTAGAGGACTGTTTTGGGGTATTTGGGACTGTTTTACTGGCATTTTGTGGGGCAGTTTACGGAGGGTCTTTCACGGCAGTTAAGAGGCTGTTTGTGGATGGGGTTTATGTGAAGGGCGAGGGAGTTTTGAGAGCAATATTTGTGCGAATTGAAGGCAGTTTTCGGGCAGTATATGTGCGTGAAATGGTTGGGCACGTGGGCTGCTTATGGACGTGTGGTGCGCTGTTTGGGTGCTTTAGGGTGTTATCATGGTGTGGAAGCGGTGAGGTAGGGGGTATGTGGCGTGAGGCTTAGGGGCGTGTGGTCTGCTGTTTAGTGGTGAACGTGCATAACTGTGTTAAGAGATGCTGAAGGGTGACGTCTTGGTTCGTGGAAGCGGTGAGCGTGGAGGCAAGGCGTGAGGGTGAATGGTTAGCATGAGCAGGCTGTGAAGTTGCCGAGTGTAAGGGCTGGTGAGGGGGCAGGTTTAGTGGAGAGTAGGTGGCCATGTGTTAATGTGTAGGCTGTGTGAGTGGGCTTCGGAGGGTGGCAAGGGTTTTGGGCCAAGGTTTAAAGGTGTGCGGGTTTTTTGGGCCAAAGGTGATGTAAACGGAGGTCCAACAAGTGAGCTTGACGCTAAACAAGTGAATAAGAATCTAACGAAATACCGATTCCCTTCCGACGATCGTTTCCCACAATATCCTTAACTAAAATGGTAGTACCTCCAACTGAGACTCATCATCGGGTTTCACATGTAAAAATGCAATGCCTACAGTCGCCCCCACTTTGATGGGACTTGTGTAGTGTGTGACTTTGAACAATCCTATCAAATTTATGCAATGCATTTTCACTTACCTGGCTCGTCTGCTGCCTCAAGCTGAGTTGGTGCTGCAGTGGACCTCGATCCTGTGACGCATCCCAATAATTGCAACCGACAACGGGGGCACCTCGACCCTGGGACGCATCCCGATACCGCTGGAAATGAGGGTCTCTCCCTAGAACAAATGATGTAGTGAGCCCTCGACCCTGGGACGCATCCCGGAACTACAACTGATGATGCAGTGGACCTTTTTGTTGGTGAAAGTGATAGTAAAGGCTTAGGTTATAATGTGATGGTGGGGGATTGGGTAATGGTTTGGCTTCCAATGGTGTCAGAAGTCCTTGTCTCTTCAACTTCTCCAATACTTTGGACAAGGGTCTTCCCAAGTTGGAGAATCTCCGGTTCCGGATAGCGACAATCTCAGTAGAAACGGGCTTTGTTCCCGATGTCCCCCCAATGGGCCTCCTGTTCAGACCATAGAATTTTCTATTCTCGGCCTCTTCTTCCTCAATATCCATGACAGTTTCCCTCAACTGCCGAAAATCAGTAATCATAGAGGTCATCCTCCTTAGCTTCCCATAGATGGAGGGCTTGGTGCCCTTGATGATCATTTTAATTTGGTCCTTCTCCGAGGGCCTAGTCTGCATTTTCAACAACTGACCTCTCCATCGGTCCACATACTCCTTAAAACTCTCCTCCGATTTTTGCTTAACATTCTCCAGATCTCGGAATGACAAATCAATCTCTAAGTCTGTAACATACTGCTTCAGAAAAGCATCAGCTAGTTCTCTCCAATCTTCCTTAACCTTCTTCTCAAGGCTATGATACCAAACCACAGGTGCCCCCTCGAGTGACATCCCAAACATCTTTTGGACCTGGCGCTGTGATAGGCCCACTGAACTCATGAATGAGACATATTGCTGCAGATGGACTCTCGGGTCTCCATTCCCATTAAACTTGGCCATGTCGGGCATTTTAAACTGAGCTGGCAGCTGTTCTCCGAAGGTTATTGCCTCATAATCTAACAACTCTTCATATTTACCCCTCATTTTACGGG
This sequence comes from Zanthoxylum bungeanum, assembly GCA_019454045.1. Classification (NCBI taxonomy): domain Eukaryota; kingdom Viridiplantae; phylum Streptophyta; class Magnoliopsida; order Sapindales; family Rutaceae; genus Zanthoxylum; species Zanthoxylum bungeanum. Next base: position 105,748 of record SKCR01018446.1, on the reverse strand, counting down.
TAACTGTTTCAACCTGATCCCGGAGCTTCTAAAATTCTGCCTGAGACCCAATCACTCTGCATGTTGCATACTCTACCATGTCATCATCAAAAGTGGGGATATCATCCCCCAACCCATTCGGAGGCTCCTCTCGCCTCATATTCTCAGAATTTCCCCCAGCACGGGGTACAGCTATATTAGACATGGCAGCGGTCAAAGCTTGCAGTTGTTCAGTCATTTTGGCGAAACCAATTTCCAACTGATCCACGCGAGATATTTCATTTTCTGATCCACTCATATTTGTTATTAGCCTATTGATGTGTCTTCCCTCTTCCCTAACCCAACGAGAATCTATGATGTCTTTTAGAGCATAAGGGTTAGCATGATGCATGTATGCATGAGGTGAATAAGATGCATGCGATACAAGGAATATATCAACTCATTAAAATTTTCACACAAATCGGCCCATCATCATTTTAGAAGCTTTTGGCCCAATTGTCATAGGAGTGAAGTCGTCCCAGTTTAAATAGCCCAACAAGTTCACATCTCATGGCAAGAAGTCCAACCGTAACCAAATGATAATGTTCCTAAACACAAACATATAATGGCCCATTGGCGTTTTGGAAGCTTTTGGCCCGATCACCATAAGATACGTTCTTGTCCCAGTTTAAATGGCCCAACAAGCCCATACCTCATGACAAAAAGGTCCGAATGGATCCAAACGACAATGTTCCCAAACACAAGCATACATAAATAATTTCTACAGAGTGGCCCATCAACATTTAAGAAGCTTTTGGCCCAATCGTCATAGGATACGAACTCGTCCCAGTTTAAATGGCCCAACAAGCTCGTATTTCTGACAAGAAGCCCAACTGCATCCAAATGAGGATGGTCCACAAGCACAAGGAAATAGTTGTTATAGGCCATACAATTTTGGTCTACGTGTGGGTTTGCGGGAGTGTAGACAAAGACTCTCGCCGGCGAAGGATTACCCACAACTAGGTCTCCCCACTCAAGGGTTCAAGCAACCAAGTGAGCGCACCTTTTTTATACCTTACAGTACGTGCCAACGAGTTATGGTGTGTGACTAACTGTCAAATGGATTTCTTGTTGCAGATTCCCCAGAGGGAGGGTGGAGCGAGGCTCTCTTAATTACCCAAGCCTCTTAGGCTCTTATCGCTTGGTGACAGGAATAAGCAACAAGTCCTCCAGATTAGTCTGTCACAATAGGCTACAAGTAGATGATTATCTAGGTGCCTTCACAGCTTTTCCTTCTAGAAAGGTAGTGAGTGAAGGAAGACACCAAACTATTACCCAGCCTAAACAATATGCCTTTGATTAAACCCCTTTTAACTTACAGTAGACACAATTAATTAAAGCACAAATCATAATATTACAAGACATTATTTCGGGGCCGATTCTCTATCCCCAGTGGAGTCACCAGACTGTGGGACATAGAAACTGGGCGACGCATGCTATCCCGGGCTCACGGCCCGGTTGGGAGTACGGAGTAGCCCGCGGGGGACTAAACCGGAGAATAATGGAGTCGCCACCCGGTGTGAAAATGAAGGAATAATCATGCTTGAAAATGAACAACTAAATGGGCTAAATCATGCTTAAGAACCAAGTAGCATACTAACGGCCTAATCATGCTTGAATACCATCTCATGAACACATCAAATAAATAAATGCAGGAATTCAAATAGTATGATTGATTACAAGAGAAATCACCTAAGAAACAATTTTACATGACATGTGATGAAAATGACTCAGTTCAGTGTATGCGCGTTCATGTAGCATTCGAAAACGCGAACGGTAAACAGAAGGTTCTCATTCATATGGCGTTTGATAACACGTTCGAACAGGACCAGACCTGATGAAACAAATGCATGCGCGTTCGAGTAGCATTCATAAATGCGTTCGAACGGTAAACAGAAGGTTCGCGTTCGTATAGCGTTTGATAACGCGTTCGAACGGGACAAGACAGAAAACATGCGTTCGTGCGGCGTTCTGAAATGCGTTCGAACGGGGTTACAGCAGTGACCTCCAAAATATAGTAAACAATATGACACATACATGAACGGATGAATAGATGACATCTAATAAATAATAACGGGCTAAAAGCGCGGCAAAGAATCATGGTAAAAGATTTTAACATCTCAAAATAGAAGACCTTTAATCGCACTTATTAAGCCCATGCGCAATCAACACAATACATATATAAAAAGTAAAGACAATGATATCGAGCATCAAATACCCGATCGAACACATCTTACATTCAACCGAATATACATCAACAGGCGCGGCAAAGCATCGTAGTAAAGGATTTTAACCCCTCAGAGTAGGGGACCTTTAATCCAACTTACTAAGCCCATGCACTCGATCACATCATGTATATAAAAAATAAAGATAATAATATCGGACCTCGTATACCCGATTGAACACATCTTACATTCAACCGAATATACATCAATCGGCGCGGCAAAACATCGTGGTAAAGGATTTTAACCCCTCAAAATAGGGGACCTTTAATCCAACTCACTAAGCTCATGCGCTTGATCACATCATTACAGAAACAAATAACATGTGGAAATCAAGTATTGAATAATAAACAACTCAAAACAACATAAAACAAAATATGCGCCGTTTATTCAAGTGGTACGTGGAGTTGTATCCCGAGTACAGATCGTACTACCGTCCATTCGGAATCGACTATGAAATTTATATTCGAGTTTCCATCCTATATACCACGAGAGGCGACACACTTTTCATTTTATTCAAGGGCCACAACACACATCATTTCACAATAATCATGCATTTTCTATTTATTCAAGGGCCACAATCATGCATCAATAAACGACTCTCATGCGATAAAAAATGGAGATAATAGGAAAAGTACCCTCAGGTCTAACCTTTTATGTCGACTTTCGGACACGAGTTTCACGGCCGTCGGAAGGGCTATCACTCCACAACTTTTCTGGTTCACTGATTTGTGTTTTACCTCGCTGTTTCGCTGCTCAAGCTATTGTATTTGCTCCGTTTCACTGCTGTTTTACTGCTATATTTCTGATGTATTTTGGTCATTGTTTTGGTGTTTTAGGGGACTATTTTGGGGTATTTGGGACTGTTTTACTGGCAGTTTGTGGGGCAGTTTGCGGAGGGTCTTTCACGGCAGTTAAGAGGCTGTTTGTGGAGGGGGTTTACGTGAAGGGCAGTGGAGTTTTGAGGGCAGTATTTGTGCGAATTGAAGGCAATTTTCGGGCAGTATTTATGCGTGAAATGGTTGGGCACGTGGGCTACTTTGGACGTGTGGTGCGCTGTTTGGGTGCTTTAGGGTGTTATCATGGTGTGGAAGCGTTGAGGCAGGGGGTATGTGGCGTGAGGCTTAGGGGCGTGTGGTCTGCTGTTTATTGGTGAACGTGCATAAGTGTGTTAGGAGATGCTGAAGGGTGACGTCTTGGTTCGTAGAAGCGGTGAGCGTGGAGGCAAGCCGTGAGGGTGAATGGTTAGCGTGAGCAGGCTGTGAAGTTGCCAAGTGTAAGGGTTGGTGAGGGGGCAGGTTTAGTCGAGAGTAGGTGGTCGTTTGTCAATGTGTAGGCTGTGTGAGTGGGCTTAGGTGGGTGGCAAGGGTTTTTGGCCAAGGTTTTTGCGGATTTTTTTGGGCCAAAGTTGCTCTAAACGGAGGTCCAACAAGTGAGCTTGACGCTAAACAAGTGAATAAAGATCTAACGAAATACCGATTCCCTTCCGACGACCGTTTCCCGCAATATCCTTAACTAAAAAGGTAGTGCCTCCAACTGAGACTCATCATCGGATTTCACATGCAAAAATGCAATGCCTACAGTCGCCCCCACTTTGATGGGACTTGTGCAGTGTGTGACTTTGAACAATCCTATCAAAGTTATGCAATGCATTTTTGCTTACCTGGCTCGTCTGCTGCCTCAAACTGAGTTGGTGCTGCAGTGGACCTCGATCCTGGGACGTATCCCAATAACTGCAACCGACAACGGGGGTACCTCGACCCTGGGATACATCCCGATACTGCTAAAAATGAGGGCCTCGCCCTAGAACAAATGATGTAGTGGACCCTCGACCCTGGGACGCATCCCAGAATCGGTTATGAAATTTATGTCCGGGTTTCAATCCTATATACCACGAGAGGCGACACACTTTTCATTTTATTCAAGGGCCACAACACACATCATTTCACAATAACCATGCATTTTCTATTTATTCAAGGGCCACAATCATGCATCAATAAACGACTCTCATGCGATAAAAATGAATAAAACAATTTAAAATGATAGATGGAGATAATAGGAAAAGTACCATCAGGTCTAACCTTTTATGTCGACTTTCGGACACGCGTTTCACGGCCTTCGGAAGGGCTATCACTCCGCAACTTTTCTGGTTCACTGGTTTGCGTTTTATACCTCGCTGTTTCGCTGCTCAAGCTACTGTTTTTGCTCTGTTTCGCTGCTGTTTTAGTGCTATATTTCTGCTATATTTTGGTCACTGTTTTTGGTGTTTTAGGGGACTATTTTGGGGTATTTGGGATTATTTTACTGGCAGTTTGTGGGGCAGTTTGCGGAGGGTCTTTCACGGCAGTTAAGAGGCTGTTTGTGGAGGGGGTTTACATGAAGCGCAGGGGAGTTTTGAGGGCAGTATTTGTGCGAATTGAAGGCAGTTTTCGGGCAGTATTTGTGAGTGAAATGGTTGGGCACGTGGGCTGCTTATGGACGTGTAGTGTGTTGTTTGGTGCTTTAGGGTGTTATCATGGTGTGGAAGCGGTGAGGCAGGGGGTATGTGGCGTGAGGCTTAGGGGCGTGTGGTCTGCTGTTTAGTGGTGAACATGCATAAGTATGTTAGGAGATGCTGAAGGGTGACGTCTTGGTTCGTGGAAGCGGTGAGCGTGGAGGCAAGGCATGAGGGTGAATGGTTAGCTTGAGCAGGCTGTGAAGTTTTCGAGTGTAAGGGCTGGTGAGGGGGCAGGTTTAGTGGAGAGTAAGTGGTCGTGTGTCAATGTGTAGGCTGTGTGAGTGGGCTTAGGTGGGTGGCAAGGGTTTTGGGCCAAGGTTAAAAGGTTTATGGATTTTTTTGGGCCAAAGGTGCTCTAAACGGAGGTCCAACAAGTGAGCTTGACGCTAAACAAGTTAATAAGGATCTAACGAAATACCGATTCCCTTCTGATGACCGTTTCCCGCAATATACTTAACTAAAAAGGTAGTGTCTCCAACTGAGACTTATCATCGGGTTTCACATGAAAAAATGCAATTCCTGCAGCAAGCATGATGGATTGAGCACTAAAGTTTTCATCACGATGAGTCTTCCAAAACTCATGCTCTAGTATTTGCTCAACTCCGGGCTTAAGCCCGAGAGGTCACTCTATTAAATAGAGTAACTTCTCGACTCTCATGACTATTCTGAGATTCATTTTCAATCTGGAAAATTATACCGTTAAAGACATTTTCACCTAGAATTATGTCCCTTAACGCTAATCTTTCAGTCATCTTGATTGCTATAGTCTAACTATTCAGTCAACGATTTTGGGTACACTCAAAATGTAATGGTTACTGTAGTCCAACTATATAACCAACTACAAGTTGGGTAATGTGTCGTACAGTCTAACTGTTCAAAGAAAGCAATATTTAATATTAGTCCAACTAATATATTTATCACAATGATAAAAAAAATAAAAGAGCGCGTGTTGGCAAGTATTTAAACGAAATTGCAAATTTAATACTTGCCTCCCACTATTTTTCGGCGAGCCTCTAACCCTCTGTGGAGTACTCGGAAAACCTAGTTTCCTAGTGGGCTAGGATCCCGTTAAATAACACACAACCTTGAATTTGGCAATAAGCTGTATGAAACTTAACTAGGTAGATCTCTAATAACAATTGGATCTCATCTAATTCCTAGATCCAGTTTGTGGTCCTCCAAGTCCAAAACATATATCCAATATATGTAAATATATCCAATATATTTCCTAACCTTTTTCCTCTAAATCAACTAAGCCTTAGCTTTGGCTCAACAAGCTTAATGACTCTAGTTAAGCGCGACCCATTGACAGTGGGAAAGCTTCGTAATCGAGGTCGATGAATAAGAAGTGACCTTGACTTTAGCCAACAAGTCACAACTGCCAAGACACGCGATATGTAACAAAGCTTACATGGTTCAAACACATCCGCGATGGACAAAGGTCTTGACTTTGGCCAACAAACCAATGCCAATCTTGGATCTTGAGAGAGAACCACTCAATGGAAGGAAAAACGCTTAATATTGAATGAGGGTTTTTCGCGTAAATTGGCAACCAATTTATTATCTTTGATTAGGTCTCATCATACACCCTTAAGCATGCATTCTAAAAGCATAATAAGGCACGAAATAAATGAATAATGATATGCGGATGGATATATAACAAATTGTTCCTAGAACAAATCTCTCAATTTCCTCTCTCCCGCTAGCATTATTCTTACTTATACCCAATTACATAATACTTCTAAAGAAACCGCATTTACATTGAGGGGAATTGGTGAGAAGAGAAATACAAAGAGAATAGAGATAATAGGCTGGACACGCAGGTCCAATTTAATAAATTCTAAATTTATTACAATAATTTCCAAAATTGCCATCACCCTTCTAATATCCATCCGATATACATTATTCATACAATACATCCAAGTATTCACACAAAGCATGTTATTCAATCAATCTAATCCAATTAATTAATCTTTGAAATAATGATCATCCAATGTTCAAATAACGATTTGATTTGCGCGAGTCCAACTCGTTTAAGAATAAATACTCAAAGTACGTATTCTTGAATTATATCGAACTATAATTTTAAATCCAATTTAAATTGTATCCAATACTAATTCATATTTAATTCCAAATTTAATAATTACGCTTATTAATAGTGCATTTTAGACTTAGATTCTAAATCCAATCTTAATGGGTCTCAAAGCCCATTTAGTATCCAATACTATTTAATTAAAGTCCAATGGGCTTTCAATTAATTCTTTAGGCGTGGGCTTTGGCCATTATGGATCAAACCCAAATTCCAAGGCCCAATTAAGGAATCACCCTTTTTGCCAAAAATCAATTTAGGCCCATTAGGCCCAATTAAATTGTTTAAAGGTCCAATTGTCATATTTGGATTTTATAGAAATTTTTTTAGGCCCAATTGGATCCAACCCAATTGTCCAAAACCGAACTTGGCCCAACCAAACCCATTAAGCCCAATTACAACAAATTAAATTAACACATTATTCCAAATTACATATTAATTTAATTAAAGAGCAATTAACATAATTAATCAATTAATGTAATGTTTCCAAAACACTAATTAATCCAATTTAATCATGCTCAACATTTCCAATTAATGTCCAACATAAATTAAAGCAAAATCAATCTATTACATGCTTCACACTTCACGGCAATAGGGCACAAAATTATACCCAATTTGATTTCAATCCAATTAAATCAACATACAAGATTTATTTCATGCTTTAAACATATCCAATTGTCTAAAATCAAAAAATTACCATGAGTGTTCCTAGGGCATACATTCGGCCATACTTAGAATTTAGAGATTTTTTATCTAATCAATATTTCACAAATCCAACAATGCATAAATCCAATTCAACATCATACAAACATAACCCTACCATCAATTTAGGAAAATCAATCTCCAAGCCAAAAATCCCAAATTAAAGTATATGAACCCTATATTTTCAAATCAAACTTAAGATGGCTCTGATACCATTGTTAGTGTTCCAAGAACATGCCACAAGATCTCTAAGTTAATTTGTGTGTGAATAAAGAAGAGGAGTTGTGGAAATACTCACAATGCTTGGTAGAGAAAATTCAAAACTTTCATGGATGTGTAGAAGCTCCAAGCCTTCAAATTGAATTCCAAACTCATGGATTGGTTTCCATATCACCTCATTTGTCTTCTTAAAGTGTTAGCTTTGTAGAATTTTGCAACAAAATTCCATTGAAAGAGAGATAGAGTCACGGTTTCTAGAAAAATGAGAAGATGAATAGTTGTTCAACTAGTTTCCAAAACTAAAATGACTTCTTTATATATAAAGTTTGTGTGTTGAATTGGTTTGAGTGTAGAAAAATAAATCCCAAGCTTTCACTCAACCAATTACCAAATTCCATCAAGTGTCAAACACATTGATGTAAATTGGTGGGCCCCACTTCAAATTCCAAATTTAAGTCGGACAATCCAACACGCAACTTCGCTCGGGCCTGGGTTCGTTTAATTCTGAATTAAACGAATTTTCCGTTGCGACTTAATTAAATCCAATTTAATTAAATAATAATGTCTCGCAATATTATTACGTAAGTCGCTTACGAATTAATTCTAAATTAATTCGTTCGCTTGAATTAAAATCCAATTTTTATTCTGCTTTGAAATCTAATTTCAATTAATATATCTAATATATTATTTTAGCCAAATAAATAAATTAAATAGTAAAATCCAATTTCACCATTAAATTTACTTTGCCGATTAATTCCAAATTAATCGCGTTCTCTCCTCTCGATGAATTTAATCCCAGATAAATTCTCGACGCAAATAATCCCAGATTAATTCTTTCTCTATTAATTAATCCCAGATTAATTCTTATCGTAATTAATCCCAGATTAATTTTCTCTCTCATAATTAATCCCAGATTAATTCTGTTCGAGTCAAATGTCATCGGTGAATCTTCGGGAAGCGGCCCAAGAGATCCCTGGATATGTTGGCAGTAAATACGGTCATCGGACTATCCAAACACGTGCGTTCCCGGTACCACGTTCTTACCAATTTACAAGACATGGTTGGCTTCTAGCAAAGCACCGTGCCTACCCAATTCTCCAGAAATATTCTTTAAAGGAATATATAATCTTTATCAGGCGTAGTATACAGTGTATTACGTATTACGATCCAGTATCGGATGTCACATGCTAGGCCTAGGGCTGGAATTGTGTCTGCCCCGTACGAAGCATATATCGGATCACAAGCAACTAGTCTCTATAATCGGATAATCATGACCTAGTCATTTTATCCCGATGACTGCAGTACTTAAGAGTACCAGTTCTGTATACCTGCGTGATCATCATCTCCATATGACTGAAGTGATATTTCCATCTTGACATCACACCCAATACACTACGATTCCCAGTATACCTAGAAGAGGCATACACAGAACCTATTAAAGCCCCGAACGACCAAAACCAAAGTATACTGATTGTCGCAAGTATTAGCGATGCAAGTCTCAGGTTAAGATCAAATACACCTACCTTAATTCGGATTCCCATAGACACATAGTCATACTACCAATGAGATTTCGAGGGGTCTATCCAGAGCAAAGTTATTCCCGTACAATTGGTAAATAGAACCTTATATTACACTTGCATAAGTATCATATACTTAAATATATGAGAACTATGTCGTTAAGCTTCCATAACACGTACAAGTATAATACTAGTTCTGTATCATACGTGATCATCATCTCCATATGACTGGAGTGATAATTCCATCTTGACATCACACCCAATACACTATGATTCTCAGTATACCCAGAAGAGGCGTACACAGAACCTGTTAAAGCCCCGGACGATTAAAACCAAAGTATACTGATTGTCGCAAGTATTAGCGATGCAAGTCTCAGGTTAAGACCAAATACACCTACCCTGATTCGGATTCCCATAGACACATAGTCATACTACCAATGAGATTCCGAGGGGTCTGTCCAGAGTGAAGCTGTTTCTGTACCATCGGTAAACACAACCTCCTATCACACTTGCATAAGTATCCAATACTTAAATATATGAGAACTATGTCGTTATACTCCCACAACGCGCACAAGTGCAATACTAGTCTATTCCGCATTATCGATGTCCAGTCTCGATAATACTACGACTATGGATATTTAATGATTAAACCTTTTGTGGATTAATATTGTCTCATATCTTATTAATCTGGTACTAATCATATGGACTTTTTATTGGACAATTATGATCCATAACATCACTATTTGTACAGAACATGACGTTGTTGTACAAATTAACTATGTTACAAAAGAAATTGCACTTTTATAATTTTATAATTAGATTACTTGGATATATAAATGATAAAAGTCCATATAATTAATACTGGATTAATAAGATATTATACAATATTAATCCACGTAAGGTTTAATCATTAAATATCCCTAGTCGTAGTATTATCGAGACTGGACATCGATAATGTGGAATAGGCTAGTATTACACTTGTGCATGTTATGGAAGCGTAATGGCATAGTTCTCATATATTTGGGTATTAGATACTTATGCAAGTGTAATATGAGGTTCTGTTTACCGATGGTACGGAAACATCTTCGCTCTAGATATACCCCTCGGAATCCCATTGGTAGTATGACTATGTGTCTATGGGAATCCGAATCAGGGTAGGTTTATTTGGTCTAAACCTGAGACTTGCATCACTAATACTTGCGACAATCAATATACTTTGGTTTTGGTCGTCCGGGGCTTTAACAGGTTCTGTGTACGCCTCTTCTGAGTATACTGAGAATCATTGTGTATTGGGTGTGATGTCAAGAATGAAGTATCACTTCAGTCATATGGAGATGATGATCACGCAGGGATACGGAACTGGTACTCTTAAGTACTGCAGTCATCGGGATAATATGACTAGGTCATGATTATCCGATCTTAAAGAGACTAGTTGCTAGTGATCCGATATATGCTTCGTACGTGGTAGACACAACTCAAGCCCCAGGCCTAGCATATGACATCTGATACTGGATCGTAATACACAATACTACGTATACTATGCCTGACAAAGATCTTGTATTCTGTAGAAGAATATTTCTGGAGAATTGGGTAGGCACGATGCTTTGCTAGAAGCCAACCATGTCTTGTAAATCGGTAAGTACATGGTACCGGGTACGCACGTGTTCGGATAGTCCGATGACCATATTTACTGCCAACATATCCAGGGATCTCTTGGGTCGCATCCCAAAGATTCACCAATGATATTTGACTTGAACAATATTAATCTGAGATTAATTAAGAGAGAGAAAATTAATCTGGGATTAATTTCGACAAGAATTAATCTGGGATTAATTATCAGAGAAAGAATTAATCTCGGATTAATTACGTCGAGAATTTATCTCGGATTAAATTCGTCTAGAAGAGAAAACGCGATTAATTTGGAATTAATCGGTAAAGTAAATTTAATAGTTAAATTGGATTTTACTATTTAATTTATTTAATTGGGCTAAAATAATATATTAGATATATTAAATTGAAATCGGATTTCAACGCGGAATTAAATTGGATTTTAATTCTAGCGAACGAATTAATTTAGAATTAATTCGTAAGCGACTTTAATAATAATTTTATGAGGCATAATTATTTAATTAAATTAGGTTTAATTACATCGCGACGAAAAATTCGTTTAGTCGGATTAAACGAACCGGGCCCAAATTGTGTTGTGTAAGCCAACCAAATTTTGAATTAAATGGGTGGGACCCATGACTTTCATCAATTGTCAACAATTGATATAATTGGTTGGCAATAAAGTAAATTGGACTTGATTTACATCATACCTACCGAGTCTAAATACATAACACAATTTAATGAATTTTTTGGAAAATTTTTTGACTCTCTCTCCCTCATTGGCTGAAAGGCCACTGCCCACTCTTTGGCCAAAAATGGTCACGGGTTTTGGCGCACAAATGAAGTGGCCACTATATTCATTCTCTTTGTTAATGGTCGAATGAAAGAAAAGCAAATGGTTGATTGACTTTTGAAGTTTGGCAAAAGAAAAGCAATTTCTTTCTTCTTTATGATTTGGCTGAATGGCCTTATTTTCAAATGTGCCGATTGCTTGCTCTCTGTTAGCCGAATTGTTGCTTCTCTTGGAGGGCAAAATTTGACCATTTTTGTTCTTGCTAGCACATAAAAGGAGTCAAGTCAAGGTGATAGGGATACTCACCCATGAGCTTGGAAGCTTCAACATCCATAAAAATTTTGAACTCAACCGATCAATGTAAGTCTTCCACAACTTATTTTTGATTTTATTCACACACGAATCACGCTTAGAGATCCCGTGGCATGTCTAGGACACTTGCATTGGTATCAAAGCGAGATCTAAGCATGATTTAATTTCTAGGGTTCATGACTTTAATTTGGGATTTTATGCTTAGAGCTTGATTTTTCCTAAATTGATTGTTTGGTTGAGTTTATATGATGTTGAATTGGATTTCTATATCATTGGATTTGTGATAAATTGATTAGATCAAAAATCCCCAAAATACATGCTTGGCCGAAAATTACCCTAGGAAGGTCATGGTTAATTTATGATTTTGACAATTAGATGTGTTAAAAGCATGAAATGAATATTGATTGTTGATTTAATTGGATTCAAATCAAAATTGGGTGTTATTTCATGTATTGCCGTGAGTGTGAAGTATGTTGGAATGGATTGATTGTGCTTTAATTTGTGTTGGACATGAATTAGATGTTAAGCATGAATAATTAGATTAATTAGTGTTTTGGAAATACTAGATTAATTAATTAATTGTGTTAATTGCACTTCAATTGAATTAATATGTAATTTAGAATGATATATTAATTTAATTTGTTGTAATTGGGCTAATGGATTTGGTTGGGCCAAATTTTAGTCTTGGATTATATTTAGGCCTAAACCATTTCCATAAAGTCCAAAATATGACAATTGGGCCTTTAATAATTTAATTGGGCATAATGGGCCTAAATTGATTTTATGGCATAGGATGATTGCTAAATGGGCCAAGGCTTTTGGGTTTGATCCATAATGGCCAAAGCCCACGCCAAAAGAATTAATTGAAAACCCATTGGACTTTAATTAATTAATATTGGATACTAATTGGGCCTTTGAGATCCATGTAGATTGGATTTGGAATCCAAGTCTTTAAGGCACATAAATAAATGTAATTATTTAATTTGTAATTAAATATGAATTAGTATTGAATATAATTTAAATTGGATTTAAAATTGTAGTTCGATATAATTCAAGAATATGTACTTTGAGTATTTATTCTTAAACGAGTTGGACTCGCGCAAATCAAATCGTTGTTTGAACATTGGATGGTCATTAATTCAAAGATTAATTAATTTGATTAGATTGATTGAATAACATGCTTTGTGGGAATACTTGGATGTATAAATAATGTATATCGGATGGATATTAGAAGGGTGAGGGCAATTTTGGAAATTGTTGTAATAAATTTAGAATTTATTAAATTAGACCTGCGTGTCCAGCCTATTATCTCCTTATCTCATTGTATTTCTCTTCTCACCAATTCCCCTCAATGTAAATGAGGTTTCTTTAGAAGTATTATGTAATTGGGTAGAAGGATGAATAGTAAACGACTGGGAGAGAAGAAATGGAGAGATTTGTTCTAGGAACAATTTGTTGTATATCCATCCGCATATCATTATTAATTTATTTTGCGCCTTATTATGCTTTTAGAATGCATGCTTAAGGGTGTATGATGAGACCTAATTAAAGATAATAAAATGGTTGCCAAATCGCGAAAAAAAACCCTCATTTTATATTAAGCGTTTTTCCTTCCATTGAGTGATTCTCTCTCAAGATCCAAGATTGGCATTGGTTTATTGGCCAAAGTCAAGACCTTTGTCCATCACGGATGTGTTTGAATCACGAAAGCTTTGTTCCATATCGTACGTCTTGGGCAAGTTTTGATTTGCTGGCCAAAGTCAAAGTCACTTCTTGTTCATCAACCTCGATTACGAAGCTTTCCCACTGTCAATGGGCCACGTTTAACTGGTTTCATTAAGCTTGTTGAGCCAAAGCCAAGGCTTAGTTGATTCAGAGGAAAAAGGTTAGGAAATATATTAGATATATTTACATATATTGGATATGTGTTCCGGACTTGGAGGTCCACCTACTGGATCTAGGAATTGGATGAGATCCAATTGATCTTAGAGATCTACCTAGTTAAGTTTCATACAACTTGTTGGCCAAAGTCAAGGTTGTGTGTTATTTAACGGGATCCTAGCCCACTAGGAAACTAGGTTTCCCGAGTACTCTACAGAGGGTTAGAGGCTCGCTGAAAAATAGTGGGATGCAAGTATTAAATTTGCAATTTCATTTAAATACTTGCCAATACGTGCTCATTTCATTTTTCGTCATTAATTATTTATAAATATATTAGTTGGACTAATATTCAATTGTTGTTTTAATTTAACAGTTAGACTGTATTCAAACTACTTCATTTGTAGTTGGTTATATAATTGGATTATAGTAATCAATACATTTGAATGTAACCGATCAATTGTAGTTGATTATATAGTTAGACTATAGTAATCATTACATTTAATTGTACCTAAAATCGTTGATTGGATAGTTGGACTATAGCAATCAAGATGACTGAAAGATTAGCGTCAATGACATAATCCTAGGGAAAATGTCTTTAACGGCTTTAATTTTCAGATTGGGAATAAAACCTCACGATAGTTCTGGGAGCTGAGAAGTTATTCTATTTGATAGAAAAACCTTTCGGTCCTGAGCCCGGAGTTGAGGGAATAGTAGAGCATGAGCTTAGGAAGACTCATTGTGATGATAACTTTATTTCTCAATCCGTTATGCAAAGCCAGAGCTTCTTAAAAGGACATATCCCAAGTTGTCTGCCTAAACTGTGGCAAACGGGGTCACTAGAAGTGTGACTGCGGTATGGACAAGGCAGACATGAAGGAAGTGAAGGCGGGACAAGGTTCCGGCTTCAAGAATTTTTGTTATAAACATGTTCACTACTGGTTTTAAAATTGGATTTGTGATACTAGATGTAATGTACTGATGTGCGGGATCTGCTGATTAGCAGGAAACTGGCTTCAGATGAGATCGACCTATGAGTCGGAAACATGACATGAGTCGTTGTTTTGGCCATAGAAACCTAAGTTTTGGAACTGCCCTTTGGGCATGTTCTTAAATTAGGAGACTGTTATAATGTATCTAGTTTGACTAGGAACATTATCTCTGTATCTAGTTTAACCCGTTGTGGGTATACCTTTATATTCTAGAACACTAAGTGTTTTATTTATAAAGATGATATTGAGATAAGCACATTTGATATGAATAACAGTATTTATATTTAGAATATAAATGAATCTCAAACATATAATATGATAAACAAAAGCTCAAACTGAATAAATATGTTGAGACTTAAAGGTGACATTGTTGTCTGGGACACATTAACAAGACTCGTATATCCACACTTTCGAAGAGTGGATACTAAGACAGATTTGATTCTAATTCAAATGATGTCTACGAATCTAGTTTATTAGGCAAAGTGCCTAAAATGCATTTTACTTGGTAAAAGTGCAAGTGCCACCGATCTGTTAGCCCTCGTTCATAGTGACGTAAATAGGCCCATGTCTAGCTAGGCTAGAGGTGGATATGAATACTTCGTAACCTTTACGGATGTGGCATCACGTTACGGTTATATGTATCTTATGAAACACAAGTCATAAATGTTTGAGTAATTCAAAGAGTTTCGACACGAAGTAAGAAAATAGCTCGGTAAAAGTATTAAAAACATTACGGTCGGACCATAGTGTAAAATACTTAAACATATAAGTTTCAAGATTACTTGAAAGAGTATGGTATCCTTTCACAGTGGACTCCTCACGGGACATGTCAATTTGACGGTGTGTCCGAACAGAGAAACTGAACTTTGTTGGACATGGTAAGGTTAATGATGAGTTGCTCTGAGCTACCAATTTCCTTCTGAGGATATATATTAAACAATACAATACTTATTTAAAATAAGGTTCCGTGAAAATCTATTAGACAGACTTCATATTCGATATGAACAGGAAAGAAACCAGGTTTTTCATTTCTGAAGATTTGGGAATGATGGGCAAACGTTTGGATGATACCAAACTACAACCCAAATCGGATAAGTGTCTATTTGTAGGTTGTCCTAAGGAAACCAAAGTATAGTACTTATATAACTCACAAGAGAACAATGAAATTGTTGCTCTCCATGCGGTTTTCCTAAGAGGAATTCCTATATGCAGTGGTAAGTGGGAGGAAAGTAAAACTCGATGAAAATCGAAGTAATACTGTTCCAGGCACCGAGTCCTCATAGAACACCAACAGTTCATCAGAGATGAAACTGTACCAATAATCTTCAAATACACAAGAACCGCGTAGTTCGGAGAGAGTCGGAAAACAACTTGGGAGGTATAGGTTTCTGATCTCACCTCAGGTAGATGTTAATCATATTGAGGACAATTGACCGACTAAGTATGAGGAATGGATACAAGGTATCGACTCTTTTTATGGCAAAGTGCCATGAAGTCCGAAATGGATTTCATGTATATCAACCAAGTTTGGATACTGGTTGATGTACCAGAAGGCATTGTGCCTATTGGTACTATATAAGTCTTCAAGGAAGACATACATGGATGGCAACATACAAATGTACACAGCTAGGCTTGTACAGAAAGGGTATCGTCAATGACATAGTGTCGACTACGACGAAACTTTTTCACATGTTGCCATGATTAAATCCATTCGGATAATGCTTGTTATTGTTGGTTTCTATTAAGGTCCCAAGATCATAATAATAAGCATGAAATATGTGTGAATAACAACGACGAAGTTGCGGAATACTCACATCGAGCGGTTGAGCGACGCAGAGGCAACAAAAACTTTTCTTCTCCTCTTCACTGCATTCGGCAGTGAGCTGTGACATTTCACTGGTTTTGGCTCGGTTTTGGTCCTTCGTCAAGCTCCAAGCTTCGTCGAACGATTCCCGGCTCATGGGTGGACTTCCCTATCACCTTCCATGTCTGGTAAGTGTGCTAGCACTTGTGATTTTGCCACAAAATCACCCACTCAAGCTTCCCTTCTTCTCGGCAAAACAGAAGAAACAGCCCACTGTTTGGTCGTGAGATGTAGAGAGAAAGAGAGAATGAGAGATGTTAAAAATGTGTAAATGTTGTTTGGTAAATGAATTTCCAAATCATATACCAACTTTGCTTTCCAAAAGTCAAAGTAATAAACAACAATATATTCCATTCAAGCTTTCAAAAATCTTTCCAACAACCTCATCTACTATTCACATCAATCAATCAATCAATGGTCATATCACTCAAAGTGACATGATTTGACGCTTGATGTGATGCTAGATGCGACTAGCGATTTGACGCTTGAGTTGACTTGTGTGCCGCACTCGAATTCGAAATGCGAATGCGCTCGCAAACAATCCCGGGCTCGGGTTCGTTAATTCCAAATTAACGAATTTTCTGTTGCGTCGTAATTAAATGATTACGCCTAGCGAAATCACTATTCAAGTCGCTAACGAATTAATTCTAAATTAATTCGTTCGCCCGAATTAAAATCTAATTTTAATTCCGCGTCGAAATCTAATTTCATTTAATATATCGAATATATTAATTTATCGATTAATTCCAAATTAATCGTTATCTCTCTTTAATTGATATTTTATCCCAGATAAAATATCTCCGTAATTAATCCCAGATTAATTTTCTCTCTCATCTTATTAATCCCAGATTAATTTAGAGTGTGAGTCATACGTCATCGGTGAATCATTGGGAAGCGACCCATGAGATCCCCGGATATGTTGGCAGTAAATTCGATCGTCAGACTATCTGAACACGTAAGTACCTCGTACTACGTTTTTACCGTTTTACAAGACAAGGTTGGCCTCTAGCAAAGCGCCATGCCTACCCAATTCTCTGGAAATATCCTTACAGGAAAAAAGGATTTATATCAGGCGTAGTATACGTAGTATTGCGTATTTCTGTCCAGTATCGGATGATCACGTGCTAGGCCTGGGGCTGGAATTGTGTCTGCCCCGTACGAAGCACATGTCGGATGTCTGGTAACTAGTCTCTATAATCATATAAACATGACCTTGTCATTTTATCCCGATGACTACAGTACTTAAGAGTACTAGTACCGTATCCTACGCGACCATCATCTCCATATGACTGGAGTGACACTTCCGTCTTGACATCACACCCACACACTACGATTCTCAATATACCCAGCATTGGTGTACACAAACCTGTTAAAGCCTTGGACGACCGCAACCAAAGTATATTGATTGTCGCAAGTATTAGCGGTGCAAGTCTCAGGTTAAGACCAAATACACCTACCCTGATTTCGGACTTCCATAGACACATAGTCATACTACCAATGGAATTCCGAGGGGGTCTATCCAGAGCGAAGCTGTTTCTCGTACCATCGGTAAAACACAACCTCCTATTACACTTGCATGAGTATCCTCTACCCAAATATATGAGAACTATGTCATTGTGCCCTCACAACGTGCACAAGTGTAATACTAGTCTTTTACGTATTTATCGATGTCCAATCTCGATAATACTCTGACTAGGGATATTTAATGATTTATCCTACGTGGACTGATACTGTCTCATATCATTCTCCGTCCAGGAACAAATCATAGGGACCTCCTATCATTTATATATCTAGGTGATCTAATCACAAATGATAAGAGTGCAATCTCCTATGTCACATAGTTAATTTGTACAACGACACCATGATCTGTACAAATAGTGACGCTATGGGTCATAATTGTCCAACAATCTCCCACTTGGCCTATAGCCAGTCACTCGAGTGTCTAACACCCGAACTATGTACGGTTGGCTCAAACTGCTGAGAAAATGCTTTCGTCAGCGGATTTGTATGATTATCTTCTGATGCGATTTATTCGATCATCACATCGCCATGATGTATGATATGTACGAATCATATGAATATCGAAGTATTTATCTAGATCATTGATGAGACCATTAATTCTTTAGCATGTGCTGACGCCTAGCTCAGCTGCTAACAGAATTATATCTAATCTAATTAGATTTGTTATCGACCCAAATGGCTTCTATTGTTGCCTCAGCTGCAGCAATAACCCGAATTTTTTGTTTATTCGGTAACAATATTCTTGCTTGGAAGATTTCCAGCTCACTGTTCCGTTATTCAAACTGTATAGTACCGTTTACGACTTGTAGTCATTTTATCGGTTAGGAAACTTGCTACAGTGATCCCAGTCACTTCAAGTTCTCCATCTCCATAGTATAAGACAGCATCCTTAGTTCTCTAAGATACTAACGGATGTTCTTAACATCAATCCAGTGACTATCACTTGGATTGGCCTGTTTGTGAATCCATATGCTCAAAGCGTATGAGACATCAGGTCGCGTACATTTTACAATGTACGATTTCTCGGAGAGTTTTCTCGAAAGTCAAGCTTTCACCGATTGTATTTTTTATGGGAATATCATTTCCAAGAAATGACACATATTATCATTATTGTATAGGACAACCACTGTCAGTGCGCTCCCACTAACCCTCTTATATACACAAGAATCATTTCGTTTTGAATTAAATCATACACCATTATGATTACATCAAAACGATAATTCCAAGAACCTATGCTTGCTTCAATCCAAACATGGATCGAATAACCCGCAAACCTTGTTTGCTAGTTTTGGTACGACAAAACCGACAGGATATTGTAAACATCCTCCTAAAGGTTTCCTTTTCAGGAAAGCGATTTTCCCGTTAAGCTGACATATTTCATAAATGAAACATGCAGCATTAGCAAGCATTATCCAAATGGATTTACCGTGGCAACATGTAAAAGGCTGAATCGCAATCAACACAATGTTGATAACGATACCTTTCCGCTAAAAGCCTAGCTTATAACGTTGGTATGTTGCCTTCCATGTATGTCTTCCTTGAAGACTGATATAGTACCAATAGGCACAATGCCTTGCGGTACATCAACTAGTATCCAAACTTGTTGATATACATGGAATCCATTTTGGACTCATGGCACTTTGCCATATTTGGGAGTCGATACCTTGTATCACTTCCTCATACGTAGTCAGTTGGTATTCCTCAATAAGATAGATATCTTTATGAGGTGAGATCAAAAACCCATACCCCAGGTTGTTTTCTGAATCTCTCCGACATACGTGGTTCTTTTGTATTCAAAGATTATTGGAATAGTTTCATCCTTGATGAACTATTTATGTTCCATCAAGATTCGGTGCCTTGAACAGTATTACCCCGATTTTCATCGAGTTTTACTATCCTCCCACTTACCACTGCATATCGGTATTCTTCTTAGGAAATCTGCATGGTGAGCAACAATCTAATTGTTCTCTTGTGAGTTGTATAAGTACTATACTTATGGTATCCCTAGGATAACCTACAATTAGCACTTATCCTATTTGGGTTTTAGTTTGGTATCATCCAAACATATGCCTAGCATTCCCAAATTATCATGAATGAGAAACCTGGTTTCTTTCCCGTTCATATCTAATATGAAATCTGTCAAACAGATTATTATGGAACCTTATTCTAAATAAGTTCTGCACTGTTTAAAGCTTATCCGTTAAAGGAAATGGTAGCTCAGAGTGACTCGTGATTAACCTTATCATGTCCAACAAAATTCGGTTCGGACACACCATCAAACTGACGTGTTCCGGGAGGAGTCCTCTTTGAAAGAATACTATACTCTTTCAAGTATATGAGAAACTTATTGCGTAAGTATTTTCCATTACGGTCTTACCGTGACGGTCTAATACTTTAGCCGATCTGTTTGTCCATTTCGTGTCGAAACTGAAAGTTTACGATTTGTGTTCTTCAAAAGAAACACATAACCATAACGCGATGCCACATCCGTTGAGGTCACGAAATATTTATATCCACTTCTAGCCTAGCTAGACATGGGCCCACTTGCTTCACTATGAACTAGGGCTAAGAGATTGGTGGCATTTTCACTTTTACCAAGTAAGGTGTTTTAGGCACATTGCCCAATAAACTAGATTCGTAGACTTTATTTGAATAGAATCAAATTAGTCCGAGTATCCACTCTTCAAAAGTGCGGATATATGATTCTCGTTTTAGTTGTGTCCCAGACAACAATGCCACAATTAATTTCATCTGATCAAATCAGTTTGAGCTATTTGTTTGTCATGTTATATGTTTGAGATTTTATTTATATTCAAAATATAAATACTGTTATTCACATCTAATGTGTTTATCTCAATATCATCATTATATAATAAAACACTTTAGTGTTCTAGAATATAAAGGTTCACCCGCAGCGGGTTAAACACTGATATAGAGATAATGTTTCTAGTCAAACTAGTTACATTACAACGGTTTCCAAATTTAAGTACACACCCGAGGGTAGTTCCTAAACTTAGGTATCTACGGTTAAAACAGGGACTTTCGTCCCGTTTCCAATTCGCAGATAAATCTCGATTGAAGTCAGTATCCTGTTCAAAACAGATTCTGAACATCAACATATATTTTATGTATCACACTAAGTATTTAAAATCTAATTTCAATACTATTTATGAACATATTTATGACAATCATATTTGAAGTCAGAGCCTTGCTCGCCTTCAATTCTTTCATGTCTGCTTTGTTCAAACGGCAGTCACGCTTCCGCGATCCCGTTTGCCACAATTTAGGCAGACATTTTGGGATATGTCTTTTATCTTCCCAGAAGACTATAATGATTTTACCTTTGCCCATTTTCAACACTCCAGAAGCCTTTGGCCAAGCCTTGGCCTTCTAGAATATCGAAGTAAGGTGCGCCTTGCGCAACTTGCCTAATTGCAAACTTTGACTTTGTCTCCCTGAGAATAGTCATTAACTCTCCAAGAGTTATTATTGCAATTTTAGTACTTCTAAAACCTAAGTATAGATTTATGAAGATCCTTCAATTTCATTATCATACTTTCAGAAATTAAGGATTCTACTGCGGTAAGTATAATGGATTAAGCACTAAAGTTATCATCACATAAATCTTCCAAAGATTATGCTCTACTATTTGCTTAACTCCGGGCTTAGGCCTAATATGTTATTTTATCAAATAAAGTAACTTATTAGTTTCCAGGACTATCCTGAAATTTTCCCAATTTTTGGAAATTAAACCATTTAAATACATTTTCCCTTGGATCATGTTTTAAATGTCAATCTTTCAATTTTAATCTTGATTTTAATAGTCCAACTATTTAATCAATGATTTAGGTACTATTATATATAATGATTACTATAGTCCAACTATATAATCAACTATATTTTAATAGATTAAAATCAATTATATTGATTACTATAATCCAATTATAAAATCAACTATAAATGAATAGTTTGAATATAGTCCAACTATTTATTAAAACAACAATTTAAATATTAGTCCAACTAACATTTAATTTAATTGACGAATGATATATGTATGAGCGCGTATGGCAAGTAATTAAACGAATATTGCAAATTCAATTCTTGCCTCCCACTATTTTTCGGAAGAGCCTCTAACCCTCTGTCAAGTACTCGGGAAACCGTGTTTCCTAGTGGGCTAGGATCCCGTTAAATATCACACAATCTTTACTTTGGCCAACAAATTGTATGATAATTAACTAGGTAGATCTCTAAGATCGATTGGATCCAATCCAATTCCTAGATCCGGTAGGGGGACATCCAAGTCCGAAACATATATCTTATATATGCCAATACATCCAATGTATTACCTAACCTTTTTCCTCTGAATCAACTAAGCTTGGCTTTGGCACAACAAACTTAGTGATCCCAGTTAAGCGCGACCCATTGACCATGGAAAGCTTCGTAATCAATGTCGATGGATAAGAAGTGGTCTTGACTTTGGCCAACAAACCACAACTTGGACAAGACACCAATATGAACAAAGCTCTTGTGATTCAAACACATCCTCGACGGACAAAGGCCTTGACTTTGGCCAACAAGCCAATGCCAGTCTCGGATCTTGAGTGAGAATCACTCAATGGAAGGAAAGACGCTTAATATTTTGCGAGGGTTTTTTGAGTGCAAATTGGCAACCAATTTATTATCTTTGTTAAGGTCTCATCATACACCCTTAAACATGCATTCTAAACACATAATAAAGCGCGTATAATAAAATAATAATGATATGCGGATGGATACTTTACACATTGATCCTAGATCAATCTCTCTCTTTCTCTCTCCCGCTAGCACATGTATCACTTCTACCCGTTACACTACACTTCTAAAGAAACCTCATTTACATTGAGGGGAATAGGTGAGAAGAGAATACAAAGAATATGGAGGTATAAGGCTGGAAACGCAGGTCCAATTAATAAATCAAATTTATTACAATAATTTCTAAAATTGTCCCACCCATCTAATATCCATCAGATATACATTATTCAAGCATCGCAACCATGTATTCACACAAGCATGTTATCAATCAATCTAATCAAATTAATTAATCTGATAATTAGTGATCATCCAATGTTCAAACAACGATTTGATTTTGCTCGAGTCAAACTCGTTTTGCGAATAAGTACTCAAAGTACGAATTCTCGAATTAAATTAAACTACAACATTAAATCCAATTTAATATGTATTCAATTCTAATTCGCTATTTAATTCCAAATTAAATACTACACTTTAATTACGAACCTTTACGACTTAAATTCAAAATTTAATCGCTACGGGTCTCAAAGCCCGATTAACGTCCAACGTCTATTTAATTAAAGTCCAATGGGCTTTTAATTAATTTCTTAAGGCGTGGACTTTTGGTCAACTCGGGTCAAACCGAATAACCAAAATCCAATCCGGGAGTTACCCTATAAGCCCAGAAATCAATTTTGGCCCATTAGGCCCAATTAAACTTTAAAGATTCATTAGTCGCATTTGGGCTTTATGGAAGCGGTTTTGGGCCTAATTGGATCCAACCAATTTTGCCTAAACCCAACTTTGTACAACAAAGCCCAATAAGCCATTTACAACATTAAAGCCCAAATCCAATTTTAAGACTCAATTAATTAAATACAAAAAATCCAATTTCACATTTAATTAACTTAAAGTGTATATCATTATTAATCACCCAAATAACATTTCTAAAATATCAATTTATATAATTAATCATGCTCATTTTCATCATCACATGTCCAACACATTTTGATTAAAATCAAACCCATTCACATGCTCAAAGTCTCGACATTTGTGGGGAAATTATATCCGATTTGGTTTCAATCCAATTAAATCCACAATCGACATAAATCAACATTCCCGAATGATTTCCAACACATCCAATGATCAAAAATCAAAAAATCACCAAGACAAAATAGGGCTAAGGCATTCAGCCAACACAAATTTTGGGCAAAAATTCCAATTTCATGAAATTGATCCAATCAAACTTCAATTCAAGATGTTTTAAGCATACTCAATCATCCAATTCAACCAAATCATGCTTGAAAACATTTTACCCAAATTTTAAGCCCTAAACTTTTTCATGCTCAAACCTTGCTCTGATACCATTGTTGGTTTCTATTAAGGTCCCAAGATCATAATAATAAGCATGAAATATGTGTGAATAACAACGACGAAGTTGCGGAATACTCACATCGAGCGGTTGAGCGACGCAGAGGCAACAAAAACTTTTCTTCTCCTTTTCACTGTATTCGGCAGTGAGCTGTGACAGTTCACAGTAGTTTTAGCTCGGTTTTGGTCCTTCGTCAAGCTCCAAGCTTCGTCGAACGATTCCCGGCTCATGGGTGGACTTCCCTATCACCTTCGCATGTCTCGTAAGTGTGCTAGCACTTGTGATTTTGCCACAAAATCACCCACTCAAGTTCCCTTCTTCTGGGCAAAACAGAAGAAACAACCCACTGTTTGAGCGTGAGATGTAGAGAGAAAGAGAGAAGGAGAGATGTTAAAAATGTGTAAATGTTGTTTGGTAAATGAATTTCCAAATCATATACCAACTTTGTTTTCCAAAAGTCAAAGTAATAAACAACAATATATTCCATTCAAGCTTTCAAAAAGATTTCAAACAACCCCATCTACTATTCACATCAATCAATCAATCAATGGTCATATCACTCAAAGTTACATGATTTGACGCTTGATGTGACGCTAGATGCGACTAGTGATTTGACGCTTGATTTGACTTGTGTGCCGCACTCGAATTTGAAATGTGAATGCGCTCGCAAACAATCCCGGGCTCGGGTTCGTTAATTCCAAATTAATGAATTTTCCGTTGCGTCGTAATTAAATGATTACGCCTAGCGAAATCACTATTCACGTCGCTAATGAATTAATTCTAAATTAATTCGTTCGCCCGAATTAAAATCTAATTTTAATTCTGTGTTGAAATCCAATTTCGTTTAATATATCGAATATATTAATTTATCGATTAATTCCAAATTAATCGTTATCTCTCTTTAATTGATATTTTATCCCAATAAAATATCTCCGTAATTAATCCCAGATTAATTTAGAGTGCGAGTCATACGTCATCGGTGAATCTTTGGGAAGCGACCCATGAGATCCCCGGATATGTTGGCAGTAAATTCGGTCGTCGGACTATCCGAACACGTAAGTACCTCGTACTACGTTTATACCGATTTACAAGACAAGGTTGGCCTCTAGCAAAGCGCCATGCCTACCCAATTCTCTGGAAATATCCTTACAGGAATAAAAGATCTATATCAGGCGTAGTATACGTAGTATTGCGTATTTCTGTCCAGTATCGGATGATCACGTGCTAGGCCTGGGGCTGGAATTATGTCTGCCTCGTACGAAGCACATGTCGGATGTCTGGTAACTAGTCTCTATAATCGGATAAACATGACCTTGTCATTTTATCCCGATGACTGCAGTACTTAAGAGTACTAGTACAGTATCCTACGCGATCATCTCCATATGACTGAAGTGACACTTCCGTCTTGACATCACACCCAACACACTACGATTCTCAATATACCCAGCATTGGCGTACACAGAACCTGTTAAAGCCTTGGACGACCGCAACCAAAGTATATTGATTGTCGCAAGTATTAGCGGTGCAAGTATCAGGTTAAGACCAAATACACCTACCCTGATTTCGGACTTCCATAGACACATAGTCATACTACCAATGGAATTCCGAGGGGGTCTATCCAGAGCGAAGCTGTTTCCCGTACCATGGTAAACACAACCTCCTATTACGCATGAGTATCCTATACCCAAATATATGAGAACTATGTCGTTGTGCCCTCACAACGCGCACAAGTGTAATACTAGTCTTTTACGTATTATCGATGTCCAATCTCGATAATACTCTGACTAGGGATATTTAATGATTTATCATACGTGGACTGATACTGTCTCATATCATTCTCCGTCCAGGAACAAATCATAGGGACCTCCTATCATTTATATATCTAGGTGATATAATCACAAATGATAAGAGTGCAATCTCCTATGTCACATAGTTAATTTTTACAACAACACCATGATCTGTACAAATAGTGACGCTATGGGTCATAATTGTCCAACAGTTATAACTGCATATTTTGTTTATGAAATATGACAGCTGGACGCCAAAACCGTTTTCCTTAACGGAAACCTTTTGGAGGATGTTTGTATGCAACATCCTGACGCTTTTGTCGTACCAAAACATGCAAACAAGGTTTGCAAGATAAATCGATCCATTTATGGATTGAAGCAAGCATTGCGTTCTTGGAAAAAGCGTTTTGATGTAATCATAATGGTATATGATTTAATTCAAAACAAAGATGATTCTTGTGCATATAAGAAGGTTAGTGGGAGCGCACTGAAAATGATTGTCCTATAAGTTGATGATGTATTACTACTTAGCAATAACATTCCCATAATAAAATCGGTGAAAGCTTAGCTTTCATAAAATTCTCCATAGAATACCTAGGAGTAGCAGTCTTTATTCTAGGAATAAAGATCTACTGGGATAGATCTAGAAAGCTGCTGACACTCTATCAGTGTTCGTACGTTTTGATATGTACGTGACCTGATGTCTCATATGCATTGAGCATATGTAGACACAATTAGGCCAATCCAGGTGATGGTCACTGGATTGAAGTTAAGAACATCCTTGTGTATTTTGGATGAACCAATGATGCGTTCTTAAAATATGGGGAAGGAGAACTTGAGGTAACTAGGTTCACCGCTGCAAGTTTCCAAACCGATAAAAATGACTTTAAGTCGCAATAAGGGTACATATATAGTTTGAATAACGGAACAGTGAGCTAGAAATCTTCCAAGCAAGATATTATTGCCGAATAAACAACAAGAGCGGAACATTGCTGCAGTTGAGGCAGCAAAAGAAGTATTTTTTGGATCTATAAAATTCCTAATTGGATTAGGAGTACTTCTGTTAGCAGCTGAGCTAGGCTACAGCGCAGGCTAAAGAACCGCGGTCTCATCAATGATCCAAGTATGTACTTCAACTAATTCATCTGATTCGTAAGATCATACATCGTGGCGATGTGATGATCGAATAAATTGCATCAGATGATAACCTTGCAAATCCGCTGACGAAAGTTGTTTCTCAGCAGAAGTTTGAGCAACCCGTACATAGTTCAGGTGTTAGACACTTGAGTGATTGGCTATAGGCCAAGTGGGAGATTGTTGGACAATTATGACCCATAGCATCACTATTTGCACAGAACATGGTGTTGTTGTACAAATTAACTATGTGACAAAGGAAATTGCACTTTTATCATTTTGTAATTAGAATACTTGGATATATAAATGATAAAAGTCAATATGATTAGTACCGGATTAATAAGATATGAGACAGTATTAATCCACATAAGGTTTAATCATTAAATATCCATAGTCGTAGTATTATCGAGACTGGACATCGATAATGCGGAATATGCTAGTATTACACTTGTGCGTGTTATGGAAGCGTAACGGCATAGTTCTCATATATTTGGGTATTAGATACTGATGCAAGTGTAATAGGAGGTTCTGTTTACCGATGGTACGGAAACAGCTTCGCTCTAGATAGACCCCTCGGAATCCCATTGGTAGTATGACTATGTGTCTATGGGAATCCGAATCAGGTAGGTGTATTTGGTCTTAACCTAAGACTTGCATCGCTAATACTTGCGACAATCAATATACTTTGGTTTTGGTCGTCCAGGCTTTAACAGGTTCTTTGTACGCCTCTTCTGGGTATACTGAGAATCGTAGTGTATTGGGTGTGATGTCAAGATGGAAGTATCACTTCAGTCATATGGAGATGACGATCACGCAGTGATACAAAACTGGTACTCTAAGTGCTATAGCCATCGGGGAAGTAAGACTAGGTCATGACTTTCCGATCTTAAAGAGACTAGTTGCTAGTGATCTGATATATGCTTCGTACGGGGCAGACACAACTCCAGCCTCAGGCCTAGCATGTGACATCTGATACTGGATCGTAATACACAATACTACGTATACTACGTCTGACAAAGATCTTGTATTCCGTAGAAGAATATTTCTAGAGAATTGGGTAGGCACGGTGCTTTGCTAGAAGCCAACCATGTCTTGTAAATCGGTAAATACGTGGTACCGGGTACGCACGTGTTCGAATAGTCCGATGACCGTATTTACTACCAACATATCAAGGGATCTCTTGGGTCGCATCCCAAAGATTCACCAATGATATTTGACTCGAACAATATTAATATTGGATTAATTAAGAGAGAGAAAATTAATCTGGGATTAATTACGGCAAGAATTAATCTGAGATTAATTATCAGAGAAAGAATTAATCTGGGATTAATTGCATCGAGTATTTATCTGGGATTAAATTCGTCTAGAAGAGAGAACGCGATTAATTTGGAATTAATCGGTAATGTAAATTTAATAGTTAAATTGGATATTACTATTTAATTTATTTAATTGGGCTAAAATAATATATTAGATATATTAAATTGAAATCGGATTTCAACGCGGAATTAAATTGGATTTTAATTCTAGCGAACGAATTAATATGGAATTAATTCGTAAGCGACTTTAATAATAATTTTGCGAGGCATAATTATTTAATTAAATTAGATTTAATTACATCCGGGCCCAAATTGTGTTGTGTAAACCAACCAAATTTTGAATTAAATAGGTGGGGCCCATGACTTACATTAATTGTCAACAATTGATATAAGTGGTTGGCAATAAAGTAAATTGGACTTGATTTACATCATACCTACCAAGTCTAAATACATAACACAATTTAATGAATTTTTTGGAAAAATTATTGACTCTCTCTCCCTCATTGGCCGAAAGGCCACTGCCCACTCTTTGGCCAAAAATGGCCACTGGTTTTGGCGCACAAATGAAGTGGCCACTATATTCATTCTCTTTGTTAAAGGCCGAATGAAAGAAAAGCAAATGGCTGATTGACTTTTGAAGTTTGGCAGAAAGAAAAGCAATTGCTTTCTTCTTTATGATTTGACCGAATGGCCTTATTTTCAAATGTGCCGATTGCTTGCTCTCTGTTAGCCGAATTGTTGCTTCTCTTGGAGGGCAAAATTCGACCATTTTTGTTCTTGCTAGTACATAAAAGGAGTCAAGTCAAGGTGATTGGGATACTCACCCATGAGCTTGAAGCTTCAACATCCATAAAAGTTTTGAACTCAACCGATCAATGTAAATCCTCCGCAACTTATTTTTGATTTTATTCACACACGAATCACGCTTAGAGATCCCGTGGCATGTCTAGGACACTTACACTTTTATCATTTATATATCCGAGTAATCTAATTACAAATGATAAAAGAGCAATTTCCTTTGTCACATAGTTAATTTTGTACAAGAACACCATGTCCTTTACAAAATAGTGATGCTATGGGTCATAATTGTCCAACACCGAGTCCACCAGATCAAGTCACAGTATACAAGTAAAGTCATGTGTTGGATACATGTATAGTTGTAAGTGTGTGTGTAGTAAGTCAAGATGTCCATGAACAAAGTTTTAAAGAGAAGTATTAATAAGAGTTCAGTTATGAGTTCTGATTTGCATTTCATGTTTATGAGTTGGACAAAGGTTCGTATGCATGAGTTTGTATTTCCAGATGAGTTTAGCAGTATTGATCATAGTCAGAAAGTCAGAGGCTCAGAAGGATAGATCAGTCTATCCCCTACCGGTAGTATCTCCGGGAGAGGGATGTTACATATCTATTATCGAACGGTGACAGTTTTATGTCATAAATAAATTATATAATTCTAAATATATATATTATCGAACGATGATAGTTTTATGTCATAAATAAATGATATAATTCTATATTTGAAAAATACATTTTATGAGGCTACATTAGCCCATCCATCCTTGTGTGGGCCAAGGAAATAATATATGTGATAGGATTTGAACCACATATTTGTTGTTTATATATATACTAGATATTGTTTGTGCCTACGGCATGACGTTACAAAATTTATCGCATGATTTACCATTGTCATTTTGAGATGGATTTTATTATGAAAAAATTTTGTTCTTTAATTTGTTTGGTAATCTACAATTGCAATTTTCAGAGAGATTCAATAATGAAAATATTTGATTTTTTGATTTTTTTGATAACCTACCATTACCATTTTCAGAGAAATTTTATAATGAAGGAATTTTGTTTCTGCAATTAAATTATAATGAAAGGATATAAACCGCTAATTAAACCACATAAATATAAACATTTGGATATATTATCTCTCTTAATCATAATTATTCATTACCTTCTCTTTCATCAATACTATTGTGTTTTATAATATAGATTTATATATTAAATATTCTCTTATATGAAACTTTTAATCAGTAACATTAAACTTTGACCAATAAAAATGAAATTCAATATTTTATTTTTTATATATTAATATATTAACATTTATTTATTAATTTTATATTTTATTATTTTAAGGGGCAACCGTTCCAAAGCCGGTTGTCCTGAAGCCGGTTATCCTTCCTTGGATCTTGAAAAAGAAAGATATAATGCAATACAACTACTATTAACAAGGAACAGTGTTCTTACACCTTTATTTCATATTATTACTACATAAAAACACAGATACAGAACAAGTGAAATACAGACACCAAGTACAAACACCTTCATAACACACCAAAACAAGTTATTTGAGATTATTTTTGCTTAAAGACAATGGGAAACACAGCTCGATGACAATCTTCAAAACAGATTCATCGATAGTTTCGATAGATGGGGGAATACATGCAACTTTCAGCATACTTTACCAGATCTTGTGGTCGAGGGAGACGTGTTGCAACACCTAAACAGTAAAAAAGATCAAGTTTCAGAAATTGGGAATTAAGAATTTGAACTGGGATATCTACGACACAATTAACTTACCAAGTTCATATGCCTTAGCAGCTACATTAGCAGCTATATGGGCAGAAATTTTTCTGATATTAGAAAATGGTGGGTAGATCAATCCCTTCTCAAAGTTCTCTTCTGTAACTTGTTTTGCCAAGGCTTCCGCTGTTCATTAAAAAAAAATACAACTAATTAGTCCTTTGCCAACTAAACAATTTTACATGTTCTCCAAGTGAAAACTTTCATTCACGGCTAATTCAAATATTCGTGAATGGATTTTTCTGTTGGACTTGCTCTCATTATAACAAACTGTTTTGAATTTCTTTTGTATCTTAAATATTTGAGTCCATCTCAGGACATGAACCCGTTATATAAGATTAGATACCAGGAAGATGAAAGAGGAAGTAAAGGGCTAAACTTTATATGCTGCCTACTTACAGGCTGCCAGAAGCATGTCATCATGAACCCGAATTGCTCCAGATATGACCAAACCCAAACCAAGTCCAGGGAAGATGTAAGCATTGTTAGCCTAGATGCACAACAAAAGCAAAAATGTAAGGTCTTTGATGTCCAGCCGATATGTAACACTAGTAATTATTACAACCATAAAACAATCATCACTATGGAAATTATAGCAAGTAAAAAATGGTTATGATTATAAACCTGGCCAGGAACAAAAACTTTTCCGTTGTACTCAAAAGGATCAAATGGACTTCCACTAGCAAAAATTGCACGACCCTTCAAATCGAAAAACAGAAAGAACATTATACTAGCTAGCTTAAAGTACAGATATACTTCACAAAATAGCATCCTCAACTTAGTTGAAACCTGCAAAGTGTTGCAGAAGTATTGTTTGTACCTTAGTCCAAGTGTAAGCTTCTTCAGCTGTACATTCAGACTGTGAGGTTGGGTTGGAGAGAGCCAGGATGAGAGGTTTCTGCCAGCATTTACCACATTAGGCTAAGTTTTTTCCACTTAAACCATACTCTTTAAAAGAGAACAGTTATCAAATTGCCTTATAAGCCAGAGGAGAGGAAGAGAAGCTACCTCATTGAAGGAGGCAACGGCCTCAATTACTTCCTTTGTAAAAGTTCTTCCAACTCCAGATGATCCGATCAAAACTGTTGGCTTGATTGCCTAAAACGGAGAAACTAACAGTTGAATGACCCAAAACCACAGAAAAAGCTGAACATTAATCTAAAAAACATTTTTAACACCTTGACAGCATCTAAGAGATTGTTGACAGGCTCATGTTCATGAGCCCACACCTTCTTGAAGTGTTGAAGTGAATCTTTACGAGAGCTGACTATTAGCCCCTGCATGCAAATTAAGAAATGAATAAAAAGACTAGCAGATAAAGTGTATTGTTTAACAAAGAATCTCTACTACCTTTGAGTCCACAAGCGATATCTTCTTGCGGGTCTCTTCCAAAGGAGTTTTTGTCTGCAAATGACAAATTAAAGCTAATAAATCAATCAAGAATATTGTGAAGCACTATAACATAAATCACTTCTTCCTCAATGTGACAATACAATACAACTTAGGAGATACATAAATGACAATAGCAAGTTTAAACCTGCTTTGACATCTCAAGAGCTATAAGTTCTGCTATACCAGTCCCAGCCTGCAATGATGATGGAAGAAGTAAGATGAAGTGACTTTACTGTCTGATAGGATTGATGAAATTGGAGGAAACGAACATTTATCTCCAGATTCTAATCATAATGGTTGAGATACTGGGTTATAAAAATACAACACAAAAAATTCATTATGTTCAAATAACAACAAAAAGTTTCATATCAAATTTATACCTTCAAGGTTGTTGTAAAAAATAGTTTTATATGCATCTTTCAGATGGTCAGTGCTTACCTCCCCAGCACCAAGAAACAAGAATCTATGCTCGGCCAATGTGCCACCAATCAATTTCAGTGCTGCAACCACCCCAGCAAGAACAACAGATGCTGTTCCCTGAAATAAAATTAAATGCAGTTCAGAAAAAAATCACCAGGTTCAATATTGTGCTACCGCTACCTCGCACCTGTATATCATCATTGAAGACAAGATGAGTCGTGCCATATTTTGCAAGCAACTCAAAAGCATTGTGGTTTGCAAAATCTTCAAACTGCAGAATTTGGTTTCAAAGTTCTGGAATCAGATACAAGCAAAAGAATTTCATAATTCCAAAAACAAGTAGTCTGCTTCATGTTAACCTGTATAAGAACTTTTTCTCCATAATTCTGCTTGACTGCAGTCATGAATTCTTCTAGAAGTTCAGCATATTCCTGAAATGTAGTGAAGACTGCCTCAGTAGTGAAGTAAATTTATAACCTCAAATTACAAATTATGAACCAGACTTATGAAACCTGTCCAGTTGCCCTCCTCTGTCGTAGCCCAATGTAGAACTCATCCTTCAGCAATTGCTCATTGTTTGTACCCACATCAATTGTTATCGGTAAACACTACAAAAGGAAGCCAAAATGAGTTGATTCAAGGGAACAGGATATGATCGCATCACAATCATGTTTTACTTTCTTTAAGTCCAGAATGTTAGGTGGGCAAAGTTGGAAACCAAGACAGAGACTCTTAAACTGTGTAAAATTCTATTTTTAAATCTATATTTAATGCCAGATAAAAGAAGACCTTCAAGTGAGTAATGGCAAATGCAAACAGAGATACATCCAACAAATGCTTACTGCTGAAGGACGAACTCCTCCAAGTGCCGTGTACAAAGCCAATTTCCCAACAGGAATTCCCATCCCCTAGAACATTTCAAGCATGGTCATGTCAAACATCACATTGTCATCCTCATAAATTCGGTTAGAAATTTTGTTTCATGATTGTAAATAAATCAAGAAAAACATTATCAATAATGACCTGACAACCAAGGTCTCCAAGTCCCAAAATGCGCTCACCATCTGTCACAACGATAACCTGAATACTCCTTTCAGGCCAGTTCTTCAAAACCTCGAGAACTTTTCCCCTGCACAGTTATTATACTAAGTCAAAACTTATCCACTTACAGGCACGACTGCAAAAAAAATAGTGTCATACTTCTCTTTCAGACTTATGTATAGACCCTGAGGACGCCTGAAGATACTTCCATACTTCTGGCAAGCTTCACCAACGGTTGGAGTGTAAACGACTGGGAGCAGTTCCTCAACATTGTCAATCAGTAGCTTATAAAACAGTCTTTCATTTCTCTCCTGTTAACCTCAAAACAAAAAAATGACTTTTCTCTCCACGGGTAAAAAAGACACAAAAGAATCCTCTAATTTCAAACACTATACAACACAAGTAAATCTAATCAAATCATGACAAAAAAACATACCACCATCAACTTTGAAATAAAGAGAATTTATAATATGAGTAAATCGGGCACCTCAAGGTCCATCATGGCCACATATTTTTGCAGCGGAACTTGATACTGTCTAATACTGTTCATCAATTTCTTCTCCTGATTTGCAGCAAGAGATACGGTTAGCAAAAACAAATCAGTAACAACTATTTCGTAGATATAAGAGGTTTTAAACTTAAAGGCCATGCCAAAACATGTGTAACCTGAAGCTCTTGACTCATAACAGCTGGAGGCAAAAGGCCACGCAAGTAGTGGGCATCTCTCTCTTTCTCAGTGAAAGCAAGCCCTTTGTTATGGTGCGGATCCCTCAACAAAGAGTAACCACTGTATTACATTGAAAAAGTTCAGATGCTGTGAAATTTAAATTTCTAAAATTTAGAAAATTTTCTATTATCTTATTGTGGTCGCCAAGTTTGATACCATATTATCGCTGTACATTCCTTTTTATAGTTTCAATTCATAGCAAAAATTATATTGGCCGACTGACGACAATTATTTTCACTATTGGAATTAAAAAAAAAAAAGTCACAAAAGAATCCATATTCTGAAGAAACGTTTGAAAACACAGAACAAGACCAAAAAGTGTAAATTCAAATTAAATCAGAGAAAATGTGAACAAGCAAAATCTTGAAGCTTGAGATGAAATTAAAATTTGGTAAAAGGAACAAAATATGCAGACAGATAAGGAGTTAAGAAGAGGAGGTGACCTGGCAACAGAGATAGTCCAGGGAGTGACTAGCTGATCCTCGGTGGCACAATCCTCACCGTAGACGTCTTCAACGCCACCACCGACGGTGGATTTGGGGTCCATATCGAGAACCGAAGCTCCGCCTCTCATCTCCTTCATTGTGCTCTCCATTCTCACAGTATACTGCTTTAACAAAATCAACAAACAAACGCACAATCGATTTTTGCCGATCCGAGTATATAAATAAATAAAATTATCTAAGTCGTTGTCCAATGACTGACTGAATGATTAAAGTGGAATCCCTAGTGCGCGCCACGGTGACATTTGTATTGTAATAATTAACGAGTTGCATTAAAGAAAGGGAAAAACGACAAGACTCGAGATGACTCTGGTTTGTTTTTTTTTTTTTCTCCTGATTACCCATGAGGCCGCCGCGGCCCCCACCCACCGATTTTGTTAAATTTATATTTTTCCCTCTTATAAATATTATAAATTTATTATTTATTATTATTTATATTGTGTTTATTTATTTATTTATTTATTTGACTCCTTTTAATTTATTTAATTTTACTTGTGTGTAATAGAAAATATTATCATATACATTAGCAGAATATATTTTAAAAGAACAGTACAAGTTATAATATAAAAAATACATGTAAAAATATAAAAATAAAAATTTTAATTTATGTTGTCTGCAAACTCTCATCTTGACGCACTTGGTGATATACTCAATACTCCGTACCAGAACTGATTACGTATCCTATAATGAGTGACTCATCTTTTAGCTTCGTATGATGAATAT
The DNA here is from genome assembly GCA_019454045.1 of Zanthoxylum bungeanum. NCBI lineage: Eukaryota > Viridiplantae > Streptophyta > Magnoliopsida > Sapindales > Rutaceae > Zanthoxylum > Zanthoxylum bungeanum. The sequence continues at coordinate 69,748 of SKCR01018446.1, read as the reverse complement.
TCCAACCACCACGTTGGGATGAGTGGTACATGATAATGAGGATGTAAGAAACTTGCATGAAGTATATGCCAACATGAGCAATAGTTATTTCTTGACGCTCTTAGTTTGGAACTGTAGGGGACCTTAATGGCAAGTGAGTATAACAATTCCAAACATTCTCACCAAATGTATGCAGTACAAGATTGTAAGGAGTTAAGAAGAGGAGGTGACCTGGCAACATAGATAGTCCAGGGAGTGATTAGCTGATCCTCGGTGGCACAATCTGAAGGGGTTATTTAGGGGGTGAGTCCGGTAACGCAGCGGAAGCGGTGAAAATCCGATTTTCAGATTTCAAAACTTTTTCTCGGATTAATTAAATAAACATTTTATTTAACATTCCAATAATCAAATTATGAAAATAAATTCAATAAAACATTTTTAGGTGAATTTACCGAAATACCCTTGCTTTGTATTTTGTGTCCATTTTAGTCCGAAATTGATCCAATCAATTTTGAATGATTCTAAATCATTTCTAAGATGAACTTATGATGTTCAAAACATCAAAACACCAAGCAACCAAAATCCCCAAATATTGATGCCAAGCCGAATGCACCATAAGGTGCCTAAATTGACCATTTGGTCATTTCATGCTTCAAAACTCATCCAAATGAAATCCAATCAACATGAAACTTTGCATGCATCATATGCACACCCAAATGCTCAACATACATGAAAACCCCCAAATTTGGAATTAGTTAGAACCCTAATTTTTCAATTTCCACAAATTGCACAAATTAGGCTAATTACATTAAATCAAATGTTTCAATCATCAATCTTTCATCCAATTCAAGTCTCAACACAATGAAACAACTCAAGATCAAATCTAGGTCATTTAAGAGTGGGTCAACAACTCTAGAATAGCAACTTGGTTTCATAAACCTTAAAAGATTACATATAACTACAATAGTTACATCATTTCTTCACATACATGCTCAACACTTTCAAACAAATTTCCATCATCAAAAACACAAGAAATAAAGAAAAGAATAACTTAAGAAACTCATGAGAGGTAGCCTAGATCCTAAGGAACAAATTCCTTTCTAATAGTAAGTTTAAGAAACTTACAAAATCCAAGCTTTTCTTTAGGTTTTTTCTTTTCTCCTTCACTTTCTTTCTTTGTCTTTCTTCAATGGAATTTTGTTTTTGATAAAGTGTATTAGGTTAGTGAAATGAAAAATGAAAAAACAATTTATATGTGCAACATTTACACCTTGGCCGAAATTTGCATACCAAATTCAACAAATTGCAATTTCAATTTCATTTGCATTATAATTAAATCAACTTGCATAAATATCTTCTAACAACTTTATTAGATATTTATTTAAATCAAATATGGCAACTAAAGTCATTTACTTAAAATATCCTAATGTAAGATATTTATATTTTAATTAATTTAATCATTTAACAATTAAATTAATTAATTAATTCAATAATAAATATATTAAATATATGTATAATATTTACATTAAATATTAAAAACATATATTCATTTAGGAAATAAGTCAAATAACTCATTTTGACTATTAATTAATGTGTATTTAAATTAATCAAGTATTAAATGTAAATACACAATAATTAAGGAAATGACTATCTAGTCTATGTAGCATGTATCTTGCGTTTAACCATTAAACGACTTTATAAATAATCAATATTATTTATTTATGTTGCTCTAGTGCTCAACGAGTATGTTTCATTATTGAGACTCTCTAGGTTCAGGTATATCCGTCACAAAATCTAATTTCGTGTCCATAATCTATCCACCCGTAGATTATGACGATCACGGATAATCTCGCTGAACCATACAGGTCGAGGTCATCGCAAATGTATAATTCCTCCGTCACAGGTATCCGGATAAATCCCAGAGATATAGATGTAAACGTCAAATCTCTATCGGGATTATCCAGTCGACTATTCTATTAGCAATCTCAAAAGAATGTTTAGAACTAGCTTCTAAACTTACCACGGGCCCATGGTTTTATCTGATTGCTAATCATATGGACTACCTATGCTCTGGTACACAGAACTGACGGATCCTATCTTGATACACATAGGACACCCTGAGGATCTATCTACACCCAACGAACAGGCGGAGGTCTGATCTAAATAGATCGGTGACGTGACTGCCATCTAAGTGTAGAAGATGTCTCATGTGCCCACAATGGCATCTCAAGTCTAAGAATCACAAGTGCTACTCAACCCAAGAAGATTCTTATTGACGCTGGTGTACCATCCATTAAGAATCTTCGGTGAGTCGTTCAGTGTTTATCCACTATAAACACCTACACGTCTATACTAGTCTCCAAGACTTATGGTTCATTGAGAAACCATTGGAATCATATATTCCAGTATACGACATGTACCGGTCTCAACGGGTTTACTATACTGACCAAGTAGTGTAAACCTGACCAGGAACTGTCTGAGAATGACAACGTCATGATACGACTCAATGTCCGTTGCGACGCTTTTGCAACTGTATCATGACTAATCATTCTAGGGTCATTACGTCTTTACCAATAAAAGATTAGATTATATTATAGAAACTGCATATATTATTACTAATAATAATGTTTTACAGAAGTATTTAACAAAATACAACCGGGAATTGGCGCTCTGAGCACCAACCCCTACAAAATCTCCCACTTGCTCTAGTGCCAATATCGATTGTATCTAATACCCATCGACTCCACGTGTTTATCAAATAACTTCGGAGGTATGGCCTTCGTCAGCGGGTCTGCTACGTTGTCTTCACTCGGTACCTTGCACACGACAATATCCCCTCGCGACACGATCTCTCGAATGATGTGGTACTTGCGTTCCACATGCTTCGACTTCTGATGCGCCCTCGGTTCCTTTGCTTGCGCAATGGCTCCAGTATTATCACAGTATAACGGAATCGCATTCTCGATACTTGGGACAACTCCCAATTCTGTGATAAAGTTCTTTATCCACACAGCCTCTTTTGCGGCTTCAGAAGCTGCAATATATTCCGCCTCAGTGGTGGAATCAGCTGTAGATCCCTGTTTGGAACTCTTCCAACATACTGCACCTCCGTTAAGGGTAAAGACAAATCCATGATGTAGACTTTCTATCATCGGGATCCGATTGAAAATCGGAGTCTGTATACCCGTTAACCTGCAGTTCGTTTCCTCCATATATTATCAACTTATCCTTAGTACCTTTAAGATACTTTAGGATATGTTTAATGGCCATCCAATGGTCATTACCTGGATTGGACTGATATCGACTAGTTACGCTAACAGCGAAACTGATATCAGGCCTCGTACATAACATGGCATACATTATGCTACCCAAACACGAAGCATAAGGTTGGTTAGACATTCTAACCTTCTCATCTTCTGTTTGTGGACACATCTTCTTGGAAAGATGAATCCCATGTCTGAACGGTATGTTTGCTGTCTTACAGTTACCAAAACTATACCGTTCCAAGATCTTATCTATGTACGTTGATTGGGATAACCCAATCAGCCTCCTTTGTCTATCTCGATAGAGTTTTATCCCTAAAACATAGGAAGCTTCTCCCAGGTCCTTCATGGAGAAATTCTTACAGAGATATGCTTTGACGCTTTGTAACATACCTAAATCATTCCCAATGATTAGGATGTCATCAACATACAGGACTAAAAATAGACCCATGCTCCCACTGGCCTTCTGATACACACAGGATTCTTCCGAATTCTTAAGAAAACCAGACGATCTAATAATCTCATCGAATCGAAGATTCCAACTTCGTGAAGCTTGTTTAAGTCCATAAATGGACTTCTTAAGCTTACAAACCATACCCGAGGTTTGGCTGGATGTGAAACCTTCCGGCTGTTCCATATAGATTTCTTCATCAAGAAACCCATTTAGAAAAGCCGTTTTGACATCCATTTGCCAAATCTCGTAGTCATGATACGCAGCTATAGAAAGCAAAATCCGGATAGACTTAAGCATTGCTACCGGCGAAAAAGTTTCATCGTAGTCGACGCCAGGTCGCTGCGTGTAACCTTTTGCTACCAGTCGGGCCTTGTAAGTTTCAACCTTACCGTCAGGCCCGCGCTTCCTCTTGTAAACCCATTTACAACCGATAGGAACAATTCCTTCGGGAAGCGGAATCAAGTCCCAAACTTGATTTTCATGCATTGAGTCTATCTCGGATTTCATGGCACTTTGCCATTTCACGGAGTCGATGTCCAACATCGATTCTCTATAGGTGAAAGGATCTGTCTCTTCAACTAAGAGAACATCCAGACTCTTTTCTTGTATCAAATACAAGCGTTCAGGAGGTCTAGATACCCTTTCCGACCTACGGAGTGTGTGTGTTGAAGGTCCTTCATCTACTTGAACTTCAGGTTCCTCCGTTGGTTCGTTGTTTTCAGGTTGGACTTCATCAAGCTCAACCTGTCTATGATCACCACCTTCTGACAAAAATTCTACTTCTAGAAATTTTGCGAAGCGAGCTACGAACACATTTCGATGCTCGGTATCATAGAACAGATATCCCCTCGTATTCGAGGGATATCCAACAAACCTAAACTTTTGCCCTCGAGGCGAAAGCTTACTTTGCTGAGTTACCCTGACATAGGCAGGACAACCCCAAACCTTAATATAATTAAGATTCGGTCTCCTACCGAACCATATCTGATACGGTGTCGTAGGAACAGCCTTTGAAGGAATCTTATTCAAAAGATGTGCGGCTGTTAAGAGACAGTAACCCCATAAGTAATAGGGCAAATCTGTGAAACTCAACATCGATCGGACCATATCCAATAAAGTCCGATTTCTCCTTTCAGATACACCATTGTGCTGTGGTGTACCTGGAGGAGTATATTGAGCGAGAATCCCATTCTCCTTCATATAATCCATGAACTCACCACTCATATATTCACCGCCTCGATCTGATCGAAGGCATTTAATATATTTACCAGTTTGTTTTTCTACTTCATTTCGGAACTCTTTGAACTTTTCAAAGGTTTCCGATTTATGTCGCATCAAATACACATAACCGTACCGTGATAAATCATCGGTAAAGGTAACGAAGTACGAATAACCACTGTGAGCAGTTTGACTTAGTGGACCACATACATCAGAATGTACGAGTTCCAGTAAGTTAGTGGCACGGTGTCCAACACCAGAAAATGGGGCCTTGGTCATTTTACCCTGAATACAGGATTCACAAGTTGGATAGGATTCAATGGTAAGATCTGATATCAAACCATTCCTAACCAATTGGGTAAGGCGTTTAACGCCAATGTGACCAAGTCTCATATGCCAAAGTTCAGTATTATTAATTACAGGTAAACTACGTTTATTAACTCCAGTATTTAATATATCTTTTGAAGTTTGCAATGTATAATGACCATGCTGGTTTGGACAACTAAGGATCTGAATATTATTTTTATCATATAAATACAAAGAACTATTCTTAATATTAATACAATAGCCTTCTGTATCCAATACAAAAAGTGATATAATATTAGCGACACATCCTGGTACAAAATGACAGTCATATAACAAAAGTGTCCCATTCGGCAATGAGATCTCGCATACTCCCACTGCAACTGCATCCAAAGAGTCTCCACTCCCGAACCGCAACTGCATCTCCCCTGGCTTCAGCCTCCTACTTTCCTTCAGCACCTGCAACGAATTGCAAATGTGAATGGGACAAGCAGAATCTAAAATCCAGCTGGATGTAACGGCTTCACAAGCCAAAGATAAATCAATAACTGGAAAAAAAAAGTACCTGATGTAGATGCTCTGTCTCTCCTCAGCTGGGCAATGTAATCTGGACAGTTCCTCTTCCAGTGCCCGACCTTGCCGCAGTGGTGGCATTTGTCTTCAGAAGCCCTTTTGGGCTTGGCTATCTTCGCCTGCTGTGGAGGACCGAAGGCCTTCTTCTTCTTCCTTTTCTTCTTCTTTCCCTTGGACATTCTTGGGAAGAAGCAGACAGAGAAGTAGATCTAGGTGGGCGAGTCGGTACTCCCTTCTTCAGATCCTCTTCTGCCGTGAGCAACATCCTATGTAGCTCCTGGTAGGTGCAGACTGTCCCGTGCATGTTGAAGTACATCACAAACTGGCGGAATGAAGCTGGCAGAGAACCAAGAATGACACTCCTACCGAGAATGTCATTCAGGATGAGATTATGTTGCCTCAATTGATCGATCAAATCGATCATTTGAAGAACATGTGGGCTAACACTTTGCCCCTCATCCAGACGCGCATGGAACAGTTCCATGGCGACCTTGTGAACAATAACCTGTTCCTGGTTCTCGAACGATTGTCTTAATCGCGTTATCATACTATAGGAATCTGATGTTCCATAGTATTGTTGCTTGAGTTTCGGAGAGAGCGAACTAAGGATGTATGATTTAACTCTTAAATCATCATTCTTCCAAGCTTCAAAAACTTGGCGTTCCTCCTCTGAAGCATCCTCACCCACTGCAAGGGGTAAAGGACCCTCAAGAACATAACCCAACTTTTCGGAATCGAGGACAATCCTCAAATCCAATTCCCAGTCTGTAAAGTTCTCAGCGCCTTTAGTTTGTTCGCATCTAACATACGCGCAAACTGGTTTGTGGATTGACCCGCCATCGCAAATCTATCATATAGATCACGAAAAACGGTTAGCAGAAATAAAGCAGTTTCATATAATATCAAAAGCATAAACTAGATCATGGATTTTTAATCTAATATGCCCCTCCCACTAAATCATGCAATACTGTAATCCCAAAACAGAATACAAATATTTAATAATTAAATTAAATATAAATAGTGAAAGGTGGATCCCGTGAATATATTTCAGCTCACAGCAGAGGCACGGTCTCGCCTACGTATATTCATCAGGTAGACAACTCATTTGTCAATCACTCAAAAGTGACTCCTAAGTATCCGGTCCTGGCCGTTTCTCGTTGTCGCTGCGAAGGCAGGCCCACAAGGAGACGTACCAAGGTAATACTCGTCAATGATAAACTCAAGTTACTTACGTAATCCTGACAGCTAGGGCACGTTCAGAATTCCGCTTTTACTTGAATTTATCTAGTATCAGATATACATCCGGTATAAATAAATCTTTATCGGCTACACCCTCACAGCAGAGGCACGGTCTCGGATGTAGTCACAAAGAAGTATTCATAAACCGTATTGACAAGACGGACCATATAACATGCATCAAATACATAATTACATTTAAACCTTATTATTAGGGATTTTCCGCTAAGTGTCATACACCCTAAATCTAATCAAATTAGTTCCTAATAAGCATGCATAAAGTCAAGAAAACATGATTAAACATTGATTCAATGAAGGCTAATCATATTAGGTGGCCTAGAATCAGACTCGCTCTGATACCATTTTGAAGGGGTTATTTAGGGGGTGAGTCCGGTAACGCAGCGGAAGCGGTGAAAATCCGATTTTCAGATTTCAAAACTTTTTCTCGGATTAATTAAATAAACATATTTATTTAACATTCCAATAATCAAATTATGAAAATAAATTCAATAAAACATTTTTAGGTGAATTTACCGAAATACCCTTGCTTTGTATTTTTGTCCGTTTTAGTCCGAAATTGATCCAATCAATTTTGAATGATTCTAAATCATTTCTAAGATGAACTTATGATGTTCAAAACATCAAAACACCAAAGCAACCAAAATCCCCAAATATTGATGCCAAAGCCGAATGCACCATAAGGTGCCTAAATTGACCATTTGGTCATTTCATGCTTCAAAACTCATCCAAATGAAATCCAATCAACATGAAACTTTGCATGCATCATATACACACCCAAATGCTCAACATATATGAAAACCCCCAAATTTGGAATTAGTTAGAAACCCTAATTTTTCAATTTCCACAAATTGCACATTAGGCTAATACATTAAATCAAATGTTTCAATCATCAATCTTTCATCCAATTCAAGTCTCAACACAATGAAACAACTCAAGATCAAATCTAGGTCATTTAAGAGTGGGTCAACAACTCTAGAATAGCAACATGGTTTCATAAACCTTAAAAGATTACATATAACTACAATAGTTACATCATTTCTTCACCATACATGCTCAACACTTTCAAACAAATTTCCATCATCAAAACACAAGAAATAAAGAAAAGAATAACTTAAGAACTCATGAGAGGTAGCCTAGATCCTAAGGAACAAATTCCTTTCTAATAGTAAGTTTAAGAAACTTACAAAATCCAAGCTTTTCTTTGGTTTTTTTCTTTTCTCCTTCACTTTCTTTCTTTGTCTTTCTTCAATGGAATTTTGTTTTTGATAAAGTGTATTAGGTTAGTGAAATGAAAAATGAAAAAACAATTTATTGTGCAACATTTACCCTTGGCCGAAATTTGCATACCAAATTCAACAAATTGCAATTTCAATTTCATTTGCATTATAATTAAATCAACTTGCATAAATATCTTCTAACACTTTATTAGATATTTATTTAAGTCAAATTGGCAACTAAAGTCATTTACTTAAAATATCCTAATGTAAGATATTTATATTTTAATTAATTTAATCATTTAACAATTAAATAATTAATTAATTAATCAAATACAAATATATTAATATATGTATAATATTTACATTAAATATTAAAAACATATATTCATTTAGGAAATAAGTCAAATAACTCATTTTGACTATTAATTAATGTGTATTTAAATTAATCAAGTATTAATGTAAATACACAAATAAGGAAATGACTATCTAGTCTCTTTAGCATGTATCTTGCGTTTAACCATTAAACGACTTTATAAATAATCAATATTATTTATTTATGTTGCTCTAGTGCTCAACGAGTATGTTTCATTATTGAGACTCTCTAGGTTCAGGTATATCCGTCACAAAATCTAATTTCGTGTCCATAATCTATCCACCCGTAGATTATGACGATCACGGATAATCTCGCTGAACCATACAGGTCGAGGTCATCGCAAATGTATAATTCCTCCGTCACAGGTATCCGTCACAGGATCCGATAAATCCCAGAGATATAGATGTAAACGTCAAATCTCTATCGGGACTATCCAGTCGACTATTCTATTAGCAATCTCAAAAAGAATGTTTAGAACTAGCTTCTAAACTTACCACGGGCCCATGGTTTTATCTGATTGCTAATCATATGGACTACCTATGCTCTGGTACACAGAACTGACGGATCCTATCTTGATACACATAGGACACCCTGAGGATCTATCTACACCCAACGAACAGGCGGAGGTCTGATCTAAATAGATCGGTGACGTGACTGCCATCTAAGTGTAGAAGATGTCTCATGTGCCCACAATGGCATCTCAAGTCTAAGAATCACAAGTGCTACTCAACCCAAGAAGATTCTTATTGACGCTGGTGTACCATCCATTAAGAATCTTCGGTGAGTCGTTCAGTTTTATCCACTATAAACACCTACACGTCTATACTAGTCTCCAAGACTTATGGTTCATTGAGAAACCATTGGAATCATATATTCCAGTATACGACATGTACCGGTCTCAACGGGTTTACTATACTGACCAAGTAGTGTAAACCTTGACCAGGAACTGTCTGAGAATGACAACGTCATGATACGACTCAATGTCCGTTGCGACGCTTTTGCAACTGTATCATGACTAATCATTCTAGGGTCATTACGTCTTTACCAATAAAAGATTAGATTATATTATAGAAACTGCATATATTATTACTAATAATAATGTTTTACAGAAGTATTTAACAAAATACAACCGGGAATTGGCGCTCTGAGCACCAACCCTACACAATCCTCACCGTAACGTCTTCAACGCCACAACCGACGGTGGTTTGGGGTCCAATACGAGAACCGAAGCTCCCTCTCATCTCCTTCATTGTGCTCTCCATTCTCACAGTATACTGCTTTTAACAAAATCAACAAACAAACACACAATCGATTTTTTGCCGAAGTATATAATAAATAAAATTATCTAAGTCGTTATCCAATGACTGACTAAATGATTAAAGTGGAATCCCTAGTGCGCGCCACGGTGACATTTGTATTGTAAAATTAAAGTTGCATTAAAGAACGGGAAAAACGACAAGACTCGAGATGACTCTAGTTTGTTTTTGTTTGTTTTTTTTTCCTCCTGATTACCCATGAGTACGGATGGCAATTTTACCCGCAAACCCAAAAACCAACCCGCCCGCAATGGGTAGGATTTGGTAATATATTAGTGGGTGCGGTGCGGGTTTGGTAATTTAAAGCAAAACCCGCTGCGGGTGCGATGCGGGTTTGGTATTTAAGAAAAAATACGGGTATCCGCTGCGGGTATCCGCATACCCGCAATATTATTTTTATTAATTAATATTTTTAGGACAATATAAAAAAAACTTCATATAAAACAACTAACAAAACCTAAACCTAAAACACTAATCCACAGTTCCACACTCCCACTCAGCCGCAGCCCTCAACCTGCCCAACTGAAGATTTTTTTGCATGACTATTATTGTTTTTTTTTAATCACACTTGTTAATAAAATTATAATGCAAAAATTTGGATTAAGTTCACATAATCAGAAACGGGAGAGGAGCAAAATAAGCTAGTATTTGCTGCAACTTCAGTAGCTTTTCTGCTTCTTCATTACACGTACACCACTTGAACCTTGTAAGCATCACTTTCATTACACTTAGCATAAAAAATATGACCAAAGGTTGGTGATTACTTTTTAGCTTATTGTCTATTGAGTTGGCTAATTTAGATCATTATAATTATAAATGGAAGAACTCGTTTTAATTATGTATATGAAAAAATAAACATATGATACTGAGTCTTCATACATTATGTATATCTATGTACTGTATATACATACATTGCATGTTGTATATGTCAAATGAAAAACAAATGTGAAAACTACAACTAGAATTAAAAATAAATTATTTAATTAAAAAAAATATATTATTAAGAACACAAAGTAATTCAATATTTTAAAAACCCGCAAAAAATCCGTTGGGTACCAATGCGGGTTTGGTAATTTATTTTTATATGCGGTGCGGGTTTGGTAATGAAAATTAAAACCCGCAACGGGTATGGTGCGGGTTGGTAATTTATTTACATATGCGGGTGCGAGTTTGGTAATGAAAAACTCGCACCATACCCTACCCACTGCCATCCCTACCCATGAGGCCGCCGCGGCCCCCCACCCACCAATTTTGTTAAATTTATATTTTTCCCTCTTATAAATATTATAAATTTTTTATTTATTGTTATTTATATTGTGTTCATTTTTTATTTATTTATTTGACTCTTTTTAATTTATTTAATTTTACTTGTGTGTAATAGAAAATATTATCATGTACATTAGCAAAATATATTTTAAAAGAACAGTACAAGTTATAATATAAAAAAATACATGTAAAAATATGAAAATAAAAATTTTAATTTATGTTGTCTGCAAACTCTCCTCTTGACGCACTTGGTGATATACTCAATACTCCGTACCAGAACTGATTACGTATCCTATAATGAGTGACTCATCTTTTAGCTTCGTATGATGAATATTCCAACCACCACGTGGGATGAGTGGTACATGATAATGAGGATGTAAGAAACTTGCATGAAGTATATGCCAACATGAGCAATAGTTATTTCTTGACGCTCTTAGTTTGGAACTGTAGGGGACCTTAATGGCAAGTGAGTATAACAATTCCAAACATTCTCACCAAATGTATGCAGTACAAGATTATACATTGATGCGACTCAAATAAATGGAATAATTATAATAGATTGTATGCCCAACCTTTTAATGGATAAAGTCGATCATATAAATCATTATTTTGCGAATCTCTTCAATAAGATCATATCATACTTGACCCCAACCTTCTTCGCCACACCGATTAGTGCAGCTATTATCCTAAATCCAAAATGACCGTCAGCTTGAACATCAACGGTGTGGGAAATATAACGTTGATATGCCACAAGTAATTTGTTATATAGGTATCGTGAATGGGTGGAACTGGAAAGTGATCATGGGTCGATTGAGTATTGCGAACCATCGACCCCCTCTCACAGCTCCCTCTCCCGCGAGTTGTTACAGTCGATTGAGTGACCCTAGATCTTGAAGTGGATGCATCTCCAAAAAAAGGTATGCGACATCTGATTTGCTCATCTCTATCTGTAGGTCGACCTCTATGTTCTGTGTTGTACGAAGGGACTCGAACGGTACTTTGAGATGGATCTGCCATATTGAGAAACTTGTCTATCATATGCTATCGCAATATGGATCCATCTCATCTAATATCTCAACAACGTTTAATGTCCTGTTGGATCGTGTTCCCTCGTAATTGAACTAATGTACGTGCATAGATTATTACGGTTGGTGCTCGGAGTGCCAATCCGGATCGTATTTATATCCGATTCATAAATACGAGCAATTGTATTTTCCATAATATTACAAATATTATGGTAGCACCCTTGTCTTTTATACGCTTATTCGATCTAATTGCGATTGAATATTGTAGGCACTGCATTTTTGCATCTAAGTCCCGATGATGAGTCTCGTATGGAGACACTACCTTTTAAAATGCGGAATTCGCGAGAAACGGACGTTGGAATGGTAAAGTTTGAAATTGGCATTTTTGTTGGATTTAATTCGGTTGTCTATCTTCGGTTTGCTTGTTAGATCTCTGTTTCAAAGTTTATCCTCGGCCCAAAACCCTGGCTCACTCTCACGCAAACACCATTGAAAACAGTCCTCATTGTCTTCCAAACAATACCCTTAAAACCCTCCATTATCGTGAACAATATCCCCACAAAAACACCCATTCACTCAGCTTGCACGTAACAACAACTGCCTTCACCCTTCTTCAAAGTCACGCATAAGCCACCTGCCACCCTAAAAATTCACTCACGTTGCTGCCTCCTCAAAGCCACAACACTGCCCTCACGTAAGCCATTCCATAAACACGCCATCTTCCCATTCAAGCCAACTTCACCCTTCACGCCTAGACACCTACCCACTCACGCCTAGCCTGCCCGCTCCACACAATTCTTCACGCAAACCAGCCCACTCAACACTCACAATTCTTCACGCAAAACATGCCTCATAAACCCCCTCACCGCACGCCCAAATTAGCCCTTGACAGCCCCGTGAAATAGTCCCAAACCTACCAGTGATTACCGCACATTGGACCCTTAAAACTGCCTTGAAAACACTCCCGAAACAGTCCAAAAACTTCCCAAAACAGTGACAAAAAAACTACACCCAAACTACACCAAAAACCGCAGTCCTTAAGCCCTTAAAAATGCCAAAAATAGTCCCTTTATACATAAAAAACAATGACCGAAAAATAGCAGCAAAACAGTAGCGAAACGGAGTGAAAACAGTAGCCCAAACAGTGAAACAGCGAGGAAAAACGTTGGAATAGTGAACTAGAAGAGTTGCGGAGCATCTACCATTCCGACGGCCGTGTAACGCGCTTTCGAGAGACGACAAAAGAGGTTAGACCTGAGGGCACATTTTTATTTATTTTCTTTCATTTATTTTTATTTATTTTAATATATTATCGCATGAGAGTCGTTTATTGAGGCATGGTGTGAATTTTGGATGAGCGGAATATGTGTCCCCTCTTGTGGTATATCAGATGGAAACTCGGACGTAAATTCCGTAGCCGAATCCGAATGGACGGTAGTGCGATTTGTACTCGGGATACAACGCCACATACCACTTGAGAGACACGTATTTCGTTTCATCCAAACTTGTAGTTGAGCATGATGTAGTTAGTAGATTATTTATTTAAGCATGATTTAGCCTAGTTTCTTTTTTATTTTCAAGCATGATTATGATATTTTATGCATGATATTTTATTTAATTTGCGTGTATGTTTAAAGGGTTATTTGTTTATTTTTGTTTAATTGTTCAACATGCTCGTTGTGTGATATTGTGTGTTTGCCGTTTAATGACTTACTTTCCAAGCATGCAAACATAGATTATGAGTTACTTTGATGAATGCATATTAGATCTAAGTTATTCTTGAGCATATATGTTGCGTAGATTCGGTTAGTTATTGCAAAAATCATATCGTTACAAGTGACATAAGTAAGGGACCATTCCGAACCCAACAGTTTGAGGTCTTCCCTTGCGAGGGTTGAGTGCGGCCTTAAATCTCATTTTCCCAGTTCACACCTGGTGGCGACTCCATGTTATTTCTCTGGTTTAGTTCCCCCGCGGGCTATTCCGTACTCCCGACTAGGCCGCGAGCCTAGAACATCATCGTCGATTTCTGTTTCCTACAGTCTGGCGACTCCACTAGGGATAGAGAATTGGCTCCGAAATAATGTCTTGTAATTATTATGATTTATGCTCTAGTTAACCGTGTTTACCGTGGGTTGAAAGGGGTTTAATCAAAGGCACTTTTTAAAGATAGGTAATGGTTTGGTGTCTTCATTCATTCACTACCTTTCTATAAGGAAAAACTGTGAAGGCACCTAGATAATCATCTACTCGTAGCTTACTGTGATGGACTAATTTGGAGAACTCGTTGTTTATTCCTGTCACCAAGCGATAAGAGCCTAAGAGGCTCGGGTTTTTAAGAGAGTTCGCTCCGCCCTCCCTCTAGGGAATCTACAACGGGAAATCCATTTGACAGTCAGTCACGCACCATAACTCGTTGGCACGTACCGTAAGGTATAAAAAAGGTGCGCTCATTCGGTCGCTTGAACCCTTGAGTGGGGAGTCCTAGTTGTGGCAATCCTTCGTCAGCGGGAGCCTTTGTCTACATCCATGTAGACCCGCGTGTGAACTGTAGTTGTAGGACTAATAAAGACTATTCCTTTATGTTTGTGTTTAGGACCATCGTCATTTGGATTTAGTTGGACTTTTTGTCATGAGGTATGGGCTTGTTGGGCCATTTAAACTGGGACGAGTCTGTACTTTATGGCAATTGGGCCAAAAGCTTCTAAAATACCAATGAGCCATTTTGTGTTTAGGCCTTTTATCATTTGAAGTTGTTTAGCCATGTTATCGCAAAAGTGTAAACCTGTTGGGCCTTTTCAACTGGGACAAGTTTGCACCGCGCAATAGTATGGTTGAATGCTTTAAAATGGTAATGGGCCGACTTATATATTCCATACATCGCACACATCTCTTGCATCTCATGCATTCACGCATCATGTTAACCCCCGTGTCTTAAAAGCCATCATAGATATCCATTGGGTTAGAAAATAAAAAGTTTGTCAAGAAGAGTTTAGCAAACATGGATATCGGGAAAATGAAGTCGAGAAACAGAAAATTTTACGGCAAGGATAGAAAGACCATGGTTGGCCAAAAAAAAAGAAAAAGAAAAAGAAAGAAAAGAGAAAATGAAAAAGAATAAAAAGAATAAAAAGAAAGAGACAAGAAAAAAGAAGAAGACCATATCATGTTGAGTATAAAGAAGTAATCACAGAGTGTGATTAAAACATCCAGGTTGGTTAGACCCACCAATCCGATTCTCTGAGACGAAATCATCGAGTTGGCCTACTTAAGGATTAACCTGCGAAAGAGCCTTAGCACACACACACTAGGAGTCTAGTTCAGATCACCTATTCAGACGATCGGAGTTGAGTGTATCGAGTACTTTGAAGGTTCTCAGGTTTCGACGTGAAGCATTCGTTGAGGACGAAAATATGTCTAACTATCAGGATTATCTCGAGAAGAGGCAATACAATATGTTGGAGTGGAACATCAGCATCAGTAGCAGTCTTGCCGGGTATGGCATTTTAGGGGCGAGGCCCACATCATTATTAGTATTAGTCTTGCCGAGTATGGCATTCTGGGGGCGAGGCCCACATCATTATCGGTATTAGTCTTGCCGGGGTATGGCGTTCTGGGGGCGAGGCCCACACCATTATCAGTATTAGTCTTGCCGGGTATGGCACTCTGGGGGTGAGGCCCACGTAAGTATCAGTTTTGCCGGGTATGGCACTCCGGGTATAGAGACATCAATTTCGTATGCCAAGTACGGCACTCCGGGTATGTAGATATTTCAGCGACGCCTCGGGTATGGGGTTTAGCATGCCAGGTACGGCACTCCGGGTATGTAGATATTCCAGCGATGCCTCGAGTATGGGGTTTAGCATGCCAAGTACGACACTCCGGGTATGGAGATATTTCAGAGACACCTCGGCTATGGGGTTTAGCTTGCCAGGTACGGCACTCCGGGTATGGAGACATCTCTGCGACACTCTAGGTATGGAGACGCAATCGCGACACCCTAGGTATGAGGTTTAGCTTGCCAGGTAGGACACTACGGGTATGGAGACATCTCTGCGACACTCTAGGTATGGAGACGCAATCGCGACACCCTAGGTACGGGGTTTAGCTTGCTAGGTACGGCATTCCGGGTATGGAGACATCTCTGCGACACTCTAGGTAGAGAGACGCAATCACGACACCCTAGGTATAGGGTTTAGCTTGCCAGGTACGACACTCCGGGTATGGAGACATCTCTACGACACTCTAGGTATGGAGACGCAATCGTGACACCCTAGGTATGGGGTTTAGCTTGCCAGGTACGGCACTCCGGGTATGGAGACATCTCTGTGACACTCTAGGTATGGAGATGCAATCACGACACCCTAGGTACGAGGTTTAGCTTGCCAGATACGACACTCCGGGTATGGAGACATCTCTGTGACACTCTAGGTATGGAGACGCAACCGTGACACCCTAGGTACGGGGTTTAGCACGCCAGATACGACACTCAGGCACAACTGCGACACTCTAGGTATGGAGACGCAATCACGACACCCTATGTACGGGGTTTAGAACGCCAGGTACGACACTCAGACACAACTGCGACACTCTAGGTATGGAGACGCAACCGCGATACCCTAGGTACGGAGTTTAGGATGCCATGTACGACACTCAGACACAACAGCGACACTCTAGGTATGAAGAAACAATCGCGACACCCTAGGTACGGGGTTTAGCATAATCACAAAAACACACTTTCACTCAGCCTGGACGTAACAACAACTGCTTTCACCCATCTTCAAAGTCACGCATAAGCCACCTGCCACCCTAAAAATTCACTCACGTTGCTGCCTCCTCAAGCCACAACACTGCCCTCACGTAAGCCATTCCATAAGCACGCCATCTTCCCATTCAAGCCAACTTCACCCTTCACGCCTAGACACCTACCCACTCACGCCTAGCCTGCCTGCTCCACACAATTCTTCACGCAAACCAGCCTACTCAACGCTCACAATTCTTCACGCAAAACATGCCTCATAAACCCCCTCACCGCACACCCAAATTAGCCCTTGACAGCCCCGTGAAATAGTCCCAAAACCTACCAGTGATTACCGCACATTGGACCCTTAAAACTGCCTTGAAAACACTCCCGAAACAGTCCAAAAACTTCCCAAAACAGTGACAAAAAAACTACACCCAAACTACACCAAAAACCGCAGTCCTAAGCCCTTAAAAATGCCAAAAATAGTCCCTTTATACATAAAAACAATGACCGAAAAATAGCAGCAAAACAGTAGCGAAACGGAGTGAAAACAGTAGCCCAAACAGTGAAACAGCGAGGAAAAACGTTGGAATAGTGAACTAGAGGCACATTTTTATTTATTTTCTTTCATTTATTTTTATTTATTTTAATATATTATCGCATGAGAGTCGTTTATTGAGGCATGGTGTGAATTTTGGATGAGCGGAATATGTGTCCCCTCTTGTGGTATATCAGATGGAAACTCGGACGTAAATTCCGTAGCCGAATCTGAATAGACGATAGTGCGGTTTGTACTCGGGATACAACGTCACGTACCACTTGAGAGACACGTATTTCGTTTCATCCAAACTTGTATTTGAGCATGATGTAGTTAGTAGATTATTTATTTAAGCATGATTTAGCCTAGTTTCTTGTTTATTTTCAAGCATGATTATGATATTTTATGCATGATATTTTGTTTAATTTGCGTTTATGTTTAAAGGGTTATTTGTTTATTTTTGTTTAATGGTTCAACATGCTCGTGTGATATTGTGTGTTTGCCGTTTAATGACTTACTTTCCAAGCATGCAAACTTAGATTAGGAGTTACTTTGATGAATGCATATTAGATCTAAGTTATTCTTGAACATATATGTTGCATAGATTTGGTTAGTTTATTGCACAAATCATATCGTTACAAGAGACATAAATAAGGGACCATTCCGAACCCAACGGTTTGAGGTCTTTGATGAGTGGTAAATCTATCACTATTTCCCACTCATTTAACCTAATATTTTGTATAGTTTCTTGAGTTTTGTGAATATTTTGATGTGTTTTTTGTTATTTTGTAGATAAATAAAGTTTCAGGACATTCTGGAGGTGATTTGGGCCAAAACAGTGAAAATTGGACGAAAAAGGACATTTCAGTAAATTGTCCGCGTCGCGACGCCAAGACCTTCCGCGTCGCGACGCCTAACATGCGCCGAACAGTGCTAACGTGCGCCGGGTCCATAAATCAGAATCTAAGAAAAGTTTGACTTTGCTAAAATGCGTCGTGCCACGTGTCACCATCACAGCCGATCTGCTAACATGCGCCGTGCCATGTGTCAGCATCCTACAGTATCGATAGTCATCATCGCCACGTGGCATTCTACGTGTCTCCATGTCATCAGCCACGTCAGAAAGTCAACAAGTCAACATTGCCACGTGTCGTGCCACATCATCATCATCCAATCAGGAAGTGCCACGTGTCGCAATCCTACGGTGCCGACAGTCTCTTTCCCACGTGTCGCCACGTCATCACCACGTCAGCATCAATTATTGAGTATCTAATCCTTATCTGACACGTGGCGGATAAGAATCTCATCGACCAATCAGAAGCCGCCACGTGTCACAATAATTGAAGCCCAACCACTCTGCCACGTGTCACATTATCAGCTTATCCAGAATCTTCAAACCGGCGAACCAGAGCATGCCACGTCTACAAAAGCTGGCGTAACGACGCCAGAGGCCCTGGCGTCGCGACGCTGAAAGCCTACCGAGGCCTATAAATTGAGCTCGAGATTTCAGAATTCATTGCACCACTCTCTCTCTTATATTCTATCTAAAGAGAAACCTAGTTTCTTTCTTGTTCATATCTAATATGAAGTCTGTCTAACAGATTTTTCATGGAACCATATTCAAAATAAGTTTTGCACTGATTAATGCGTATCCCTAGAAGGAAAATGGTAGCTGAGAGCGACTCATAATTAACCTTATCATGTCCAATAAAATTCGGTTTCTATGTTCAGACACACCGTCAATTTGAGGTGTTCCGGGAGGAGTCCATTGTGAAAGAATACTATACTCTTTCAAATAATCGAGAAACTTATTGGTTAAGTATTTCCATCACGGTCCGACCGTAATATTTTAATACTCTTACCGGTCTGTCTTTATATTTCGTGTCGAAACTCTAAAAGTTTCTGAC
This sequence comes from Zanthoxylum bungeanum, assembly GCA_019454045.1. Classification (NCBI taxonomy): domain Eukaryota; kingdom Viridiplantae; phylum Streptophyta; class Magnoliopsida; order Sapindales; family Rutaceae; genus Zanthoxylum; species Zanthoxylum bungeanum. Next base: position 50,315 of record SKCR01018446.1, on the reverse strand, counting down.
TTGTGTTTCATAAGATACACATAACCATAACGCGATGCCACATCCGTAGAGGTTACGAAGTATTCATATCCACCTCTAGCCTAGCTAGATATGGGCCCATTTACGTCACTATGAACGAGGGCTAACAAATCGGTGGCACTTGCACTTTTACCAAGTAAAAAGTGTTTTCGGCACTTTGCCTAATAAACTAGATTCGTAGACTTCATTTGATTAGAATCAAATTCATCCTAGTACCCACTCTTCAAAAGTGTGGATATACGAGTCGTGTTAATGTGTCCCAGACAACAATGCCACAAATAAGTCTCATCTGATTTATTTAGTTTGAGCTATTTGTTTGTCATGTTTTACGTTTGAGATTCATTTATATTCAAAATATAAATACTGTTATTCACATCCAATGTGTTTATCTCAATATCATCTTTATAAAGTAAAACACTTAGTGTTCTAGAATATAAAGGTATACCCGCAACGGGTTAAACTTAGATATAAGGATAATATTTCTAGTCAAACTAGGTACATTATAACAGTTTCCTAATTTAAGTACATGCCCCAATGGCAGTTCCAAAACTTAGGTTTCTACAGTTAAAACAGCGACTCTCGTCTCATTTTCGACTCGCAGGTAGATCTCAACTGAAGTCAGTCTCATGCTAATCAGCAGATTTTGTACATCAGTACATATATTTATGTGCCATATCTAGTATCAAAAATCCAATTTTGAAAACTAGTAATGAATATGTTTATGACAAACATACTTGAAGCCGGAGCCTTACCCCGTCTTCACTTCCTTCATGTCTGCCCTGTCCATACGGCAGTCACGCTTCCAGTGGCCCCGTTTGCCACAGTTTTAGGTAGACATCTTAGGATATGTCCTTTGTCTTCCTAGAAGACTGTGATGATTTTGCCTTTGTCCATTTCTTCACACCCCAGGAGCTTTCGGCCAAGCCTTGGCCATCTGGATTGTCGAAGTAAGATGCGTCTTGCGCTTCTTGCCCTTTTGTAAACTTTGGCTGTCTCCTTGAGTATAGCCATTAAATATCCAAGAATTTTCTATTGCAATTATTACTTCTAAGATCTAAGTATAGATCTATGAAGATCCTTCAATTTCAATATCATACTATAAGGATCTAATCCTTAGTTCTGACGAAGAAATTAAGGAGTCTTTGCGGCAAGCATAACGGATTGAGCACTAAAGTTATCATCATATGAATCTTCCAAAGATCATGCTCTACTATTTGCTCAACTCCGGGCTCAGGCCCGAGATGTCACTCTATCAAATAAAGTAACTTATCGGTTCCCAGGACTATCCTGAGGTTCTATTCCCAATCTGAAAATTGAAGCCGTTTAAAGACATTTTCACCTATGATTATGTTCTAAACGCTAATCTTTCAATTATCTTGATTCCAATAGTCCAACTATCCAATCAACGATTTCGGGTACAATTATATATAATGATTACTATAGTCTAACTATATAATCAACTATAATTGATTGGTTATATTCAAATGTATTGATTACTATAATCCAATTATATAATCAACTACAATTGAAGTAATTTGAATACAGTCTAACAGTTAAATTAAAACAACAATTAAATATTAGTCCAACTAATATATTAATAATTAATGACGAAAAATAAAAATGAGCTCATATTGGCAAGTATCTAAACGAAATTGCAAATTCAATACTTGCCTCCCACTATTTTTCGGCGAGCCTCTAACCCTTTGTTGAGTACTCGGGAAACCTAGTTTCCTAGTGGGCTAGGATCCCGTTAAATAACACACAACCTTGACTTTGGCCAACAAGCTGTATGATATTTAACTCGGTAGATCTCTAAGATCAATTGGATCTCATCCAATTCCTAGATCCGGTTGGTGGACCTCCAAGTCCAAAACATATATACAATATATATGCCAATATATCCAATATATTTTCCTAGTCTTTTTCTCTGAATCAACTAAGCCTTGGCTTTGGCACAACAAGCTTAATGATTCCAGTTAAGCAAAACCCATTGACTTTGGCACAACTAGAAGTGATCTTGACTTTGGCCAACAAATCACAACTTGGACAAGACATACGATATGCAACAAAGCCTTCATGATTCAAACACATCCCCGATGGACAAAGGTCTTGACTTTGGCCAACAAACCAGTGCCAATCTTGGATCTTGAGAATGAATCAATCAATGGAAGGAAAGCACATAATATTTATTGAGGGTTTTTCGCGTAAATTGGCAACCAATTTATTATCTTTGATTAGGTCTCATCATACACCCTTAAGCATGCATTCTAAAAGCATAATAAGGCGCGGAAAGTAAATTAATAATGATATGCGGATGGATATATCACAAATTGTTCCTAGAACAAATCACTCCATTTCCTCTCCCCGACTAGCACTATTCTAACTTCTACCCAATTACAGAATACAATTAAAGAAACTTCATTAACATTGAGGGGAATTAGGTGAGAAGAGAATTAAAAAGAATCGAGAGATAAGGCTGGACACGCAGGTCCAATTAATAAATTCTAAATTTACAACAATTTCCAAAATTGCCCTTTCCCTTCTAATATCCATCTGATATACATTATTCATTCCACACATCCATGTATTCACATAAAGCATGTTATTCAATCAATCTAATCCAATTAATTAATCTTTGAATTAAGTGATCATCTAATGTTCAAACAACGATTTGATTTGCGCGAGTCCAACTCGTTTAAGAATAAGTACTCAAAGTACGAATTCTTGAATTATATCAAACTACAATATTACATCCAATTTAATTTGTATTCAATACTAATTCTTTATTTAATTCCAAATTAAATAATTACACTTTATTAATGAGCCTTTGCGACTTAGATTCTAAATCTAATCTTAACGGGTCTCAAAGCCCAATTAACATCCAATGTCAATTTAATTAAAGTCCAATGGGCTTTCAATTAATTTCTTAAGGCATGAGCTTTGGTCAATATGGGTCAAACCCAAATACCAAGGCCCAATTAAGGAATCACCATTTGCCAAAAATCAATTTAGGCCCATTAGGCCCAATTTAAAATTTTAAAGGCCCATTATATTATATTTGGACTTTATGGAAATAGTTTTAGGCCCAATTGGATCCAACCAATTATCCTAAACCAAACTTGGCCCAACCAAGCCCATTAAGCCCAAATACAACTTTATTAGCCCAATTCCAAATTAAGCCCAATTAATTAAATTCTAAAATTCCAAATTTCACATTTAATTAATTAAAATGTATAGCCATAATTAATTATTTAAATTAACATTTCCAAAATACCAATTTACATAATTAATTATGCTTATTATTATCAATTCATGTCCAACATAATTGAAACAAAATCAACATCATTCCATGCTTTCATCTCACGGTAATTTGGGATTTCTATCATTAATTTTGATTTCAATCCAATTAATCATAAATCAATGTATCCATGCATTTTAAACACATCCAATGGTCTAAAAAAAAAAATCACCATGAGTTAGGGTTCTAGTTACATTCGGCCATCATAAGGAAATAGGGAAAAATTTTCTAATCAAATATTATCCAAATTAATCTTGCATAACTCTAAGTTATCATAATCCAAACATAACAAAACACTCAATTTGGCAAAATCATGCTCCAAGTAAAATTACCCAAATTCAAGTATATAAACCCTAAGTCAATTTCATGCTCAATTATGGCTCTGATACCATTGTTGGGTTTCTAAAGTGTCCCAAGATCATTTATAAGCAATGAAATCAAGTGAATACTCTGATCAGATTTTGGAGGTGTTGAACACAAAATTTTTTTAGCCTTTGAGAAGTCTCCAAGCTTCCTCTTTGAATGTTGAATCCAAGCTCCAAGCTTTTGATGATGATTCCAAGCTCTTGGGAAAGTTTCCCTAACAACTTTGTTATGATTCCTTTGAGTGCTAGCTCTTGAAAATTTGCAACAAATTTTCACCTTCTTCCTTGTGAAGCCCACGACAATTGAAGGAAAAATGGAGAGGATATTTCTTTCACAAAAAACATGAATGAGAGAGATGAAAAGAAAATAATGACTTGTATTTTGAATTTCCAAAAATCAAAATGATATACCAAATCCAAGGTTGGTAAAAGTCAATCACTTTGACAATTGAGTGTTTCATAAGTTACCATCAATTCTACATAAACTTCCATCACCATAAAGGTGATTGATAGACAAGTGATGTGACTTGATGTGACTTGTGGGCCCCACTTGATTCAAAATCCGAGTGGGCCCGCAAACACTCCCGGGCTCGGATTCGCTAATTCCAAATTAACGACTTTTCCGTTGCGACATAATTAAATCAAATTTAATTAAATAATTATGCTTAACAAAATTACTATTCACGTCGCTCTCGAATTAATTCTAAATTAATTCGTTTGCCTGAATTAAAATCCAATTTTAATTCCGCGTCGAAATCTAATTTCGTTTAATATGTCAAATATATTATTTTATCGATTAATTCCAAATTAACCGTTCTTTCACTTTTAAATAGTATTTTATCATAGATAAAATCTCTCTGTAATTAATATCAAATTAATTATGTTCGAATCAACGTCATCGGTGAATCTTCGGGAAGTGACCCATGAGATCCCTGGATATGTGGGCAGTAAATCCGGTCGTCGAACTATCCGAACACGTATGTACCTTGTACTACATTTTTACCGATTTACGAGACATGGTTGGCTTCTAGCAAAGCACCCTGCCTACCCAATTCTCCAGAAATATTCTTAATGGAATATATAATCTTTGTCAGGTGTAGTATGCGTAGTATTGCATATTACGATCCAGTATCAGATGTCACATGCAAGGCCTGGGGCTGGAATTGTGTCTGTCCCGTATGAAGCATATATTGGATCTCTGGTAACTAGTCTCTATAATTGGATAAGCATGACCTAGTCATATTATCCCGATGAATGCAGTACTAAAAATTACTAGTTCCGTATCCTGCATGATCATCATCTCCATATGACTGGAGTGATACTTCCATCTTGACATCACACCCAATACACTATAATTCTCAATATACCCAGAAGAGGCGTACACAAAACTAGTTAAAGCCCTGGACGACCAAAACCAAAGTATATTGATTGTCGCAAGTATTAGCGATGCAAGTCTCAGGTTAAGACCAAATACACCTACCCTGATTCAGACTTCTATAGACACATAGTCATACTACCAATGGAATTTCGAGGGGTCTATCCAGAGTGAAGCTGTTTCCGTACCATCGGTAAACACAACCTCCTATTACACTTACATGAGTATCCAATACCCAAATATATGAGAACTATGTCGTCATGCTCCCATAACACGCACAAGTACAATACTAGTCTATTCCACATTATCGATGTCCAATCTCGATAATACTATGACTATGTATATTTTAATGATCAAACCTTAGTGGATTAATAATGTCTCATATGTTATTAATTCGGAACTAATCATATGGACTTTTATCATTTATATATCCCGGTAATCCAATTACAAATGATAAAAGAGCAATTTCCTTTGTAACATAGTTAATTTGTACAACAACACCATGTTCTGTACAAATAGTGATGCTATGGGTCATAATTGTCCAACAAAGCGAACATAGTGCTCCTTCGACTGAGATACCATTGTGGATATATAAGCTATCTTCCACACTTTGATGGCAGTCACGTCAACGATCTAGTCATGATCAGACCTCTGCCTGTTCATTGGGTGTGGACTGATGCTCATGATATCCAGTGCGTATCAAGATAAGATCCGTCAGTCCTGTGTATAAGGCATATGTATCCTCACGTGTTTACAATCTAGTAAACCCACGACCGTGGTATAACGTCGGAAACCAGTTTCGAGTGTTATTTAGAGATCGTAAATTGAAAGTCAAATGTATTATACCGAACAGATTTGATGTTCTGATCTATATCCCAGGTATAATACGGATGGTCTGTGACGGAGGTGTTGGAGTTTCTATGGTCCCGAGGATCGAATAACAAGAAAGAAACATATGCGAATACATAAAGGAGTTGCGGAATACTCACAATGATCGGTTGAGACGATGCATCGAAGAATAAAAATCTTCAAGCTCCCTCCTAGAGTGCTCGGCAGTGGACTGTTTTGATCTTCATAAATTTCGGCCATGGTCCTCCATTATTGCTCCAAGCTCCAAGCTCCAAGCTATTGATGATGGTGATTCCATGCTCATGAAATTAGTTCCCTATCACCTTTGTATGAACTCATTTAAGTGCTAGCTCTTGATGTTTTTGCCACAAAAACACCACTTGTTTCTCCTTCACTTTCATGCCAGTGAACCAGAAAAGGAAGAGAAAAAACTGCCCTAAGGGCGTGAGAGAGAGGAAGAAAAGATGGGAGAGAGAGAGATTGTTTGGTTGGTGGCCAAAATTTGTATCTAAAATACACTTTTCAATTTCAAAAAATTATATTAGTTAAATTGTTTTCCAAAAACAAATAAACATATACCAAATTTTGCTTTTCCAAAAAGTCAAGGCAATAAAGTTTTGCCAACCACTACATAAACTATTCACATCAGTCAAGTGACAAGTTGTCAAGTCACTCAAAGTGACTAGACATCACATCATTCAAAGTGACAAGTGATTTGACGCTTGATGTGACTAGCGATTTGACGCTTGATGTGACTTGCGTGCCGCACTCGAATTCAAAATGCGAATGCGCTCGTAAACACTCTCGGGCTCGGGTTCGCTAATTCCAAATTAACAAATTTTTCGTTGCGACGTAATTAATTAATTATGCCTAGTAAAATCACTATTCACGCCGCAAACGAATTAATTCTAAATTAACTCGTTTTCCCGAATTAAAATCTAATTTCAATTCCGAGTCGAAATCCAATTTCGTTTAATATATCGAATATATTAATTTATTGATTAATTCCAAATTAATCGTTCTCTCTCTTTTAATTAATATTTTATCCCAGATAAAATATCTCTGCAATTAATCCCAGATTAATTTTTTCTCTCAACTAATTAATCCCAGATTAATTAAGTGCGAGTCATACGTCATCGGTGAATCTTAGGGAAGCGACCTATGAGATCGCCGAATATGTTGGTAGTAAATTCGGTCGTCGGACTATCCGAACACGTAAGTACCTAGTACTACGTTTGTACCGATTTACAAGACAAGGTTGGCTTCTAGCAAAGCGCCATGCCTACCCAATTCTCCAGAAACATGATTACAGGAATAAGCGATCTATATCAGGCGTAGTATACGTAGTATTGCGTAGTTCGATCCAGTATCGGATGATCACATGCAAGGCCTAGGGCTGGTACAGTGTCTGCCCCGTACAAAGCATAAATCGGATCACTAGCAACTAGTCTCTTTATTATTGGATAATCATGACCAATTCATATTATCCTGATGGTTGCAACCCTTAGAGAACCAGTTCTGTATCCATGCGCGATCATCATCTCCATATGACTGTAGTGATACTTCCGTCTTGACACCACACCCAACACACTACGATTTCCAATATACCCAGCAGAGGCGTAAACATAACCTGTTAAAGCCCTGGACTACCTAAAACCAAAGTATATTGATTGTCGCAAGTATTAGCGGTGCAAGTCTCAGGTTAAGACCAAATACACCTACCTTGATTTCGGACTTCCATAGACACATAGTCATACTACCAATGGAATTCCGAGGGGTCTATCTAGAGTGAAGCTGTTTCCTGTACCATCGGTAAAACACGACCTCCTACTACACTTGCATGAGTATCCTATACCCAAGTATATGAGAACTATGCCGTTATGCCCTCACAACACGCACAAGTGTAATACTAGTCTTTTACGCATTATCGATGTCCAATCTCGATAATACTCTGACTAGGGATATTTAATGATTTATCCTTAGTGGATTGATACTGTCTCATATTATCTCAATCTAGGAACAAATCATAGGGACCTCTATCATTTATACATCTTGGTGATCTAATCACAAATGATAAGAGAGCAATCTCCTTTGTCACATAGTTAATTTGTACAACAACACCATGATCTGTACAAATAGTGACGCTATGGGTTATAACTGTCCAACAATCTCCCACTTGGCCTATAGCTTGTCACTCGAGTGTCTTACACCCAAACTATGTACGGTTCGCTCAAATTGCTGAGAAAAGGCTTTCGTCAGCGGATTTGCATGATTATCATCTGATGCGATTTATTCGATCATCACATCGCCACGATGTATGATCCGAACGAATCAGATGAATTATCGAACTATGTATCTGGATCGTTGATGAGACCATTAATTCTTTAGCCTGCGCTGTAGCCTAGCTCAGCTGCTAACAGAACTATATCTAATCTAATTAGATTTATTATCAACCCAAATGGCTTCTATTACTGCCTCAGCTGCAGCAATAACCCACATTTGTTATTTATTCGGTAACAATATCTTGCTTGGAAGATTTCCAGCTCACTGTACCGTTATTCAAACTTTATAGTACTGTTTGTGACTTATAGTCGTTTTATCGGTTTAGGAAACTTGCTACAGTGAACCCATTCACTTCAAGTTGTCCTTCTCCATAGTTTAAGACAGCATCCTTAGATCTCGAAGATACTAAAGGATGTTCTTAACATCAATCCAATGACTATCACTTGGATTGGCCTAATTGTGACTCTATATGCTCAAAGCATATGAGACACCAGGTCACATACATTTATTTCAATGTACGGGTTCTCAGAGAGTACTAACAACTTTAAATCTATCCCAATAGATCTTTATTCCTAGAATAAAGGTTGTTTTCTCCCAAGTATTCTATGAAGAATTTTCTCGAAAGCCAAGCTTTCACCGATTGTATTTATGGGAATATCATTTCTAAGAAACGACATATTATCATTATTTTAGGACATTATTGTCAATGCACTCCCACTAACCTCCTTATATATACAAGAATCATTTTCGTTTTGAATCAAATCATATACCATTATTATTACATCAAAACGATAATTCCAAGAACGCAATGCTTGCTTCAATCCATACATGGATCGAATAACCTGCAAACCTTGTTTGCTAGTTTTGGTACGACAAAACCGTCAGAATGTTGTAAACATCCTCCAAAAGGTTTCCGTTAAGGAAAACAGATTTGGCATTACAGCTGCCATATTTCATGAATGAAACATGCAGCATCAGCAAGCATTATCGAAATGGATTTACCATGGCAACATGTAAAAGGTTTCGTCGTAATCTACACAATGTTGATAACGATACCTTTTCGCTACAAGCATAGCTTAGTACGTTGGTATGTTGCCTTCCATGTATGTCTTCCTTGAAGACTAATATAGTACCAATAAGCACAATGCATTGCGGTACAACAACTAGTGTCTAAACATAGTTGGTATACATGGAATCCATTTCGGATATTATGGCACTTTTTCATAATAGGGAGTCGATACCTTGTATCACTTCCTCATACGTATTCAGTTCATGTTCCTCAAAAGATTGACATCTTTATGAGGTGAGATCAGAAACCTATACCCTAGGTTGTTTTCTAACTCTCTCCGACTTACGTGGTTCTTGTGTATTCGAAGATTATGGTATAGTTTCATCCTTGATGAACTATTCGTGTTCCATTAGGAATCGGTGCCTGGAATAGTATTACTCCGATTTTCATCAAGTTTTACTTTCCTCCCACTTACCACTGTATATCGGTATTCCTCTTAGGAAAACCGCATGGCGAGCAACAATTATATTATTCTCTAGTGAGTTGTATAAGTACTATACTTTGGTTTCCCTAGGATAACCTACAATTAGACATTTATACATTTTGGGTTTTAGTTTGGTATCATCCAAACATATGCCTAGCATACCCAAATAATCAGGAATGAGAAACCCGGTTTCTTTCCTGTTCATATCTAATATGAAGTCTGCCAAACAGATTTTTATGGAACCTTATTCAAAATAAGTTCTGCACTGTTTATGCGTATCCGTTGATGGAAATGGTAGCTCAGAACGACTCGGGATTAACCTTATCATGTCTAACAAAATTCGGTTACTCTTTTCGAACACACCGTCAAAATGACGTGTTCCGGGAGGAGTCCTCATTGAAAGAATACTATACTCTTTCAAGTATATTAGAAACTTATTGCTTAAGTATTTTCCATTACACTCTTACCGTGACGGTTTAATACTTTAGCCGATCTGTTTGTCTATTTCGTGTCGAAACTCTAAAAGTTTCCGATTTGTGTTTCAAAAGAAACACATAACCATAACGCGATGCCACATCCGTAAAGGTCACAAAATATTCATATCCACCTCTAGCCTAGCTAGACATGGGCCCACTTGCTTCACTATGAACTAGGGCTAACAGATCAGTGGCATTTTCACTTTTACTAAGTAAATAGTGTTTTAGGCACTTTGCCTAATAAACTAAATTCGTAGACTTTATTTGAATAGAATCAAATTTGTTCTAGTATCCACTCTTCAAAAGTGTGGATATACGAGTCTTGTTTAATTGTGTCCCAGACAACAATGCCACATATAAGTCTCTTCTGATCAAATCAGTTTGAGCTATTTATTTGTCATGTTATATATTTGAGATTTATTTATATTCAAAATATAAATACTGTTATTCACATCTAATGTGTTTATCTCAATATCATCTTTATATAATAAAACACTTTAGTGTTCTAGAATATAAAGGTATACCCGCAACGGGTTAAACCCTGATATATTGATAATGTATCTAGTCAAACTAGTTACATTCTAACAGTTTCCTAATTTAAGTACATACCCGAAGGATAGTGACCGGCGTAAACACACACGTATAACGCAACCGCACGTATCGTTCAAGTAGTATAAAAATATCGATCCCACGAGGACTTAATTCCTAATGTTGTTATTAATTATTGATACTATTTATTTACAGGTATCTAATTATAGGGAGAAGAGAATGATTGTTTTTATTGGTTGAATGTGGATTAGCTAATTAAAATAAAAAAATAAACAAAAGAAAATACTAAGGAAAATAACAAAAGACTCAAAGATCTAGGGTTGTGAATCATTCTAATATCTTTTAAAAATGAAGTGATTATTTTATGTTTGTGTAATAAATCAGTTTACTAACTTGGAACACGAAATTACGCAAAAGCCTCTGTCGATGGTCAGACGCAAATACCCAGTTTAACCCAATTGAACCATATGTCTATGTCAACCAAATTATCTGGATTCATTAAGTTTAAGTTCCAATTATGGCTACCCCCGCCTGACATGTTTATGTCTATCCTGTAAGGAAATCTATTAAAGGGTTATCTATCCTCAATGAAGATCGTGGGCAATTAAGTCTAAGGCTGAAACCTAAAATTCCTTTGTCAAGTTTATTTTAGATTTACCACATCAATCTTATTGGTGATCAGACAACAAGAAGCATTAAGCTTAAGACTTAATAAGTAAACCTTTAAATTACCCAAACTATAAAATAACCCCTTATAAACCGGTGATATTGGAATTCATCACAACCCCAGATAACTAACACATAACTAGGGCTAGTAAAAACTTAAATAAAATAAAAGACATAAAGTAAAATGCTAAAAGTAAATGACAGAAAGTAAATGCTGAAATTAAATACTGAAAATTAAATGCTGAAAGTAAATGCTGAAAGTAAATTGCTGAAAAGAAAATGCTGAAAATAAATTGCTGACAGTAAATTGCTGAAAAGTAAATGCTGAAAGTAATTGCTGCTGAAAAGTAAATGCTGAAAGTAAATTGCTGAAAAGTAAATAAAGTAAAAGTACAATAAAGAAAATGCTGAGGTAAGAAGATCCACTTTTATTACTTCTATTTTAGATATCTCCTTTAATATAATATATTAACTTACATGATAATTACCAACCAGCCATATAGGCGGTATCCAGATTAAGTCAAATTAATAATTAATTACCAACCTGACCAATCAGGCGGTATCCAGTTTAGTCAGGTTAAAAGCAATTTAAATAATTACCAACCGACCAATATGGCGGTATCCTTGTTAAGTTAGGTTTTAACTAGTTTATATATTATAATTAAGGGAGATTAATCTAAATATTAGTAATAAAAGTTTTACCTTTTACCCCAGCAAAGGGGAGTTACCTCCTCATTAATGAAAAGTAAAAAAACTGAAAATTAAAGAAAGAAAAGTACAGTGCGTAAAGTAAATTGCGGAAAGTAAAAACTGAAAATAAAGAAAAGAAAGTGTGAAAGCGGAAATTAATTACTGAAAGGTATAAATAAACAAATAAGATACAATCTTCTTAGTATTCTTAAGGAATTCCTTAGAAGAAAGTATGAATTTACAAATGAAATGGCTTGGTATTTATAGGCAAAATTTTGCCTCCATCAAATCATCCACCAAATCCATTATTAATTGCTACACTAATTGCTCCACCAAATCCATTATAATTGCTCGACTAATTGGTTATCATGTTTGGTGGTGATTTGATAATTTTTATTATTTATTTATTAATTTATTTTTTGCTTTGAAAATGATTGAAAGTGACTTTAATAATTACACACAACAAACTTCTGGATGGTTCATCAATTTAGGGCATGAAATCTTCAGAATTCGAAATTATTTTGTCTTTCACAGTTGTAGATCTTTGAGGCTTCTTTAATCTGGAACTTGAATTAGCTCAATCCGATATTAGAGTAAAAAGTTATGCGCAAAATACGACAGATGCGCAAAATTGGAATTTCCAAAACTGCACTTCGTTAAAACGCCCTTTAAAGTTTCCAATCTCCAAAATTAATATGTCAAGTCCAATTTTTGCCCTTATTTGACCCATATTTCATCCTAAATGATTTCATTGTGTCCCAATATTATTTTATCTGCAAAATAAACTAAAACACATCAAAACGTTCATCAAACCCGAGAAACTAAACAAAATATTAAGTAAAAAGAGGCGGTAAATATTGATATATTTTCCGTTCATCAGGTAGTTCCTAAACTTAGGTATCTACGGTTAAAATAGCGACTCTCGTCCTGCTTTCAATTCACAGATAAATCTCATCTTAAGTCAGTATCCTGCTTATAGCAGATTCTGCACAACAGTACATATTTATGTACCACTTTCAGTATCTAAAATCCAATTTTAATACTAATAATGAACATAATTATGACAAACATATTTGAAGTTAGAGCCTTGCTCGTCTTCAATTCCTTCATGTCTGCTTTGTTCAAATGGCAGTCACGCTTCTACGATCCCGTTTGCCACAATTTAGGCAGACATTTTGGGATATGTCCTTTATCTTCCTAGAAGATTATAATGATTTTGCCTTTGCCCCTGTTCCACACCCAGAAGCCTTTGGCCTTCTAGAATGTCGAAGTAAGGTGCACCTTGCGCTATTTGCCTTATTGCAAACTTTGGCTTTGTCTCATTGAGTATAGCCATTAACTCTCCAAGAGTTTACTGTTGCAATTAGTTCTTCTAAGATCTAAGAATAGATCTATGAAGATCCTTAAATTTCATTGTCATACTATAAGGATCTAATCCTTAGTTCTGAGTAAGAAATTAAGGAGTCTAATCGGCAAGCTTAATGGATTAAGCACCAAAGTTATCATCACATGAATCTTACAAAGATCATGCTCTACTATTTGCTTAACTCCGGGCTTAGGCCTAATATGTTATTTTATCAAATAAAGTAACTTATTAGTTTCCAGGACCATCCTGAAATTTTATTCCCAATTTGAAAATTAAAGTTGTTCAAATACATTTTCACCCAGGATTATGTTTTAAACACTAATCTTTCAATTTATCTTGATTCTAATAGTCCAACTATTTAATCAACGATTTAGGTAGAATTTATTATAATGATTACTATAGTCCAACTATATAATCAACTATAATTTAATTGGTTTAAATTCAATTATATTGATTACTATAATCCAATTATATAATCAATTATAAATGAAATAGTTTGAATACAGTCCAACTGTTTAATTAAAACAACAATTAAATATTAGTCCAACTAATAAATAATTTATTTGACGAAATATTTGAAATGAGCGAGTATGGCAAGTAATTAAACGAATATTGCAAATTTAATTCTTGCCTCCCACTATTTTTCGGCGAGCCTCTAACCCTCTGTTGAGTACTCGGGAAACCGTATTTCCTAGTGGGCTATGATCCCGTTAAATGTCACACAATCTTGACTTTGGCCAACCAATTGTATGATAATTAACTAGGTAGATCTCTAAGATCAATTGGATCCCATCCAATTCATAGATCCAATAGGGGACATCCAAGTCCGAAACATATATATATTATATATGCCAATATATCCAATATATTACCTAACATTTTTCCTCTGAATCAACTAAGCCTTAGCTTTGGCACAACAAACTTAGTGATCCCAGTTAAGTGGAACCCATTGACCATAGAAAGCTTTGTAATCAATGTCGATGGACAAGAAGTGGTCTTGACTTTGGCCAAAAAACAACAACTTGGACAAGACACCAATATGGAACAAAGCCTTCATGATTCAAACACATCCTCGACAATCAAAGGTCTTGACTTTGGCCAACAAACCAATGCCAGTCTTGGATCTTGAGTAAGAATCACTCAATGGAAGGAAAAACGCTTAATATTTTGTGAGGGTTTTTCGCGTGCAAATTGGCAACCAATTTATTATCTTTGTTAAAGTCTCATCATCATACACCCTTAAACATGCATTATAAACACATAATAAGGCGCGTAAATAAATAAAATAATAATGATATGCGGATGGATACTTAACACATTGATCCTAGATCAAATCTCTCCCTTTCCTCTCTCTCCCGCTAGCACAAGTATTTACTTCTACCCGTTACACTACACTTCTAAAGAAACCTCATTTACATTGAGGGGAATAGGTGAGAAGAGAAATACAAAGAGTATGGAGGTAATAGGCTGGACACGCAGGTCCAGTTAATAAATTCTAAATTATTACAACTGTTGGAGTTTGCTAAGGTCCCAAGGATCAATAAACAAGCATGAAACATAAGTGAATACAACGAGGGAGATACGGAATACTCACATCGATCGGTTGAGTGACGCGGGAGGTAACAAAATTTCTTTTCTGCTCAGCAGTGGATTGCTCGTAACTCACTGTTTTGGCGTTCATTGATGCTCCTTGAACAAGCTCCAAGCTTCGTCAAACGATTCCCGGCTCATGGGTGGACTTCCCTATAACTTTCGCATGTCTCTCGGAGAAGAAATGAAGCCACTTGGGCGTGTAAGGAGAGAAGAGAGAAGGAAGAGAGAGTTGTGTGTTTTGGTTTCAAAAACCTTATACAAAATTCAAGACCAAAAGTTGTATATGCCTTCCAAAATTCAACAACATTTGGAGCCAAAAGTTGGCAATTAATGCACACAACCACCTCCATCAACTTCTATCACTATTCACATCACTCATGTCAATCAAGTGACAAGTAGTCACATCACTCAAAGTGACTAATGATTTGACGCTTGATGCGACTAGCGATTTGATGCTTGATTTGACTTGCGTGCCGCACTCGAATTCAAAATATGAATGCGCTCGTAAACAATCCCGGGCTCGGGTTCGCTAATTCCAAATTAACGAATTTTCTGTTGCGACGCAATTAAATGATTACGCCTAGCCAAGTCACTATTCACGTCGCTAATGAATTAATTCTAAATTAATTCTTTCGCCCGAATTAAAATCTAATTTTAATTTCGCGTCGAAATCCAATTTCGTTTAATATATTGAATATATTAATTAATCGATTAATTCCAAATTAATCGTTATCTCTCTTTTATTGATATTTTATCACAGATAAAATATCTCCGTAATTAATCCCATATTAATTTTCTCTCTCTTCTAATTAATCCCAGATTAATAAAAGTGCGAGTCATACGTCATCGGTGAATCTTTGGGAAGCGACCCATGAGATCCCCGGATATGTTGGCAGTAAATACGGTCGTCGGACTATCCGAACAGGTAAGTACCTCGTACTACATTTATACTGATTTACAAGACAAGGTTGGCTTCTAGCAAAGCGCCATGCCTACCCAATTCTCCAAAAATATCCTTACAGGAATAAAGGATCTATATCAAGCGTTGTATACGTAGTATTGCGTATTTCGATGCAGTATCGGATGATCACATGCAAGGCCTGGGGCTGGTACAGTGTCTGCCCCGAACGAAGCATATATCGAATCACGAGCAACTAGTCTATTTAATATCGGATAATCATGAGCAAGTCATATTATCCCGACGGTTGCAACCATTTTAGAGAACCAGTTATGTATCCCTGCGCGATCATCAACTCCATATGACTGGAGTGACACTTCCATCTTGACATCACACCCAACACACTATGATTCTCGATATACCTAGAAGAGGCGTACACAGAAACCGGTTAAAGCCCTGGACGACCAAAACCAAAGTATATTGCTTGTCGTAAGTATTAGCGGTGCAAGTCTCAGGTTAAGACCAAATACACCTACCCTGATTTCGGACTTCCATAGACACATAGTCATACTACCAATGGAATTCTGAGGGGTCTATCCAGAGCGAAGCTGTTTCCCGTATCATCGGTAAAACACAACCTCCTATTACACTTGCATGAGTATCCTATACCCAAATATATGAGAACTATGCCATTGTGCCCTCACAACACGCACAAGTGTAATACTAGTCTTTTACGTATTCATCGATGTCCAATCTCGATAATACTCTGACTAGGGATATTTAATGATTTATCCTTCGTGGATTGATACTGTCTCATATCATTTTCAATCCAGGAACAAATCATAAGGACCTCCTATCATTTATACATCTAGGTGATCTAATCACAAATGATAAGAGTGCAATCTTCTTTGTCACATAGTTAATTTGTACAACAATACCATGATCTGTACAAATAGTGATGCTATTGGTCATAATTGTCCAACAATCTCCCACTTGGCCTATAGCCAGTCACTCGAGTGTCTTACACCCGAACTATGTACGGTTGGCTCAAATTTACTGAGAAAAGCTTTCGTCAGCGGATTTGCATGATTATCGTCTGATGCGATTTATACGATCATCACATCGCACGATGTATGATCCAAACGAATCAGATGAATATCTAAGTATGTATCTGGATCGTTGATGAGACCATTAATTCTTTAGCCCGTGCTGACGCCTAGCTCAGCTGCTAACAGAACTATATCAAATATAATTAGATTTTTTATCAACCCAGAAGGCTTCTATTGCTGCCTCAGCTGCATCAATAACCCGCATTTGTTGTTTATTCGGTAACAGTATCTTGCTTGGAAGATTTCCAACTCACTGTTCCGTTATTCAAACTATATAGTACCGTTTGTGACTTACAGTCGTTTTTATCGGTTTAGGAAACTTGCTACAATGATCCCAGTCATTTCAAGTTCTCCTTCTCCATAGTTTAAGACATCATACTTAGATCTATAAGATACTAAGTATGTTCTTAACGTCAATCCAGTGACTATCACTTGGATTGGCCTGATTGTGAATCCATATGCTTAAAGCGTATGAGACACCAGGTCGCGTACATTTTTCAATGTACGAGTTCTCAGAGAGTTTTCTCGAAAGCCAAGCTTTCCCCGATAGTAATTATGGGAATATCATTTCCAAGAAATGACTTATCATCATTATTTATAGGACAACCACTGTCAGTGCGCTCCCACTAACCCTCTTATATACACAAGAATCATTTCCGTTTTGAATTAAATCATAAACCATTATGATTACATCAAAACGATAATTCTAAGAACCTAATGCTTGCTTCAATCCAAACATGGATCGAATAACCTGCAAACCTTGTTTGCTAGTTTTGGTACGACAAAACCGACAGGATGTTGTAAACATCCTCCAAAAGGTTTCCTTTTCAGGAAAGCGATTTTCCCGTTAAGCTGACATATTTCATAAATGAAACATGCAGCTTTAGCAAGCATTATCCAAATGGATTTACTGTGGCAACAGGTAAAAGGTTGAATCGTAATCCAAACAATGTTGATAACGATACTTTTCCGCTAAAATCCTAGCTTTATACGTTGGTATGTTGCCATCCATGTATGTCTTCCTTAAAGACTTATATAGTACCAATAGGCACAATGCCTTGCGGTACATCAACCAGTATCCAAACTTGTTGATTTACATGGAATCCATTTCGGATATCATGGCACTTTGCCATAATAGGGAGTCGATACCTTGTATCACTTCCTTATACGTATTTAGTTGGTATTCCTCAATAAGATTGACATCTTAATGAGGTGAGATCAGAAACCCATACCCCAGGTTATTTTCTGACTCTCTCCGACATACGCGGTTCTTATGTATTTGAAGATTAATGGTATAGTTTCATCCTTGATGAACTATATGTGTTCCATTAGGATTCGATGCCTGGAATAGTATTACTCCGATTTTCATCGAGTTTCACTATCCTCCCACTTACCACTGTATATCGGTATTCCTCTTAGGAAAACCGCATGGCGAGCAACAATAAAATTGTTCTCTTGTGAGTTGTACAAGTACTATACTTTGGTATCCCTAGGATAACCTACAATTGGCACTTATCCAATTTTGGTTCTAGTTTGGTTTCATCCAAATGTATGCCTAGCATACCCAAATTATCAGGAATGAGAAAACCCAGTTTCTTTCCTGTTCATATCTAATATGAAATCTGTCAAACAGATTATTATGGAACCTTATTCTAAATAAGTTCTGCACTGTTTATGCTTATCCGTTGAAGGAAATGGTAGCTCAGAGCGACTCATGATTAACCTTATCATGTCCAACAAAATTCGGTTACTCTTTTCGGACACACCATCTAAATGACGTGTTCCGGGAGGAGTCCTCATTGAAAGAATACTATACTCTTTCAAGTATATTAAGAAACTTATTACTTAAGTATTTTCCATTACGGTCTAACCGTGACGGTTTAATACTTTAGCCGGTCTATTTGTCTACTTCATGTCGAAACTGAAAAAGTTTCCGATTTGTGTTCTTCAAAAGAAACACATAACCATAACGCGATGCCACATCCGTAAAGGTTACGAAATATTCATATCCACATCTAGCCTAGCTAGACATGGGTCCACTTGCTTCTCTATGAACTAGGGCTAACAGACCATTAATAGTGTTTTAGGCACATTGCCCAATAAACTAGATTCGTAGACTTTATTTGAATGAAATCAAATCAATCCTAGTACCCACTCTTCGATAGTGTGGATATATGAGTCTTATTTAATTGTGTCCCAGAAAACAATGCCACAATTAAGTTTCATCTGATCAAATCAGTTCGAGCTATTTGTTTGTCACGTTATACGTTTGAGATTTATTTATATTCAAAATATAAAATCTGTTATTCACATCTAATGTGTTTATCTCAATATCATCTTTATATAATGAAACACTTTAGTGTTCTAGAATATAAAGGTTCACCCGCAGCGGGTTAAACACTGATACAGAGATAATATATCTAGTCAAACTAGTTACATTATAACAGTTTCCTAATTTAAGTACACACTTGATGGTAGTTCCTAAACTTAGGTATCTACGGTTAAAACAACCACTTTCGTCCCGTTTCCAATTTGCAGATTAATCTCAATTGATGTCAGTATCCTGCTCAAAGCAGATTCTGAACACCAGTATATATTTATGTATCACACTAAGTATTTAAAATCCAATTTTAATACTAGTAGTGAACATAATGTTGACAAACATATTTGAAGTCAGAGCCTTGCTCGTCTTCAATTCCTTCATGTCTGCTTTGTCCAAACGGTAGTCACACTTCTGCGATCCCGTTTGCCACATTTAGGCAGACATTTTGGGATATGTCTTTTTTCTTCCCAGAAGAATATAATGATTTTGCCTTTGCCCTTTTTCACATTCCAGTAGCCTTTGGCCAAGCCTCGGGTTTCTAGAATATCGAAGTAAGGTGCGCCTTGCGCTACTTGCCTAATTGCAAACTTTGACTTTATCTCATTGAGAATTGTCATTAACTCTCCAAGAGTTTACTATTGCAATTTAGTACTTCTAAAATCTAAGTATAGATTTATGAAGATCCTTCAATTTCTATTATCATACTTTAAGGATCTAACCATTAGTTCTGATTCAGAAATTAAGGAGTCCACTGCGACAAGCTTAATGGATTAAGCACTAAAGATATCATTACACGAATCTTCCAAAAATCATGCTCTACTATTGCCCAACTCTTGGCTTATGCTTAATATGTTATTTTATCAAATAAAATAACTTATTATTTTCCAGGACCATCTTGAAATTATTCCCAATTTGAAAATTAAACCATTTAAATACATTTTCCCTAGGATTATGTTTTAAATGTTAATCTTTCAATTTTATCTCGATTCTAATAGTCCAACTATTAAATCAACGATTTCAGTACTATTTATTATAATGATTACAATAGTTCAACTATTTAATCAACTATAATTTAATAGATTAAAATCAATTATATTGATTACTATAATCCAATTATAAAATCAACTATAAATGAATAGTTTGAATATAGTCCAACTATTAATTAAAACAGCAATTTAAATATTAGTCCAACTAACATTTAATTTATTTGACGAACGATATTTGAATGAGCGCGTATGGCAAGTAATTAAACGAATATTGCAAATTCAATTCTTGCCTCCCACTATTTTTCGGCGAGCCTCTAACCCTCTGTCGAGTACTTGGGAAACCGTGTTTCCTAGTGGGCTAGGATCCCGTTAAATATTACACAATCTTGACTTTGGCCAACAAATTGTATGATAATTAACTAGGTAGATCTCTAAGATCGATTGGATCCAATCCAATTCCTATATCCGGTAGGGGGACATCCAAGTCCGAAATATATATCTTATATATGCCAATATATCCAATATATTACCTAACCTTTTTCCTCTGAATCAACTAAGCCTTGGCTTTGGCACAACAAACTTAGTGATCCCAGTTAAGCGCGACCCATTGACCATGGAAAGCTTCGTAATCAATGTCGATGGACAAGAAATGGTCTTGACTTTGGCCAACAAACCATAACTTGGACAAGACACCAATATGGAACAAAGCTCTCGTGATTCAAACACATCCTCGATGGAGAAAGGCCATGACTTTGGCCAATAAGCCAATGCCAGTCTCGGATCTTGAGTGAGAATCACTCAATGGAAGGA
Source organism: Zanthoxylum bungeanum (assembly GCA_019454045.1). Lineage (NCBI taxonomy): Eukaryota > Viridiplantae > Streptophyta > Magnoliopsida > Sapindales > Rutaceae > Zanthoxylum > Zanthoxylum bungeanum. Next base: position 29,168 of record SKCR01018446.1, on the reverse strand, counting down.
AAAACGCTTAATATTTTGCGAGGGTTTTTCGAGTGCAAATTGGTAACCAATTTATTATCTTTGTTAAGGTCTCATCATCATACACCCTTAAACATGCATTCTAAACACATAATAAAGCGCATATGGATAAAATAATAATGATATGCGGATGGATACTTTACACATTGATCCTTGATCAAATCTCTCCTTTCTTTCTCCCGCTAGCACATAATTACTTCTACCCGTTATACTACACTTCTAAAGAAACCTCATTTACATTGATGGGAATAGGTGAGAAGAGAATACAAAGAATAAGGAGGTAATAAGGCTGGACACGCAGGTCCAATTAATAAATCAAATTTATTACAACAATTTCTAAAATTGTCCCACCCATCTAATATCCATCCGATATACATTATTCATGCATCGCAACCATGTATTCACACAAGCATGTTATCAATCAATCTAATCAAATTAATTAATTTGATAATTAGTGATCATCTAATTTTCAAACAACGATTTGATTTTGCTCGAGTCAAACTCGTTTTTGCGAATAAGTACTCAAAGTACGAATTCTCGAATTAAATTAAACTACAAAATTAAATCCAATTCAATTTGTATTTAATACTAATTCGTTATTTAATTCCAAATTAAATATTACATTTGATTAATAAACCTTTTACGACTTAAATTCCAAATTTAATCGTTACGGGTCTCAAAGCCCGATTAACGTCCAACGTCAATTTAATTAAAGTCCAATGGGCTTTTAATTAATTTCTTAAGGCGTGGACTTTTGGTCAACTCGGGTCGAACCCAATAACCAAAGTCCAATCCGGGAGTTACCCCATAAGCCCATAAATCAATTTAGGCCCATTAGGCCCAATTAAACTTTAAAGGTCCATTAGTCGCATTTGGGCTTTATGGATGCGGTTTTGGGCCCAATTGGATCCAACCAATTTTGCCTAAACCCAACTTAGTACAACCAAGCCCAATAAGCCCAATTACAACATAACAAGCCCAAATCCAATTTAAGGCCCAAATAATTAAATTACAAAATCCAATTTCACATTTAATTATCCTAAAGTGTATAGCATTATTAATTACCCAAATCAATATTTCCAAAAGATCAAATTAGTCTAATTAATCATGCTTATCATCATTAAATCATGTCCAACACAATTTAACCAAAAATCAAACCCATTCATGCTACACAAAGTCTCGGCCAAAGGGATTTTCATCTCCAATTTTAAACCCAATCCAATTGAATCCAAATCACATTAAATCAACATACCCAATTGTTTTCAAGTCATCCAATGAATCAAAAAATAAAATTCCAAGACAATTAGGGCAATTCACATTTTCGGCCAACACCAAAATTTGGGCAAATGTGTTCCAAACAAATTTCAACAAATTGATCCAATCAATTTTCAATTAAAACATATTTAAGCATACTAATTCATCCAATTTCATTAAAACATGCTCAAATACAATTTACCCAAATTTTAAGCCCTAAATCAATTTCATGCTTTTCCTTGCTCATGATACCATTGTTGGAGTTTGCTAAGGTCCCAAGGATCAATAAACAAGCATGAAACATAAGTGAATACAACGAGGGAGTTGCGGAATACTCACATCGATCGGTTGAGCGATGCGGGAGGCAACAAAATTTCTTTTCTGCTCGGTAGTGGACTGCTCGCAACTCACTGTTTTAGCATCCATTGATGCTCCTTGAACAAGCTCCAAGCTTCGTCAAACGATTCCCGGCTCATGGGTGGACTTCCCTATCACCTTCGCATGTCTCTCGGAGTGCTAGCTCTCTTGATTTTTGCCACAAAAACCAAGAACTTTGCTTCCCCTAACTCACGGCAGTGAGCTGAATAGAAGAGAAGAAATGAAGCCCCTTGGGCGTGTAAGGAGAGAAGAGAGAAGGAAGAGAGAGTTGTGTGTTTTGGTTTCAAAAACCTTATACAAAATTCAAGACCAAAAGTTGTATATGCCTTCCAAAAGTTAACAACATTTGGAGACAAAAGTTGGCAATTAATGCACACAACCACCTCCATCAACTTCTATCACTATTCACATCACTCATGTCAATCAAGTGACAAGTAGTCACATCACTCAAAGTGACTAATGATTTGACGTTTGATGCGACTAGCGATTTGACGCTTGATTTGACTTGCGTGCCGAACTCGAATTCGAAATACGAATGCGCTCGCAAACAATCCCGGGCTCGGGTTCGGTGATTCCAAATTAACAAATTTTCTGTTGCGACGCAATTAAATGATTACGCCTAGCGAAGTCACTATTCACGTCGCTAACGAATTAATTCTAAATTAATTCGTTCGCCCGAATTAAAATCTAATTTCGTTTAATATATCGAATATATTAATTAATCGATTAATTCCAAATTAATCGTTATCTCTCTTTTATTGATATTTTATCCCAGATAAAATATCTTCGTAATTAATCCCAGATTAATTTTCTCTCTCTTCTAATTAATCCCAGATTAATAAAAGTGCGAGTCATACATCATCGGTGAATCTTTGGGAAGCGACCCATGAGATCCCCGGATATGTTGGCAGTAAATACGGTCGTCGGACTATCCGAACACGTAAGTACCTCGTACTACGTTTATATACCGATTTACAAGACAAGGTTGGCTTCTAGCAAAGTGCCATGCCTACCCAATTCTCCAGAATATCCTTACAGGAATAAATGATCTATATCAGGCGTAGTATACGTAGTATTATGTATTTCGATCCAGTATCGGATGATCACATGCAAGGCATGGGGCTGGTACAGTGTCTGCCCCGTACGAAGCATATATCGGATTACGAGCAACTAGTCTCTTTAATATCGGATAATCATGACCAAGTCATATTATCCCGACGGTTGCAACCTTTTTAGAGAACCAGTTCTGTATCCCTGCGCGGTCATCAACTCCATATGACTGGAGTGACACTTCCATCTTGACATCACACCCAACACACTACGATTCTCGATATACCTAGAAGAGGCATACACAGAAACCGGTTAAAGCCCTGGACGACCAAAACCAAAGTATACTAATTGTCGTAATTATTAGCGGTGCAAGTCTAAGGTTAAGACCAAATACACCTACCCTCATTTCGGACTTCCATAGACACATAGTCATACTTCCAATGGAATTCCGAGGGGTCTATCTAGAGCGAAGCTGTTTCCCGTACCATCGGTAAAACACAACCTCCTATTACACTTGCATGAGTATCCTATACCCAAATATATGAGAACTATGCCGTTGTGCCCTCACAACGCGCACAAGTGTAATACTAGTCTTTTACGTATTCATCGATGTCCAATCTCGATAATACTCTGACTATGGATATTTAATGATTTATCCTTCGTGGATTGATACTGTCTCATATCATTCTTAATCTAGGTTCAAATCATAAGTACCTCATATCATTTATACATCTAGGTGATCTAATCACAAGTGATAAGAGTGCAATCTCCTTTGTCACATAGTTAATTTTTACAACAACACCATGATATGTACAAATAGTGACGCTATGGGTCATAATTATCCAACAACAGCAATTTCCAACATTGCCCCACCCATCTAATATCCATCTGATATACTTTATTCATGCATCGCAACCATGTATTCACACAAGCATGTTATCAATCAATCTAATCCAATTAATTAATATGATAATTAATGACCATCCAATGTTCAAACAACGATTTGATTTTGCGCGAGTCTAATTTGTTTTGCGAATAAGTTTCAAAGTACGAATTCTCGATTTAAATTAAACTACAAAATTAAATCCAATTTAATATGTATTAAATACTAATTCGCTATTTAATTCTAAATTAAATATTACACTTTATTAACGAACCTTTACGACTTAAATTCCAAATTTAATCGTTACGGGTCTCAAAGCCCGATTAACGTCCAATGTTAATTTAATTAAACTCCAATGGGCTTTCAATTAATTTCTTTAAGGCGTGGACATTTGGTCAACTTGGGTCAAACCCAATAACCAAAGCCCAATCAAGGAATAACCCCATAAGCCTAGAAATCAATTTAGGCCCATTAGGCCCAATTAAAATAATTAAGGTCCATTAGTCGCATTTGGACTTTATGGAAATGGTTTTGGGCCCAATTGGATCCAACCAATTTAGACTAAACCCATCTTGGTACAACAAAGCCCATTAAAGCCCAATAACAACTTTACATGCCCAAATCCAATTTAAGCCCAAATAATTAAATCACCAAAAATCCAATTTCACAATTTAATTATTCTAAAGTGTATAGCATAATTAATTGCCCAAATCAATATTTCCAAAACACAAATTTGTACAATTAATCATGCTTATCAACATTAAAACATGTCCAACACATTTTAACAAAAAATCAAACCCATATCATGCTCATATAGTCTCGGCAATATAAGGATTTTATGTCCAATTTTAAATCCAATCCAATTGAATCCAATTCAACATTAAATCATCATTCCCAACATGATTCCAACTCATCCAATGAATCAAAAATAAAAAATCCCAAGACATTTAGGGTAATATGTCTCTCGGCCAAGCCTCAATAATTTTGGGGGAAAAATGATCCAATCCAATTTTCTTGAAATTGATCCAATCAAACTTCAATTCAACATCATTTAAGCACACTTAATCAAACAATTTAACCAAATCATGCTGAAAATCAATTTACCCAATTTTAACCCTAAATTAAAGTTTCATGCATTTAATTAGCTCTGATACCATTGTTGGAGTTTCTATGGTCCCGAGGATCGAATAACAAGCAAGAAACATATGCGAATACATAAAGGAGTTGCGGAATACTCACAATGATCGATTAAGATGATGCATCGAAGAACAAAAATCTTCAAGCTCCCTCCTAGAGTGCTCGGCAGTAGACTGTTTTGATCTTCAAAACTTTCTGCCATGGTCCTCCATTGTTGCTCCAAGCTATAATCTATTGATGATGGTGATTCCATGCTCATGAAATTAGTTCCCTATCACCTTTGTATGAACTCATTTAAGTGCTAGCTCTTGATGTTTTTGCCATAAATACACCACTTGTTTCTCCTTCACTTTCACGGCAGTGAACCAGAAAAGGAAGAGAAAAAACTGCCCAAAGGGCGTGAGAGAGAGGAAGAGAAAATGGGAGAGAGAGAGATTGTTTGGTTGGTGGCCAAAATGTGTATCTAAAATACACTTTTCAATTTCAAAAAATTGTATTAGTTAAATTGTTTTCCAAAAACAAATAAACATATACCAAATTTTGCTTTTCCAAAAAGTCAAGGCAATAAAGTTTTGCCAATCATTACATAAACTATTCACATCAAACAAGTGACAAGTTGTCAAGTCACTCAAAGTGACTAGACATCACATCACTCAAAGTGACAAGTGATTTGACGCTTGATGTGACTAGCGATTTGATGATTGATGTGATTTGTGTGCCGCACTCGAATTCGAAATACGAATGCGCTCGCAAACACTACCGGGCTCGGGTTCGCTAATTCCAAATTAATGAATTTTCCGTTGTGACGTAATTAATTAATTATTCATAGCAAAATCACTATTCATGCCGCAAACGAATTAATTCTAAATTAACTCGTTTGCCCGAATTAAAATCTAATTTCAATTCCACGTCGAAATCCAATTTCATTTAATATATCGAATCTATTATTTTATTGATTAATTCCAAATTAATCGTTCTCTCTCTTTTAATTAATATTTTATCCCAGATAAAATATCTCCACAATTAATCCCAGATTAATTTTCTCTCTCAACTAATTAATCCCAGATTAATTAAGTGCGAGTCATACTGTAGGACACAGAACTTGACGACTCTGTTCTAGGCTCGCGGCCTAGTTGGAAGTACAAAATAACATGGAGTCGCCACCCTGTGTGAACTGGGACAAAGATTTAAGGCCGCACTCACCCCTCGCAAGGGAAGACCTGAAACCGTTGGGTTCGGAATGGTCTCTTACTTATGTCACTTGTAATGATATGATTTGTGCAATAAACTAACCGAATCTATTCAACATTCATGCTCAAGGGTAATCTACGTCTAGTATGCATTCATCAAAATAACTTCTAATCTAAGTTTGCATGCTTCGAAAATAAGTCTTTAAACGGCAAACACGCAATATCACACAATGAGCACTTAAGCCATTAAACCAAAATAAACAAATAACTATTTAAACATAATCATAAACTAAACAAAATACCATGCATAAAATAACATAATCATGCTTGAAAATAAACAATAAACTAGACTACATCATGCTTTAAATAATAATCTACGAACTACATCAAGCTCAAACACAAGTTTGGATGAGACGAAATACATGTCTCTTAGGTGGTACGTGGCGTTGTATCCCGAGTACAAACCGCACTACCGTCCATTCAGATTCGGCTACGGAATTTACGTCCGGGTTTCCATCCGATATACCACAAAATGGAACACATATTCCGCTCATCCAACAATCACACCATGCCTCAAACGACTCTCATGCGATAATATTTCTAAAATAAATAAAATAAACGAAAGATAATAAATAAAATTGTGCCCTCAGGTCTAACCTCTTTTGTCGTCTCTCGAAAACGCGTTACACGGCCTCGGAAGGGTTGATGTTCCTCAACTTTTCTGGTTCACTAACTCAACGTCTTTCCTCGCTGTTTCGCTGTTCGGACTGCTGTTTTCACTCCGTTTCTCTGCTATTTTTGTTGTATTTTCTGGTCACTGTTTTTAGTAATTAGGGGACTGTTTTGTGGGGTATTTGGACTGGTTTGGACTGCAGTTTTGGAAGGGTTCCAGGGGCAGTTTTTTGTTACTGTTTTGGGCAGTTTTCTGGACAGTTTTGGGTGTTAAACATTGCAGTTTTCCTGGACAGTTTGCGGCAATTTTCAGGGTGCAGTTTCTTAGCGTGGGGGGGGGGGGGGGGCTATTTGTGGCGTGAAGGGCTGCTGTGAGTGGTGTGCAATGGCGTGAATGTAGTGGGCAGGTAGTGCGCAGATATGGGCAAGGGCTGACCACGTCGTGGCTTGTGGCTAATGGCAGGTTGCGTCTTTGTTGAGTGCGTGGGGCGTGATGGGAGCAAGTGGTGCTGTTACGTGATTAAGATTTGTGAGGGGTAGGTGGCGTTGAAGGGTTTTATGGGACGTGGATGCTGTGGAATAATGGCGTGAGTGCGTGAGGTCCAGAAGTAGCCTGAGTGTTTCGTTATTGCTAGGGTTCGTGGCCGTGAGTTAGGCGATGTGGGGCTTGTTTGGTTAGTGAGTGGAGAGTCGGTGATAAGTGTGCTAGCTCGTGAGTGGCTATTTTCATGCGAGAGTTGCACGCATGGGGTCATTGACGTGATGATTTGCGTGAGTGAATTGATGATAATTGTTGAAGGATGGCGTCTTGGTGTTTAGTGCGTGAGTGCCTTGTGTTGTTTAGGAGGGGTTGCCGTGGAGTGAGAAGGTGTTTTTGAGAGAGATGAGGGAGAGTGATGAGATAGAGCCGCGTGAGGGCTGTCAGTTTAGGGTTTTTCCAGTTTTTGTTTGTCTTTGCTGCCGAGGGAGAGTTAGAGACGAGAGAGAGAGGGGGGAGTTGTCGAAGGTTTATTGGTTTTGTGGTGAGAGGGAAGAAGAGGCCGTGAGTGGAGAGAGTGGCATAGGGGAGTCACCGTGAGGCGTGAAGGTTGGTCTGTGTTGGTTGCTTCTTAACTTGTGATCGGTGATGGCTTCAACATGGTCAAGGGGTGCGTGAGTGAAGGCTTGTGGTAGTGTGAGAGGCTGCCGAGTGAAGGGAAGAAGATAGATCAGAGCTGCTAGGGTTTTTTAGTTTGGTCCATTGCAGAGTGCTTGTAGGTTGCAGGTACGAGAGAGAGTGATGATGAGATTGAGGGCCGAGAGAGGTCAATGGAGAGAGTCATGCGAGCGGGGGAGACCAACCAGGGCAGTTAGGGTTTGTTTGATGCTTATATAGTGAGTCTTCATTGTTTATTTGAAAGGAAAGAAATCAATTAATTTATGTGTGTGTTTAATTTTAATTATTTAAGGCAAGAAATTATTCAAATTAGGTGAGTGATTTATTTAATTTTGAAATTTAATTTAATTAGATTTAGTTTAATTTAATTTGTGAATTTAATTGAATTGGTTATAATTTAATTGGTTTGTGATTTTTAGATTAGAAATTTAATTGGTTATTTAATTTAGGAATCAATTTAGTTATTTTAATTTCATTTCAATTAGTTATTTAATTTAATTGGTTTTGGTTTCAATTTAATTAGATTTAATTTGGATTTAATTTGTGACATATATTTTAAATGTTTTAATTATTTAATTTGTGAGATGTGATTTAATGGGTTTGGTGTGTTTTAAAATAGAGGTCCAACAAGCGAACCCGAAGCGAAACAAGCGAGTTAAATCCGACCAAATGCCAATTCCAACTTTGACCTTCCGACGTCCGTTTCCCGCGGCTTTTCACAATCAAAGAGGTAGTGTCTCCATACGAGACTCATCATCGGGACTTATATGTAAAAATGCAGTGTCTACACATACGTCATCGGTGAATCTTCGGGAAGTGACCTATGAGATCCCCAGATATGTTGGCAGTAAATTCGGTCGTCGGACTATCTGAACACGTAAGTACCTAGTACTACGTTTGTACCGATTTACAAGACAAGGTTGGCTTCTAGTAAAGCACCATGCCTACCCAATTCTTCAGAAACATGCTTACAGGAATAAGCGATCTATATCAGACGTAGTATTGCGTATTTCGATCCAGTATCGGATGATCACAAGCAAGGCTTGGGGCTGGTACAGTGTCTGCCCCGTACGAAGCATATATCGGATCACTAGCAACCAGTCTCTTTATTATCGGATAATCATGACCAAGTCATATTATCCCGATGGTTGCAACCCTTAGAGAACCAGTTCTGTATCCCTACGCGATCATCATCTCCATATGACTGGAGTGATACTTCCGTCTTGACATCACACCCAACACACTACAATTTTCAATATACCCAGCAGAGGCGTACACAGAACCTGTTAAAGCCCTGGACGACCTAAAACCCAAGTATATTGATTGTCGCAAGTATTAGCGGTGCAAGTCTCAAGTTAAGACCAAATACACCTACACTGATTTCGGACTTCCATAGACACATAGTCATACTACCAATGGAATTTCGAGGGGTCTATCCAGAGCGAAGCTGTTTCTTGTACCATCGGTAAAACATGACCTCCTACTACACTTGCATGAGTATCCTATACCCAAATATATGAGAACTATGTTGTTATGCCCTCACAACGCGCATAAGTGTAATACTAGTCTTTTACGGATTATCGATGTCCAATCTCGATAATACTCTGACTAGGGATATTTAATGATTTATCCTTCCTGGATTGATACTGTCTCATATCATCTCAATCCAGGAACAAATCATAGGGAACTCCTATCATTTATATATCTTGGTGATCTAATCACAAATGATAAGAGAGCAATCTCATTTGTCACATAGTTAATTTGTACAACAACACTATGATCTGTGCAAATAGTGACGCTATGGGTCATAACTGTCCAACATGAGGGATTATACGTATGCTATGACCTCGACTTGCATAGTTAGCGAGATTATACATGGTCGTCATAACCCATGAGTGGGTGGATTATGGACATGAAATTGGATTTCATGACGGATAAACCTAAACTTAGAGAGTCCCACAATATAAATTGTACTCGTTGAGCACTTGGGCAACGTGATATGAATAATACGGATTATTCATAATACTTAGTGTAAATAAAAATGATTATTGTGTACGATAACACATGCATTATGGGATTTTATCCGCTAATAATTATTGTGTATTTTTATTTGATACATAATACGATTAGATACACATTAATTATTCGTCAAATGAGATTTTGACACATGCCATAAATATATGTATTTGTTATTTAATGTAAATAAAAATACATATATGTGTGTAAATTAATTGTTTAATTATTTAATAGTTAAATAATTAAATAATCAAAATTTTAGTCTTATCCTTTTTGTCATAATTGATACGAAAAATGGTGATTCATCATTGGTGACACATGGCATGAGTTTAATTAGTCTTTGTGTGTCCAATTTTGATTGGATATAATAAAGATTAATGCATTTAATTTGATTAAAAAAAATTGAAATGACATAAATGCCCTATACACCTATTTTCCGTCAACAAAAGCAAAAGGAAACAAGTTGTTTTTCATCTTCTTCAACACACACACACTTCTGAAACAAAGAAAATAAATTGGGTTTCAAATTTTTTGAACAATCCCTGAAGATTTGTAAGGAAAAATCAAGAAAAATGTTTGGATTTATGAGTTTTAAGGTAAGTCTTCATAACCCATGGCTTAGAAATTTGATTTCTTGTTTTCTTGATGACTTAGAATGGTTCTAGGGTTCTTACAAATCTGATTTTTTGGGGCTTTTGGTTGTTGTGGTTGAATTGGAAGTTTGGAAGCATGTGTGAAGTGAAATTGGTGAATATTATTGTAATATTATGCCAATTTATTCAATTGTTGAATTGTTGTCATTCTAGAGTTTTTAATCCACTCTTAGATAGCCTAGAATTATTCTAGAGTTGTTCATTTGTGGTGGGATCATTTGGTGTTGAGATTAATTGATTTAGTCTTGAAATTGTTGGATTTAAGCATGAAAATTAGGCAATTTCGTTTTCTGTGTATGACCTGGAAATGATTCTGATTTCGTGATGAAATTGGTGTCTTTTGAATATTTTTGGTGTGTTTTTGGAGTTGGAACAATTTTCGGAAAGTGTTTTTCGACTTTAAATAAGCGAAAACGGCCAAAAACAACGTTACCGGGTGGATTTTGAGCCAACCGGATGACGGCTGTCCGAACGGTGAATCTGTCACTATTTGTGTTGGGTTTCTATGGTCTAACCGGGATCTTTTTAAGCAATGAAACAACATGTGAATACATCAAGGAGGTGCGGAATACTCACAATGATCGGTTGAGCGATGCGAGGAACAACAAAACTTCAAGCTTTTCTCCTCCAAGGCTCACGGCAGTGACTGGTTTGTGCTCCTTAAATTCGGCCATCTTAGTCCTCCAAGCTCCAAGCTTTTGTGTTGTGATTCCAAGCTCACACGTGCGGTTCCCTATCACCTTCGCAAGACCCCGAATGTTTGCTAGCACTTGTTAATTTTTGCCACAAAAATCACCTTGCTTCTCCTCTTCATTCTCGGCAGAAACCAGAAAAATTGGAAGAAGAAATGCCCCTTAGGCGTGAGAGAGGGAAGAAGAAAGAGAGCGTTAGATGTGTTAGGTTAAATTGATTTCCAAAATCAATAATAACATATACCAAAATTTGTGAAATGGCTTTCAAAAAGTCAACAAATTTTGGAGGCAAAAATGCATTAAATGCATTCAACAACCCACATCAACTATTCACATCACAAGTGACTTGACATCACATCACAAGTGATTTGATGCTTGATGTGACTAGTGATTTGACGCTTGATGTGACTTGTGGCCGCACTTGAATTCGAAATGCGAGTGCATCCGCAAACACTCCCGGGCTCGGGTTCATTAATTCCAAATTAACAAATTTTCCGTTGCGTCGTAATTAAATAATTATGCCTAGCAAAATTACTATTCACGTCGCTAACGAATTAATTCCAAATTAACTCGTTCATCCGAATTAAATTCTAAATTTAATTCCGCGTCGAAATCCAATTTCGTATAATATATCGAATATATTATTTTATCGATTAATTCCAAATTAATCGTTCTCTCTCTTTAATTAATATTTTTGTTGGATAATTATGACCTATAGCGTCACTATTTGTACAGATCATGGTGTTGTTGTACAAATTAACTATGTGACAAATGAGATTGCACTCTTATCATTTGTGATTAGATCACCAAGATATATAAATGATAAGAGGTCCTTATGATTTGTTCCTGGATTGAGAATGATATGAGACAGTATCAATCCACGAAGGATAAATCATCAAATATCCCTAGTCAAAGTATTATCGAGATTGGACATCGATAAATGCGTAAAAGACTAGTATTACACTTGTGCGCGTTGTGAGGGCATAACAATATAGTTCTCATATATTTGGGTATAGGATACTCATGCAAGTGTAATAGAAGGTTGTGTTTTACCGATGGTACGGGAAACAGCTTCGCTCTGGATAGACCCCCTCGGAATTCCATTGGTAGTATGACTATGTGTCTATGGAAGTCCGAAATCAGGGTATGTGTATTTGGTCTTAACCTGAGACTGGCACCGATAATACTTGCGACAATCAATATACTTTGGTTTTGGTCGTCTAGGGCTTTAACAGGTTCTGTGTACGCCTCTGCTGGGTATATTGAGAATCATAGTATGTTGGGTGTGATGTCAAGACGGAAGTATCACTCCAGTCATATGGAGATGATGATCGCGTAGGGATACAGAACTGGTTCTCTAAAGGGTTGCAACCATCAGGATAATATGACTTGGTCATGATTATCCGATAATAAAGAGACTAGTTGCTAGTAATCCGATATATGCTTCGTACGGGGCAGACACTGTACCAGCCCCAGGCCTTGCATATGATCATCCGATACTGATCGAAATACGCAATACTACATATACTACGCCTGATATAGATCGCTTATTCCTGTAAGCATGTTTCTGGAGAATTGGGTAGGCATGGTGCTTTGCTAGAAGACAACCTTGTCTTGTAAATCGGTACAAACGTAGTACTAGGTACTTACGTGTTCGGATAGTCCGACGATCGTATTTACTACCAACATATCCGGGGATCTCATGGGTCTCTTCCCGAAGATTCACCGATGATGTATGACTCGCACTTTTAATTTATTGCAACGGAAAATTCGTTAATTTGGAATTAGCGAACCCGAGCCCAGGAATATTTGCGAGCGCATTCGCATTTCGAATTCGAGTGCGGCACGCAAGTCAAATCAAGCGTCAAATTATTAGTCACATCAAGCGTCAACTCACATGTCACTTTGAGTGATGTGACAAGTTGTCACTTGATTTATTGATGTTGGTGGTTGGAGGCATTTATTGCTTGACTTTTTGAAAGCCAAATTCATTGTAAATGAATTTGAAATTAACAAAAGTGTATAAGATACATTTTTCCTTCCAACCACAACTAATTATCTTCTCTCTTTCTTCTCTCTCTCTCTCACGCCCTTGGGACTGTTCTTCACTGGTTTCTGCCTAAAAGCCGAGACAATGAGGGAAGCAAAAGAGTCATGATTTTGTTGCAAAATCAAGAGTGCTAGCACACTACGAAGTCATGCGAACGTGATAGGGAAGTCCACCCATGAGCATGGAATCATACCACGAAAGCTTGGAACTTTGAGGAAGACACAAATTCGAAAATGGAGGACCTCCACACAGCTCACTGCCGAGCTTGATAGAGGGCAAAAAAAACATTTTTGTTGTCTCCCGCGTCGCTCAACCGATCGATGTAAGTATTCCGCAACTTCCTCGATTGTATTCACATATATTTTTATGCTTTATATTCGATCCTCGGGACCGTAGAACTCCAACAATTTTATCCCAGATAAAATATCTCCGCAATTAGTCCCAGATTAATTTTCTCTCTCATCTAATTAATCCCAGATTAATAAAGTGCGAGTCATACATCATCGGTGAATCTTCGGGAAGCGACCCATGAGATCCCCGGATATGTTGGCAGTAAATTCGGTCGTCGGACTATACGAACAAGTACGTACCTAGTACTACATTTTTATCGATTTACAAGACAAGATTGGCATCTAGAAAAGCGCCATGCCTACCCAATTCTCCAGAAATATCCTTATAGGAATATGTGATCTATATCAGGCGTAGTATACGTAGTATTGCGTATTTTGATCCAGTATCGGATGTCACGTGCAAGGCCTGAGGCTGGAATTGTGTCTTCCCCGTAGAAGCACATATCGGATCTCTGGTAACTAGTCTCTATATCGGATAAACATGACCTATTCATTTTATCCCGACTACTGCAGTACATAAGAGAACCAGTTCTGTATCATACGTGACCATCATCTCCACTATGACTTGAGTGATACTTCCATCTCGACATCACACCCAATACACTACGATTCTCAATATACCAAGAAGAGGCATACATAGAACCTGTTAAAGCCCTGGACGACCAAAACCAAAGTACATTGATTATCGTAAGTATTAGAGGTGCAAGTCTCAGGTTAAGACCAAATACACCTACCCTGATTCGGACTTCCATAGACACATAGTCATACTACCAATGGAATTCTGAGTGATCTAACCAGAGCGAAGTATTTTTCCATACCATCGGTAAAACACAACCTCCTACTACACTTGCATGAGTATCCTATACCCAAATATATGAGAACTATGCCGTTATGCCCTCACAACGCGCACAAGTGTAATACTAGTCTTTTCCGCATTATCGATGTCGAATCTCGATAATACTATGACTATGGATATTTAATGATTAAACCTTCGTGGATTGATACTGTCTCATATCATCTCAATCCAGGAACTAATCATAAGGACCTCCTATCATTTATACATCTTGGTAATCTAATTACAAATGATAAGAGAGCAATTTCCTTTGTCACATAGTTAATTTGTACAACAACACCATGATCTGTACAAATAGTGACGCTATGGGTCATAAATGTCTAACAGTTTGGGCAGCCCATGAACCGCCCCGACACTATTGGATCTGACCTGGGTAGTTTCCATAAGTTTCGGGTGGTCGGTTCGGTCAAAAACGCATTTTGCATCATTTTACGAAAAAACGATTTTTCGTAAAAGTTTCACGAAGTTTCAACTATGTTTATGTCAATATTTGATATTGAATAAATAAGTTTAGGTTAAATATGATTAAATTATTCATATTAGATATTGAATAATTTATTTGGTATTTTGAAAAAGTTTTAAAATACGATTTCTCCCAAACCGCACTTCCGCAGCGCCCCATCGCCCAAAACCCCAACAAAAATGTTATCAGAGCGGGTCTGATGCTTCATCCATTATATTATTCATGCTTGATATATGATATTTAATCCAATTTTAATGTTCGGACATGCTAGGAATCTAAATATGTTTCATATTTGTTCGGTTCTACGCTAACGAATATATAACGGAAATTTAATTGTTAAATTGAGTTATGTGTTCTAAGGTAGAATTGAAATGTTTAGAAAATGATTTAGATTAAAATTCTGCATTAGATGCAGAGTATAACTTCCATAAGAAAATCCCCGCTTTTAAATATGGTTGTAAAGTAACGTGTATTGGATATATGTTTCTTAGTCCGTCTTGTCAGTACGGTTTATGGGTATTTTTCTATAAGTGCATCCGAGATCGTGCCAAAGCTGTGAGGGTGTACTTATAGAATTATTATCCATACCTGTTGTATATTGATACTATATAAATTCAAGTGAAAGTGGAAATCCTAAACGTGCCAAATATGTCAGGACTACACCAGTAGCTTGAGTTTGTCATTGAAAAGTGTAGCCTTGATACGCCTCCTTGTGAACGTGTCAAAGCTGTCACAGCGAGAAACGGTCATGACTGAAACCAAGAGTCACTGGTGAGTGATTGACAATGAGTTGTCTAACTAATGAATATACGTATGCGAGATCGTGCCAAAGCTGTGAGTCGAAATATATTCATGGGATCCTACTCTCACTATGGAATTCGATTTAATTATTGAATTCCCGTTGTCCGTTGGGGATTACGGTATTACGTAAAGTAGTGGAAGACACTGCAGAGTTTTAAAATCCATAACTCAGGGAGTGTGTAATATTATGGAATTTACTTCTTTCGTTTTCCTTTATTATATACTGTTTATAGATTTATGCTTCTAATTCACTGCATGTCTATTATTTGAATAGGTTTTCTGACTTTACCTATGGTTACGTAGTTCTAGAATAGGTTTTAGAAGCATAGTAGACTTAGATATTGTTAGATTAGTTCAAACCATCAGGAACTGTTATTCCGATTTTCTTGAAAATCAAGATGGTTTGTGACTTAGTTACTGAGTCACGATTAGGTAATCTAAAAGGATATATGTGTTTAGGATATAACTGTCTAGTTAGAGTTGTTTCTTATACAGTAAGAATTGACTTGAATAGTTCATGTCTCGATATTTTTGACTGGCATTAAGAAAACCCCTTAAGTGTTTGTTTATCTTTTAATGATGTTTCTTGGATTTAGTGACTTTTAGAAGTCACATGTCTCACACAGTTTGCCAATCAATTATTTCCAATCATTGTGAATAATTGAACGCAAATTATAAAGCTTAATAAAAGAGATACATATAATTATATATAGAGAATATCGATTCTCACAATACGATGACTATAGGTATTGGATACCGGATCTCCCGTCTAGTTATTTAAAATAATACTTAATAACTGTTTTGATATTTGATATCAGAACTTGTGACTATTGAATAATTACTTGTTCTGTATAAACAGTTGTTACATATTTTAATATGACTAGTAGTGTCATTAATGAAAGATAAACATTAAGAAAAATATTCGGTAAAAGTAAATAACTTAGAATTGTGTTTTATGAGATTTTATCATAAAAATATTAGATGTTTGTTCCGTATGGTAAAGGATCGTCTGATATGAGATCACACCAAATATCCTTATCCATTTAATGAATATTGTATTCAGGTAGTGATTAAATCTCATTTAACCAATGATCGTCATTGGACCACAAATTTATTAAACTAATAAATTGGATGTATGTAGTTTAATGAATTAGAAATTGCCTTGTAGAGTTTTCTTTGCTTCATAACTCAGTTGATGAATTGTCATAACTTAGTTACATGTCTCTAATAGAGAACATGTTGAACGTCTTGAATTGTTCAAGAACTGTCAATATGTTTCTAATGAAACTCGGATAGAATATTTTGAATAGTTCAAAGATATTTTATCTGTAGTATTGAAAACTGTATCTTTAGAAATTCATTGCGCGTCTTTGAATTGTTCGAAGATGTTTGATTTGATCAAACGCATGAATTTAAGGCAATTAGTTCTATGGTTATTTGATGAATATGATTTTTACTCAGTATTAAACTTCCGCGATTCCATTGTGATGGAATTGGTCAGTGGGAGTAATTGAATCTTATATGATTTGATTCGTTGATATTGAGTGTTACCGAATTATTTTTTCAATACTCTTGGGGTTATGCTCCATTAATACTAATTCATCTCTTTAATTAAGGTTCCATTCTTTTCTACAGTTACATATATGGTATGAATAGTAGAAAATTCGAATCTTGAAAAGTTTAAGATTTGAGACTTTATTTTGTATAATTGTTATATAATTGAAAGTACTTGTGCCTCCGAGGTACGAGTGATAGGTTTATCATTTATTCTATTCAATGGAATATTGTATTCTATTTGATATAATATATTTTCTACGATCCCGAGTAATAAAATTATTTTGTTACTTGTTGGTTGACATTGGATGTTGACGATTGTAGAAATGACTTGACTTAGTGAAGTCAAATGAGAGAGTGATAAACTGTGATGGAACTACAAAATTAATAAGATGAAATGACCCTTAGACAACTTCCGTATAAGTACAATAGGATGTCAGAATCATTTACAAAGTATTTGATACTTAATGATTCTGTTGTTTTCTTATCGAAGAAAATTATCCTATAATGATATTTGATATCGACTTCGGAAATTACCATTGAACCATAGATCTAAAATTATTCATAGCTTACTACGATCAAGTTTTGAACTTGATTAGGCTTTCATTATGAATTGTTCATAAAATGTGCAAATTGTCTGCGCAGCAAAAGCATAGTGAGCTTGATAAATGTTTGACCTTTATAGTATGACAGTGAGAAAGGTTATACTCAGTAGTCTATTGTAGATTCTGAGGAAGCTTGTCTCTTTTCGTACTGATTGGACAGTTAAGGATATGTTGGTTAATGTTGATATTAAATTGTGTATTTTGGCTAAGGAATGCAAATTGGCGTTCTTGAGTGATTTCTTCAAATGATAGATCCATCGTGATTTCTTTGTTTTAAGAATTCATTCTAGAATGGCCCTGGAGTTTGTAATATGCTAAGATCACAGTTTGATATACTAGCTTATGAAGCCTATTGTAGACTCAGATAAGCTTTCCGGAAAACCGTGTTCTCTGATTTTGATATTAGTCAGACTGTCTAGTTTTATCGAAATATAGAGAATACGTATTATATATCCCAAGTCTTCTTTTCTTCGTGTTAGTAGTGAGAGCAATCTCTGTTATATTTTATATAAAGTTTTATATAAGATATAAAACTGAGAGACTTGTGAGATACTCATATTAGTTGCATATTAGATACAATCTAATAAATGACACAACAAGACTATTTGTATGACAGTTAGTGTAACTGTTTGACAGTTAACGTGTCTTTTAAGTATATAGTATTCATCTTTCGTAAATGATGATTCCTTTGTCGAAAGATAGATTGATTGGAATGTCTATTCAATCTTATGCATCATATGATGATGACATAATGAATACTATATTATGTGCGATTAAAAGTATAAATTTAATCGTAATTGTTACGAGTTATTTTGATATGCTGCTGACCATATGATGGGTCTAGAAACATGTTCTTTGTGATATTTGAGATATTAAGAATGAGTTTCTAATACATGGAGAATTTAGTCAGTAACCATAAGGTCAGATTAGTTTTGATTCTAATTATGACATTAGATGGTATATGTCATATAAAGTCAGAAAAGATGCAGTGGGAGTATCACTGTTGATTCTACTGAACCAGTAGAATCAGTTGCAACTTATGAAATATTGACTTATGAAGTTGTATAATGACATCATAGATTAGAAGTTTTCATATAGTGTAGTGATTGCAGTTGTCTCAAAGTATTTGGATTTGATCTCTAAATACATAGACAAATTAGTAGCTATAGCATAATACTGATATAGCATCTGAGTTATATTGATGTAGAATTTGGTTTCAACAAATATGAATGATGCTGGTTAAGGAAAACGGTTGGGTTTGTTGGACAGAGCCGATTTGTTAAAGCAGGCTTACTTATTGTTGCCTACCTCTTGAGTGCTGGTGAGCTTTTGAGGGCCATGAGTATGCGATACACATTGAGATGTGTATATGATACCATGGATTGGCACTAGAGCAAATGGGAGAAATTGTTAGGGTTGGTGCTCGGAGTGCCAATCCGGATCGTATTTATGTCCGATTCATAAATACGAGCAATTGTATTTTCCATAATATTACAAATTTTATAGTAGCACCTTTGTCTTTTATACGCTTATTCGATCTACTTGTGATTAGATATTTGATTACGGTTAGATCGAAACTGAATCCGGTTCAGTGATACGTGTATATTAGACAAAGACCCTAGGATTTACAGTATAGTACACAGTTACAACGTAGTTTGTAATTGACATTGAGAAGCGCACTATTAGTTGTATATCCTTAAATAATGTTCATAGTCAAGATTTGCTAACACGGGTCGGTTAGTAAAATCTGCTGAGACCAGTACATGACGTATATCGTGACTTGGTCCGATGGTTTATCCCAGTGAACCATGAGTCTTGGGAGACTCGTATAGACATGTAGGTGTTTATTTGACAAGACACTGAACGACTTACTGAAGGTTTACTAATAGATGGTACACCAACTTCAATAGGAACCTTCTCGATTTGAGTGAGCATAGTGGTCATTCGACTGAGATACCATTGTGGATATATGAGCTATCCTCCACACTTTGATGGCAGTCACGTCAACGATCTAGTCATTATCAGACCTCTGCATATTTGTTGGGTGTGGACTGATGCTCATGATATCCAGTGTGTATCAAGACAGAATCCGTCAGTCTTATGTACATGGCATAGACATCCTCACGTGTTTATGATATAGTAAATCCATGGTTGTCGTATAACGTCGGAAACCAGTTCTGAGTGTTATTTAGAGATCGTAAATTGAGAGTAGAATGTATTATACCGAACAGATTTGACGTTCTGATCTATATCCCAGGTATAATACAGATGGCCTGTGACGGAGGGATTATACGTATGCTATGACCTCGACTTGCATAGTTTAGCGAGATTATTCATGGTATTCATAACCAATGAGTGGGTGGATTATGGACACGAAATTGGATTTCGCGACGGATAAACCTAAACTTAGAGAGTCCCACAATATGAAGTGTACTCGTTGAGCACTTGGGCAACGTGATATGAATAATACGAATTATTCATAATACTTCACCGGATTAAATTAGTTAATCTGGATCGTTTAATCGGTTAAACGATAACACATGCATTAGGGGATTTTGTCCGCTAATAATTATTGTGTATTTTTATTTGATACATAATACGATTAGATACACATTAATTATTCGTCAAATGAGATTTTGACACATGCCATAAATATATGTATTTGTTATTTAATGTAAATAAAAATACATATATGTGTGTAAATTAATTATTTAATTATTTAATAGTTAAATAATTAAATAACTAAAATTTTAGTCTTATCCTTTTGTCATAATTGCTATGAAAAATGGTGATTCATCATTGGTTACACATGGCATCAGTTTAATTAGTCTTTGTGTGTCCAATTTTGATTGGATATAATAAAGATTAATCCATTTAATTTGATTAAAAAAATTGAGATGACATAAATGCCCTATACACCAATTTTCGGTCAACAAAAGCAAAATGAAAAAGGTTGTTTTTCATCTTCTTCAACACACACACAATGCGGAAACAAAGAAAATAAAATGGGTTTCAAATATTTTGAACAATCCATGAAGATTTGTAAGGAAAAATCAAGAAAAATGCTTGGATTTATGAGTTTTAAGGTAAGTCTTCATAACCCATGGCTTAGAAATTTGATTTCTTGTTTTCTTGATGACTTAGAATGGTTCTAGGGTTCTTACAAATCTGATTATTTGGGGCTTTTGGTTGTTGTGGTTGAATTGGAAGTTTGGAAGCATGTGTGAAGTGAAATTGGTGAATATTATTATAATATTATGCCAATTTATTCAATTGTTGAATTATTGTCATTCTAGAGTTGTTTATCCACTCTTAGATAGCCTAGGATTGTTCTAGAGTTGTTCATTTGTGGTGGGACTCATTTGGTGTTGAGATGAATTGATTTAGTCTTGAAATTATTGGATTTAAGCATGAAAATTAGGCAATTTCGTTTTCTGTGTATGACCTGGAAATAAATCTGATTTTGTGATGAAATTGGTGTCTTTTGAATATTTTGGATGTGTTTTGGGAGTAAGAATAATTTCCGGAAAGTGTTTCCAACTTGAAATAAACAAAAACGGCCAAAAACAGCGTTACAAGGTGGATTTTGAGCCACCCGGATGACAGCTGTCCGAATGGTTAATCCGTCACTATTTGGGCAGCCCATGAACTGCCCCGACACTATTGGATCTGACCTGGGCAGTTTCCATAAGTTTCCGGTGGTCGGTTCGGTCAAAAACGTGTCTTGTGTCATTTTACGGAAAATGGTTTTCGTAAAATTTTCACGAAGTTTCAACTATGTTTATATCAATATTTGATATTGAATAAATAGGTTTAGGTGAAATATGAATAAATTATTCATATTAGATATTGAATAATTTATTTGTTATTTTGAACAGTTTTAAAATACGATTTCGCCTGAACCGCGCTTCCGCCGCCGCACCCCATCACCCAAAACCCCAACATAGATAACCTCCTTCAATATGCGGCAATACTTTGTATCAGAATTGGATGTTGGGATGTATGCCCTAAAGCTACATGTGATGTAAACGGTTTCATGTGTTTTGAAATAAAACGATGCATTATTCATTTATCAAATTGTTTGTTTATTTTTCGCATATTATATATCTTCGTAAATACCGTAGATTACTTATGTACCTTCAGACTTAGTGTATGAGTGTCATACACCAGAGGATTTAAGTCTGAAGTTAGTAATCTTAAATAGTCTATAGAGAGCAAACAAAGCGAGTACTTTTTTTGTGGTTTATCTATAGCTGCGGTCTATTTTATATTTGTATGACGATCTTAATCTGGATCGTCCATGTAGAGACATGAGAATGGAGGCACCTTGTATGATGCGATCATATAGGACTGGACCCAGATAGAAATGATATTCTTATAATATCCGTTAAGGAAAGAAAGTCATTTCAATCTACTTGATGGTCATATATGGATTGATCTTAATCCTGAGTGTACTACGAACTCCTGCATGGCAGGCTGTGTCCTTTGATTTACAAAGGTGAGGTTGGTGTAGCAGTCCCGACCAATAGCTACGTACTTTGGGGGCACAGTTTGTTTTGTAGCTGGGAATGTTTTACATAGACATGGAGTTCACTCCTTCTTGCGAGAAGTAGATGAGTATCTTCCTTAAGAGTTGATTCGGTACTTGAACGATTTGAGCGCTCAAGTCTTTCTATTACGAACAGAAAGATTAATATTCATAATAGTTTTGAATAAATCGTTAATTAGAGAATCAATGGTACTTAAGGTAAAAATAATTAGAGGGGTATAACAGACATTATGACCCGGCTCTAATTACGAGATACTCGTGAAGGGTCAATTTATATGTAATGACTATATCGATGGACATCGACTTGGTTCGGCTTAATATATCATCTACGGCAACGAGAGTGCAACTTCGGGTTTTTAGTGGAATAACCCGGAGTTAATAATTCGGAATATCTTATTAAGAGCTTAATTAATATTTCGAGATTATTGGAGCTCGAAACCGTGAGTCCATTTGGTCCCCGTGCTAGCTCGATTTACTATAGCGGATTTAATATAATAGGATAGTCTAATTATATACTCACAAAAGAATAAATATTATTAATATGATTAATAATATTAATTATGTCACACTTGAAACTATACATTAAAAGTTAATGTATGGTATTAATAATTATATGATAATTATTAAATATAAAATATTGAATTATATATATGATATAATTTAATAAGGCTAAGATTGTAATTTCTATATTATGGGTTTTGGAAACCCTTGATTTAATTTTGGAAGTAATGACTTTCAAAATATTAATCATACATTTAATTTGTAACATATATTGACTTTATGGAAAGTAAATAATATTGTTACAAAATTAATGAAGAAATAAAGGGCATGGCCGAATTCCTTGATGTATAAGGAATAAGATTTTTTTATTTTGGAAACAAAATTTAATCAAAAATCCTAGCCTTGGCCGAATTCCTTGGTGTATAAGGAATAGGATTTTTTTATTTTGGAAACAAAATTTAATCCAAAAATCCTAGCCTTGGCCGAATTCTACCTTAGGGAGGGGATTGGTTGTTTTGTTTGAGTGAAACAAAATTGACCTAAGTATAAAAGGAAAACTTGATTTTCTTTTGAGTAGTGCTCTCATTCCAAACCCTAGCCATCTTCTTCTTCTTCACAATTCTCTCAAAAGTTGAGAAACAATTTCGAAGAACAAGAATAAGAAAAATATTAAAAGTGTGTGATTAAATCTCTAAAACGTTTAGGGATTTGTTTGTGTGTGTAGCCCACACTACTTTCTGTTGGTAACGATTTATAGCTCGGAAGATCTTGTGGCGTTGAACAAATCATCTTCTCATTCATTCTTGTAAGTCACTGCATTGAGGAACAATAATACCTCATTCCCGCACTTCACTTGTTACAATCGGGGCTCGGTTTTGATTTGTTTTAATTCGGGTTTTGGGAAACACCTTGGGGACTTTTTGGGGCTGAGTTAGGATTGTTTTTTAGTGGAAAAATTAGACCTAAAACGCTACAGCAGGTCACGTAAATCAGGGGTTGGTTTGGGTGCAATTCGCGTGTGTAACGGGTGTAAAATAGTCCAATAATTCACTGCAGTTCGGGGGCTGTTCGGGGACTGTTTCACGCGCATTCCGGGGCTGAGATCTTGTCCGAAACAGAAGAAAAAATTCAGTATAAGTGTTGGTTTCATTCGGCTTTAAGGAAGGGAAGACAAAAAAAAATTTCAAGGTCGACCCGTGTGCATAATCGCTTCCGCTGCGCGAGGAAAGCGTTTCCTACATTGGAATGGAAAGGTGAAGGTACTATGAAATATCGTGCTCGCATGGCAATTTGTATCTCATTTTGAATGAACAACTGCACATGCCATTAGTTGGTGAGATGCTTCCTCAACGCATTTCAGCTGAGCATAAATTAACTCTATTGCCTCTAATGAACTCTGACACCTTACTTGATTAAATATATCTTCATGTAAATATGTATGGCGTAGAATGTTCAGAGATTTCTCGAATGACTTCTGAATATCTCAAAATTAAATTCTCTACACCTTGTGTATTTTTTCAAAATATGTTTGAGGGATGACATGGTATCTCCCAAATATAACTTTATCCTCGAATGTGCAGACCATGTCCTGTAATCGAAAAATGGATTGTATTTTTTCAAAAGCAGTACAATAATGAACATGATTGAAATAGTAAATCCATAAAGTAATTATACCTTTGAGTTGAATTGATTCCCAGGTTCATACATGTATCAATCTATACTGAAATAAATCGGTCTCTGTAAGGGTGTAACCATGTCTCCCAAAGGTATTTTAGAACACCCTTGTATTGTCTAAACTCTTCGCACGTCACCTCACATTTCTATTGGTAAAACCATTGTTGATGATGAACTCACTTAGAGATTAGGCCAAGCAAACCGCATGCAACGGATAGAACCCCAAGAACCGCGAATTTGATATTAATAGAACAATACCCTTCAAAAAGCACAAAAAAGATCCATAAAGAACTTGTCTTTGAGAACCCTTAAGATGATACCCAATTATGCTCTGCTAGCACAGAGACGCCACTAAAATTGCCATGCCTTAGATGAGTCGAAGCTTGAAAAAAGGGAACCCCTCTCTTAAGCTTGAAATTCGACCATAGCCATTTTCTCATAAGAAAATTTGAAATTGTGTATATGTTTATTAAGGAAGACAAAGTTTACAATATATAGTACAAAGTAAATTTACTAAAGTACCATTGAAATGTAAAAAGAGCAAAAATTCATAAAACTACCCAATGGCTACTAAAGGTAAAGCCATTGGTAGTCATTTACTAATTATTATAAATATCCAAGCAAAGATATAAAACAAGTTACAAAAATATCTTTACCAAAATTTGCCAAAAAAGTCAACAAAAATGGTTAGGGATATTTTGATAACTAATTAGTTCTAACCCAACTTAACCTAATTGATTAAGATAACTAAGTTACAAATAATAATTAAAATCATCATTACATATAAAATCCAAAAAGTCAACAAAAGAGACAATTTTTCCTAAAATGATGAAATTGTCTATTTTGCACAACATTCCCAAATTTTTGTGGGCTTCATGTAACAAGGTCAAATTTTATGTCTCAAGCCCATTAAACCTTGTGTAACTCGAATACTTGGTGTCAGACTTGATTCGATTTTATCAGTTAAAAATATATTTGATTTCAGAATTAATGGCTCGTCCATCTGGTATGACTTGCAATGGCTCTATTATGTTGATGACCATGTTATTTGATGCTCCAAGTGTGGCTTGGATCATGTCATTTCCTCTCTCTTGAAAAGGATTCGACCTCAAATCTGCACCTACATCAAAGTAAGACAAATCAGAAATATTAAACATTACTGACATATCATACTCACTAGAAAGATCTAGCTTGTAAGCATTGTCGGTGATCCGCTCCAAGACTTGAAATGGACCATCTCTTCTCGGTTGCAGATTAGATCTCCACTGTGCTGGTAACCTCTTATTGCACAAATATAGCCATATCCATTCTCCGGGTTCAAATACAATGAGCCAGAAACACATTATTCTCACTAACTTTGCCTTTCTTTTTTCATTCAAACTCTAAACCTTAATAACAATCAAAGACAATAAATCTATAGGAGTTTAAGAATTAAAATCATAGTCAATCTCATAAGGTGAGTAAAAACTAGAAGAATGAATACATCTATCGTATGCAAACTCTGTCAATGGAAAACATTCCTCAAAAGGTTTCAAATTCATGTTAAAATTAGCATACAATTGTTTCTTTCTTATAATATGAAGAACATACCTGAAATGCAGAACATGTTCATCTAATGACTTATTGTACACTAAGACATCATCAAAATAGAATACTACAAAATTCCATATTGATGCACCCAACACATTGTTCTTCAATCTCATTAAAACGTTAGGGACGTTTGTCAGACCAATCAACAATATTAACCTCTCAAATAATCTATATTTGGTCTTAAAAGTAATCTTCCATATATCTAACAAATCAATAGGCCTAAGTATGGGATGGCGATACGTTACCGTGATATTTGTTATAGCTCTCCAATCATCACACATATGCCAAGTTCCATCATTCTTAGGCACTACATGGTGCTGAATACCTCTAATGGGTGGAAGCCAACTAAGAATGTCCTATGTCAGCACATTATTGAATTCCTGCAAAAGAGATGTAATGGACACAGGAAGCAAAAATGGTTAGTGTTAGCAATACAAATGTAACGACTGGTAGTCTCTACTACTGTTACATTGTAGTACCATGGTATTACGGGATGAAGGTAACATAATATAAATTATATTAGGACACAAATATACTCACGGAACGACTTTGGGGACAAACGATAAATTCTTCGAAATTCCGATATGAAATTCCATGAAGTTCCATTACAGACATCCCATGGTAATTAGGCCATAACTTTATCATATGAACTTAGATTATTATGAATTTTATATCGTCGGAAAGATAAGATCGATACCTACAACTTTTGCGTTGAACTTTTTTCCAAATTCGAACCAGAAATGAGCTGAAATATAGATAAAAAATTTAGATAAAATTACCCGAGGGAATTCTAGTAAATTCTATAAGTTTCTTCAAAATTCTACACATTTTCTAGTTTAAATGGCCAAGTATAAAAGGAAAACACTATTCATGTGTTCCTAAAAAATGATAGGAGAAAGGAAAATGTAGAAGAGAAAAAAAAAAGAGAATTAAGAAGAAAAAGAAGAAAGGAAGAAGAAGAAAGAGGAAGGGAAAGAAGAAAGATGAAGCAAAGTTGAGCATGACATCCTTGAAAGATGAGGTAATTCACAAGAGAATATGTAAGACCAACTTGACCCATATTTGAAATTGTGAAATTTTGGTAATATGAAAATATGTTGATGATATTGGCATGTTAGGAATTGTGTATTGGTGATTTACAATGAGAGAAATTGATTATAGAATTAAGTGTTCAATTTTTGAAAATCTTAAAGGTTTAATGAAAGATAAGAACAATGAGATTAATGAGTATTTGAGGATGATATTGATGATGTTATAGGATATTCATTGAGGATATTTTCTTGTGTGGAATGTGTGGGGGATGTGTTAAGCAAATTGAGTATGAAAGGATGAAGTTAAAACCAGAATCTGGTCTTGCGTCGCGACGCAGAAAGATCCGCATCGTGATGCGATCTGTGAATTTTGCCAGATATGCTTCTGGTTTGTTGCGCGTCCCGACGCGTACAGGAAATATTTTGATATGTTTTTGGAATGATGCGCGTCGCGACGCGTAATGCCCAATGCATGGTCAAATATTTACCCAAATCAGTTCTGAATTATTCCAGTTCCACACGAATATGTTAGAGTGTTGGACAATTATGACCAATAGCATCACTATTTGTACAGAACATGGTGTTGTTGTACAAATTAACTATGTGACAAAGGAAATTGCTCTTTTATCATTTGTAATTGGATTACCGGGATATATAAATGATAAAAGTCCATATGATTAGTTCTGGATTAATAAGATATGAGACAGTATTAATCCACTAAGGTTTAATCATTAAAATATCCCTAGTCGTAGTATTATCGAGATTGGACATCGATAATGCGGAATAGACTAGTATTGCACTTGTGCGTGTTATGGGAGCATGACATCATAGTTCTCTTATATTTGGGTATTGGATACTCATGCAAGTGTAATAGGAGGTTGTGTTTACCGATGGTACGGAAACAACTTTGCTCTGGATAGACCCATCGGAATTCCATTGGTAGTATAACTATGTGTCTATGGAAGTCCGAATCAAGGTAGGTGTATTTGGTCTTAACCTGAGACTTGCATCGCTAATACTTGCGACAATCAATATACTTTGGTTTTGGTCATCCAAGGCTTTAACAGGTTCTGTGTACGCCTCTTCTGGGTATATTGAGAATTATAGTGTATTGGGTGTGATGTCAAGATGGAAGTATCACTCCAGTCATATGGAGATGATGGTCACGTAGGATACGAAACTAGTACTCTTATATGCTGCAACTATCGGGATAATATGACTAGGTCATGTTTATCCGATTATAGAGACTAGTTACCAGAGATCCGATATATGCTTCGTACGGGGCAGACACAATTCCAGCCCCAGGCCTAGCACTTGACATCCAATACTGGATCGCAATATGCAATACGCAATAATTCGTATACTACGCCTGATACAAATTATATATTCCTTTAGAATATTTCTGGAGAATTGGGTAGGCACAATACTTTGCTAGAAGCCAACCATGTCTTGTAAATCGGTAAAAACGTAGTACTAGGTACGTACGTGTTCGGATAGTCCGATGACCGGATTTACTGCCAACATATCCAGGGATCTCATGGGTCGCTTCCCGAAGATTCACCGATGACGTATGACTCGGATATAATTAATCTAGGAATAATTATAAGAGAGAGAAAATTAATCTGGATTAATTACAGAGATATTTTATCTGGGATAAAATATTATTTAAAGAGAGAGAATAATTAATTTGGAATTAATCGATAAAATAATATATTCGATATATTAAACGAAATTAGATTTCGACGCGGAATTAAAATTAGATTTTAATTCGGGCGAACGAGTTAATTTAGAATTAATTCTCTAGCGATGTGAATAGTAATTTTGCTAGGCATAATTATTTAATTAAATTTGATTTAATTACGTCGCAACAGAAAATTCATTAACTCAGAATTAGCGAACCCGAGCCCGGGAGTGTTTGCGGGCCCACTCGCATTTCGAATCAAGTGGGGCCCACAAGTCACATCACGCGTCACATCATTAGTCATTCTTGTGATGGAAGTCACATCAACTTTGAGTGATGTTATGGATGTCACTTTTGTGAGTGATGT